>CM064489.1:3489736-3589736 GCA_032716605.1 Paralithodes platypus
CTCTCTCTCTATCATACATCAGACAAAGGCAGAGCGGAGGAATTGCATTGTTTTGCCGGTTGTTATCTGACAGTGTTCTTGCCTTCACCGCACACCTGTCCCTCCTCTCCTGCACATGTGTAAGCAATTGGTACGTGGAAGGACACATGCAAACCCACACACACGCACATAGACACATAGACACCCACACACCCACACACACATACATACACACTCACTCTCTCTCTCTCTCTCTGTCACACACATACAAACCCACCCACACACACACACACACCACTAGAGCAAGATTGACTCATTCTTTGAACAGTATACACACGCATTTACATAATTATATGTTTCGTATGTAAACTGTCCCTCACAATCTCTCTCTCTCTCTCTCTTACACACGCAAAGACACACACAAGCATGCATGCGCAATTGCACACTCAGTTCCAAGAGAGAGAGAGAGAGAGTGAGTGAGTGAGTGAGTGAGTGAGTGAGTGAGTGAGTGAGTGAGTGAGTGAGTGAGTGAGTGACTATGTATGTATGTATGTATGTATGTATGTATGTATGTATGTGTGTGTGTGTGTGTGTGTGTGTGTGTGTGTGTGTGCGCGTGTGTGGGTTTGCATCATTCAAGTGTACATATAAATCTACTCCTCAACAAACCTTGGTACATATATAAAAGGTTTATGTACAGCTGTTTTATAATATACTACTCTTACCAGACCATAAACTTTGATAAGTGAACTTGGTTATATATTTCTAAGAAATAGTTAGTCTTTCCCATCAGATACTGCAACGAAACCTCTACTGCTGACTGTAAGGATCACACACACACACACATATATACACACACACACACACACACACTTTCTCAAATTAAGCAACAGCCAACAGCCATATTTCTAAATTAAAGCAAAATAAATAAAATTCATATTCAAAGAAAGTATATAAATATGAATAATTATCTTCGTATAATGGGCGACATACTATAATTTTTCTATTTAACACACATTTTATTATTATTCGTTTAGTATGGGATTCATAACTCCCTTCCCAAATGTGTATGATATTAACCATAAATATTCAGATTGTATTTGGAGTTTATAATATATATTTTTTAAGATATATACTGTAAGTGCAAGGCCACTATCACAAAAAATCATGACTCAATATGAATCCCATAACAGCAAAAATTAATATCCGAAATGTACAGTACAGTATTTAAATATATAAGGGAAAATGAAAAAAGAAGAGTCGATTCAGCTTCGAAACCTTATCTCCGCGATTTATGTCAACAAGTGTACCTACCTTAAGTATTAAGTTCACGCGTGCATGGGCTTATCTCAGTCGTATACACCCCGTTTGATTTTGTATCGAACCCAAACGAGATAAGGTAATGCTATATTTTATTCCAAGTGCTCCCGAGTTTGGCTATATAGTTCCGAGATTTAGATGGGTGAATACTTGTTATGGCTTATCGCTGTACATATACACAAATAATACCGGAACATACCTACATTTATACACAGATAACGTATGTACAGTACAACACCCATGTACACAACTTTTTTGTTTAAAGACATTTTTTTTTACCAGTTTGTTTGTTCATGCTAATATCCATGGTCTATTTAATTCTTTCCTTTCTTCGTAAAGTGCTTGCAAACAGTCTTTCTTGAAATAAGCTTCACACACATTGTCGAAGCAACTGGGAATGTATGGACATGTGTTATTAATTACAACAAAATACACTCGTAAGTACAAGTGATATGTTTGTTTTGCCATCAACTGTTATGTTACTTAATACCTAACTCAATTGTTCGAATAACAGTTTTATATACAGTAATATAGTGGAATACATCGGTGTGTATTTGTGTTCAGGCTTTTACCTTTGAGTAGACTTATTAAATTTGACACGAAGAACGTTTAACTGTATACAGTATCAGTAAGTAGGTCGATCGTTCAGTTAACCCGTACACACTACCGGCTACGTCTATTTGATTTGATTTCAGCTACATTTAGACGATTTTGTGAAACTTAAGAAGGATATATGGTAGCTAAAAGATTGAATGAGATAGTCTCTAGCCTTGTAATTGGTTGACATTCTTCCTAAACTGAATACAATCGTGTAATAGTTACCAGAATATAATGAAAAGGATACTAAATGGGATAATTATTGAATCAATCAATATGTTAATCAGCCATTCAGTTTGTCGGATACTCTACATTATATTTACTAACTTTTTGTGCCTCATGAAACAGGGACACTTTCGGATGCGTCGATTTAGATTTAATTGAATTTGTTTTCTTTCATTCATGCATTTATTTACAATAAGAATATTCATTGGTATAAAATATTTAATTAACATTTGCATATACTTTTTTGTCTTTAATTAAATGGGGTTTTAAAAGGACCTAAGCCATAGTTGCTGGCACGCTTAGGAATAGTAAAAGTTCAATAGCTTTCAATGGATGCAGGTAAAAAATGCCTCACTCTTAAACATCCACAGCTAAATGACAAAAATAATAAACATCCTAGGTTAGGTTAGGCTAGACATGTCACACTGGTGGGCCAGCATTATGCTTAATGCCCACTCAGGAATATGTAATTTATATTTCTGAAAATAAATATCATCATCATCGGCTAGAGATGATTTAGTTAGGTTACTTTAGGTTACGTTAGGTTTTGATAGGTCTGGTCACGTAAGATATGGCTTGGATAGGCTAAATAGAGCCAGGTTAGGTTAAGAGAATGTGGCTGTTCTAGTTGTGGCCGTTATGACAAACATATTTTTCAGTTACTCCCTTCCCATTAATGAATATAAAATAGAATACATATATTATAAAATTTCTACGGGCGCACCACATCTTATTTCAGAGTTTTGTGTTCGTAACTCTAGCAATATATACTTTAAATTTAACTCGAAATAATATAGGGGCGGGGTATAGATTGTGGACGAAAAATAATGTCTCGCTTCGTCAATATTAGTATCTATGGTGATAATTTATATTATCCAACTTAGCTCACTCTCACTCACTCACTTTCACTCTCTCTCTCTCTCCCTCTCTGTCTGTCTGTGTGTGACCACTTCTTTTTCCTTACCTGTCTTTATCTTTATAATTTTCCTCTCTCTCTCTCTCTCATTACACTCCCTCCCTCCCTCTCCGCCCCACCTGCTCCTATATAAATAGCCCCCCCCCCCTCCCCCAGCACTGTTGCACCTTCTATATTCCATTAACCCCGGGAACAAAATTCAGAGACCCTGTAATTGTGCAAGGTAGCCAAACTCCTAGCCATCTATAGAGAGCTTCTCGATACCTAGCTCTTCGTACCTGCCAAGTTGATATTTGTGGCTGCGTTCCTTCTGTGTGTGTGTGTGTGTGTGTGTGTGTGTGTGTGTGTTCTTTTTTTTTGTTTTTTTTGTTTTTTTGCTTGGCAGAGTAACATATTTAATCGTCTGTACAAGTATCTGGTACATTAACCCTTTCAAGATCCAATACACATTTATTTTCTGTTTTCCAACTATTATAACACGATGTTATTCAGCTTAGGAAGTTTATATGGAAGTCCGAGAGTTAATTGAGATAGTCCTTACCCTTATAATTCCCACAGGTCCTTCTTAAACTGTATAAAGTCGTCTAATGATAGCTAGAATAAACTGTCAAAATGCGTCACAATCTTGAAAGGGTTAATATAAAATAAACTTGTACAATATGCATTGGTTGGCAGACAAAACTGCTTGAGGCATAATATATAGTCCATTTACTATAACACCCTAACATCTCCTTTATTATCAGTTACCCTCAAACACTTCCCACTCTTAATTCCTCAACCCTCCTTCTCCTTTTATATGTTACTAGTTCACCTCCTATCATATGCCTTACTAATATCCCACTAATCCTCGTCCCCTAATCCCCCCCCCCTTCTACCTACCCATCCCCCCTCATCCTTCTCCTCTATCCCCTTCCATCTCCTCCTTCTTGTCTCTTATCCCCTCCTTTTCCCCCTCTCCCCTTCCATCTCGCCCCTTTCCCCCTCTCCTCCTTCTTGTCTTCTATCCCGTACCCTTCCCTGTCCCCTCTGCCTTACTCCCTCTCCCCCTTCCATCTCCTTCCTTTCCTCCTTGTCCCTTTCTATCTCTCCACCCCCTCTTCCTTGCACACTCTCCCCCTGCATCTCCTCCCTTCCCCCTCTTCTCCTTCTCGTCCCCTACCCCGTCCCCTTCCATCTCCCATCCCCCCCCTCTCCCTTGCCCCCTCTGCCCCCCCCCCCCCCTCCATCCGCCTGGAACCCCTGACTAACTGGGTGTCTCAGATTGCCTCTAACTTTTCTCATTAAGACGTAAACTCGCTCCTGACCTGCGTTGACTACCTACCTACCTGTCTACCACCCCATTAATCCATCTATTTTCTACTTATCTACCGAGTACTAACTTATTTAAGTCTACGCTATATCTTCCCAAGAAACTACTCTAACTATTTATTTATCATTTACTGTCTGCTTTACGTACTTACGAATCTACCCACTTGTTCTACTTAGCTAACGTGCACTAGTTCATGTATGTTCTACAATTCCCTGAGTAACTTGAATTTATTTAAAATTATTTATTTTTGTATTTGTGTTGCTAATTTGAGGTTGATCCGTGTTATCTTCCTATTTCTACTGATCTACCAGTGAACTAGTTTATTTACTTGTGGCTTGATCTATCATTCTACTGATGGATTAGTTTACCAGTGTATTTACTCATGACTATCTCTCAATGTATGGCATACTGTATATTTTTACTAGTATCCCCGTTGCAATATTTATGTACTGTGACCGTATTATGTTATCTGCCTATATACAGCGCATAGATAACGTATCATCTATCTAAGTACCACCACGAAGTTCGAGAATTCGAATCCATACATAACAGGTATAGACATTATTAGGATAATCTCTCTCTCTCTCCATTGCGGCACCCAGGGATAATACTGTCAACAAACTGGTTATAAACTCGCTAATCATCTTATCAAGCCCCGAGACCCCAGCAGGCCTCTATATAACCCGCCGGAGTGGTGGTGTGTTTCCTTTAAGCTTCGTTGTTTTCGTTTTCCCCTCAGCGTCTTCAGTCAGCCCTCCTTGCCTCCCCTCGTTCGCTCCCCTCCTCCCCCAGTTTCCCTCCCTCAGTTTCTTTCCCTTATTCCCTCTCCGCTCCCCTCTGTGTTTCCCCTCTCCTATCTCCCTTCCTCACCTCTCCTATCCACTCACTCTCTCTCTCTCTCTCACACACACACACACACACACACTCTCTCTCTTTCTCTCTTGTGCCTGCTATTTCGGGGCAATCGGCCTTCGGTCGGAACGCTGTTCTACCGTAAATTGTTCAGGCTTACCTTGAAGGAGGGCTTGGGGGGGGGTGGGGGGTTTCTTTAAGGGTGTTTGGCAAGACATTTTTCCTGTGTGTTTTTTTGTTTTTTTTTAATCGAGGGGGTAAAGTAAATAATCCAAGTAAACATCCAAAATATAAATAAACAAATTGTTTATTATTATACAAAAGTTCGATAACCCCAAGGCTTCGGACGAGCTAGTGTTAATCTTAGTATTTTATTTCCCCTCATCGTCTTCGGCCCTCTTCCCTCTCCCTCCCTCAGCCTGTCTTCTCCCCCCCCCCCCTCTTTCTCCCCTCTCTCCCTCTTTTGTGTCTGGATTATGTTCTTCGTCGTCTGGAACAGTGTACTTGACTCTCTCACTCTCTCTCTCTCTATCTTTACTTATCGATCGATCGGTTTATCTTTTTTATTCATATTTCTTTATTCGGAATATTCTTTTAACCATGACGCCTCTCCTTCCTATCTAGAATGCACACTTAAACTCTAGTTCATACATTTCAGAATTTGTTCATCCCATTCCGACTAATATAGCTGCACATTTAGTTACACACACTCACTCTTTTTTTCTCTCTCTCTCTCTCTCTCTCTCTCTCTCTCTCTCTCTCTCTCTCTCTCTCTCATCAGTATTGTATAATATTTCGCATCTTCGTTCTTTACTATAAATTTCCCAGTAGAAGTTTTTATCATTCTGCTGGGGGACTTCTTTCCCCAACTTAATTTCATGCCGACCAACGGTCGGAGAGAGAGGTGGGTGGGGAGAGAGCCTTCTTCTTTGCTATCCTTGCCTTCCACTTTGTAGCAAATTCTATTTTAGCATTAAGTCCGGACTACCTAGTAGGGACCGCAAGGTCTGTGTAATATGTGTATCCATGTAACTCTCTCTCTCTCTCCAACCTTCCCCTCGAGCGTCCTCCATCAATTTGTCACCCACACCCCCTACGCCCTCCTTTTACCTCTTTCCAGGGCCATTCTCATCATATTTTCCGTATCATTACCAGCGTAAGTTGTTCCCTGCTCCCCCAGAAAAACGTCTCAAGACCCCCCACCCCTCACCGTTTCCTTCCCTCCTCCCTGCCACCTTCCCCCAAGAACCATCGGGATCGTCTCATGGTTTATAGACGGATTTACACGGGCACTATCTTACCTGGCAATTATTTTCAGCAATTCTTAGTCTGGTCGCCTCTGAGTTAAGCTTGCCTAAGATTTGTATTGCCTAAAATAATCTACCTTTATCTTAGTTCCCGATACCACTGCTAAATAATTCCGAAATATTAGCTGAGTAATGTTGCCGATCTAAAGTTGCTGGTGAAAGGGCTAGTGTAAATCCACCTTAACACCTCAAGTAGCCGGGTCGTAGGGTCGAAGACGCTACTGTAATCATTGGGACTAACGACCTTACGTGCAGTCGGACACACACATTCTACACTCCCCCAATAGAAGAAGGAAATAAATACTTGCGGAAACTCCCCCATTCCCTAAAGCTATTACGGACGCCGGGAATGTCACTGGAGTCGTAAGCAACTCCGGACATTCCCAGATTCCCGGCCTTAAATCCGAGTTGCGGAGAGGCGACGCGAGGGGATGAGCGCCCCCTCCGCCCCCGTCCCCCTCTGGAAGTCGAGAGTGGCTGGCTGTTCCGGACCCCTGCTTACGTATTTATATTTTTCCTCGTATTCTTCGTCTTTCTCCCAGCTATTACCGCAAGCCGTGGTCGTTAAGAGTGATGTGCGGGGTTTAAAGGGGTTATCAGCGTGTAAGAAACAGGTGGTGGGCTGCTGAGTTGACGAGAGAGATTGCTATAAACTATGCCGCTGTATTTTGATTATCAACTATGAAGACTAGAAGTTATTTAACAGTATATCGCAGTACCTTTTTTCACTTAATTTACTTCTACTTATTTACTTTTATTTATTACATGCATTATACATAACACTAGGAAGAATTATCCTTTGAAAGACTGGGATAAGTTTCTCATATATTTGTATTAACTGGAATTACCGTAGTGCATGGACACTAGGAGGAACTATCCTATAAAAGAGTGGGATACGTTTCTTATATATTATTATTAACTCGAATTGTATAGTTCCTGGATATGTGAAACATAATTTATCAACATATCGTGAGCTTTCAGTTCAGTTACGTGGACACAAGTAACATAATATACAGGTATATTAAGATTTCCATAAAACTAGTGTTAAAATAGATGCCTTTGGTTTTTATAAGAAATATCATCATGGTGAATTTTGTGACGTCTGTAGCGAGGTCGGTCCTAAGTGATCTGTGCCCCATAAAATATTTGTTCTTTTCGCTTACGTATTAGGCTATTCATAGTGCAGTTGGGTACAGTACATGATTAGATTAAAAATATCCTGTATTCGATAAATGGATATCAATCGTGGTCATGTTCTGTACTTATAACTGTCTTGATGGTGTAATGGTTAGAGTGTTTAAGATCTGTATGTGGTAACCCAGGTTCGAATCTCGGTAGGATCACATACTTTCATTAATTTCATTGGGAGGCGTATGGTGTTGGGAGTGAAATTAATATATTAGATTAAATGACTGAGGGACGAAGAGCAATAAAACACCGGGACCGATTTTTTAAAAATAAGGGTCGGAAGATACAAACAGATGCAGGCACGACAAGAATCACAAAAGTGGAAGCGGAAATGAAGAACCAAACAAACACTTACAATATTTATGACACGGCCCGGGAAAATATGCAGAGGAAGGACATATTAAGAGGGTTTTTTTTTTTTTTTTTTTTTCTATATATTTATTCGTTTATGTATTTTTAGTTTCATTGCTAGACCTCCATCAAGCTTAGATAACATCCCCTAGACCCCCTTTCAAGATAAATGTGTACATTTTTCGATACGGTTCCTCATAAATTACAGGTGTTGCTATCGCTCGCCAGGAAAAAATCGACAACTAAATGACACGAAAAGTCTCATTTATATTTAAATCTGGCTACTACTAACCCTTTTAACTGCCACAGAAACTTCCGAACCTGCATAACATCGTCTAAATATAGCTAGAATAAAATATAACAGACGTTGCTGCTACAAAAAGGGTTAATGTCGTTGAATACCTTCCCATGTTTTCGTCTGCCGGTAGTTTGAACATTATTTTCAGGGGATATATATATATTTTTATTTTATTTTATTTTATTATATATTTTTTTTTTTTTTTTTTTTTTTTTTTTTTTTTGGGGCTACTTATTCATTTATTAATTTAATTTTGAGTTTCCTCGTTAGACCTCCATCAAGCTTAAAAAAACACCCCCCTATACCCCCTTTCAAGATATAAGTGTACATTTTTCGGTAGAAAAATGGCCCGGCCAAAGGCCGGTTCCTTAAAAAATAACAGGCTCGCTATAGCTCGCTAGGAAAACATCGACACCTAAACGGAACGAAAGGTTTTAATATTGACAAAATAATAGGGCGAAAGGTCTCAAAATCGCCAAACTAGTGAACAAATATCTTAAAATCGCAAAATTAATGAGTCTAAACATGAGGGCGAAGGGAGTCCAGAAAAAACGAGTACCTCCCCCTTAAACTGCGAGGAAATATCTTTCCCTCGTTCACTTCCTTCGTTAAATTGTAGTGTTTTATGTTTTCCGGGACAATCAACATTTTATGTCACAAAATTGCTTCATGAATTTCACATTTTACATTTTATCACAATTCGTCCAAATAGTTGTTCCGAATATAAGCTACTGTATGTAATGTATTTATTGACACACACACACACACACACACACACACACACACACACACACACACACACACACACACACACACACACACACACACACACACACACACACAGCCCGTAGCCTAGTAGGTAGAGCTCTCGTCTCACACACGAGGGGTCGGGGGTTCAATCCCCGGCCGGGCGGAGACAAATTGGGCTTGTCTCCTTTCATGTGTTAGCCTCAGTTCACCTAGCTGTAAATAGGTACCTGGAATAAGTGGACGACGTTGTGACGTCCCATCTGGGGTTGGCAAAAATGGTACAAGGCGAGATGGGTATCATATGGTTCACCTAAGCTGATGGCTACCTAAGCCTTCGGGCGAGACGGTACCGTCTATAGTGAGAATGGTACCATACAGATCCACCCTAAGCCTTCGTTTCCGATGTCGCCAATTGGCTAAAAATACAGACTACACACACATCCACAGCCATTCCAACGATACATATAACACCTACACATATAGGAGGCGGGAAATAACGAGCATGCTCACTCCCGCAATACAACTAGAGTAAGTACAACTAAAGTAAGTACACACACACACACACACACACACACACACACACACACACACACACATACAAATGTTAATTATGTGTTTTAGTTTCATATGTACAATCTTTAAATTAGTCTAAGAAACAATATATTCCACCATTAAAACCAACGAGACACCAAAATATGTATGTATAAAATAATATTAGCAAAGAATAAGCTAAGTGTAAAATGAGTATGAAGAGAGATATGACGTGTTAATCCGAGTAGACAATAAAGAGTTAGAAGACCCTGTATCGATTTGGCTACTTGTGTGTACATTCCTTGACTCTCAGAGGCTAGGACAAAATTGAGTTCCAAAATATGCATGCGAGTACCACGTGCGATCTGTGACATAATTCCTCTCGTGCCTATGTACTATCATACAAAAAAGTATCCTTACTAAAATGACACGCACCATTTAGACTCAATGGACGAAGTAATATGGAAACTATTGTTTGAGCTCGAATCGTACCCCACTTTATGAAACTCAACGTTCACGAGAGTAAGGATACTTTTTTGTATGATAGTACATAAGAGTTTTTTGGGGGTTTAACATTAAACAGTTAGTATTGAAGTACTATTTAATACGAGACCGGATTTTTCGCTTCTGGGAACTAAGTCATTTAAATACTCGATACTACCTAATACACACTTTGGATTATTGTTCTTAATATTCATTAACTATATTCAACTCTATATTGTGATACAAACAAAAATATAAATAACTAAATGTCTAGTCATTGATCACAGGATGCTTCTCATTATCGTTATACATTTTGAGAGAGAGAGAGAGAGAGAGAGAGAGAGAGAGAGAGAGAGAGAGAGAGAGAGAGAGAGAGAGAGAGAGAGAGAGAGAGAGAGAGAGAGAGAGAGAGAGAACGATTGAGAGGTTAAAGCGTGACATTTAAGGAGAGTGGTGGCATTTAAGTGTTGCTCAAACTCTCTTCCTCTCCCAACCGGCGCATTATTTCTCAAATCTACATATTTCTTCCGTGTTCCTTGCTTAAACCCCTCAATTATATAATTTGATTTAGCTTAGGTAGAAATAATTGGGAGAAGAGAAATATTCACTAGAATATATTTTGTAATCGTTTCAATAATATTTTTTTTTCCCCGCTGAAGATACATTGCCTTATGTTCAACTTGATTATTCAGGTATTACGAACATCGTGTAACCTAATAACTTTTCATTTATGAATACATATAACAATAATATGAGGCAAAGACATAGGCTAGCAGTTGTCTATCAATATATGAAAACTCAGTTGCTCAGGAATCAATTTACCGTCAGCTGAAATACAGCCGACTATAGTAAAATAGGTCCTTCCTGAGCTGCAAAATATCGTCTAGAAGTAGTTGAAAAACAAATGTCCATATATATGATTATGAATAGGGGCTCTCCCATGGTCTCCTCCCATTAAGGGGGTGACCTGCTTTTTGTTATTTCTGTCCTTTTCTCTTTTTCTCTGGCTTGTAACCATTCGGCCCCATTCAGCCAACCATTTTAAGACGTTTATCCCCATCTAGGTGTCGATTTCTTCCTGGCGAGCGATAGCGAGCCAGCATTATAATTATGAAGAAATCCGGCTTCGCCGGAGAAATTGTCACAGCCACCAACTGAAGGGTTTCAGCTCCAGAAAGACTGTGGTCTAGACAGAATATAGTCATGATACTAAAGAAATGCTTACGAACGATCAATGGTGATCCTCGTATTACAAGAGATAATTACTTATCTGAAGAAAATCACGAGAATTCAATAACAAATGATCAGGTTGAATAGTTCTCAGAAAACATATTCTGACTTCTTTGAGTACGTTTCATTGCCCCTATGCTGAAAAGGTATACCCTAGCTATATTCATAATTATATACAGAGGCCTTTATAGTACTGGCATGGTTGGCATTAACATCTTCACTCTATCAGCAAATCAACTCATAAATGTTAATGCCAAGGTTTCTCCTTTATTCGTAGCTTATTTCTATATTTTGACCAGTTAAATAATATTGTTCCTTGATCACTGTACACAGGATAAATATTGTCAAGTAACTAAATCATCCAACATGAAATATGAGCAAAGTAATATATTACTGAAGTGTGAATGATATATAATACTAAAATCATGCATGATTATAAAACAAATTCTATAATAATCTGTAGCAGAAAAACAGAGAAAAGTAGTGCATTAAGATATGAGAGGGGGTGAAGGAATGAGAGGAGCTTAACAAAGAAGAGATGGAGGTAAATATTTAAAAGGAAAGTGAAATGAAAAATAAATATAAAACAAAGGCTGGAACTAACGAGAACAGGGATAGAGAAAAATAGAGAGAAAAAGATAAGAGAGCGGCGAGAGAGAGAGAGAGAGAGAGAGAGAGAGAGAGAGAGAGAGAGAGAGAGAGAGAGAGAGAGCGAGAGAGAGAGAGAGAGAGAGAGAGAGAGACAGGAACAAAAGGAGAGGAAGGGAGAGGGCGAGTAAGAGAGAGAGGATACATGAGAGAGGAGGTTGGGGGGAGTGAGAGGAGGAAGAGGGGTAAGGAGGAGGGAGAGTAAGATGAGAGAGAGGGAGAGGTTTAGGAAGAGAAAGAGAGAGAGCATAAGGGAGACAGAGAGAGAAGTGAAGGGGGAGAGTGAGAAAAGGGAGAGTGAGAGGAGGCACATGGGAGAGGAGGAGAGGGATTAAGAGGAGAGGGAGGGAGAGGGGGAGAGTGAGAGGAGGCAGAGAGAGGAGGCAGAGGGGAGAGTAAGAGGAGAGGGGGAGGGAGAGTGTCGCCAGAAGTTTGTATTTGTCACCAGTGTCGCGCAGAGCCTGGTTGTGGAGGGGTCTTTGTCGCATCCTGTCCCCTTGCTCTGTTTCTCTCTCATCTCTCTCTCATCTCTCTCTCATTTACCCATTATTTCCAGCTATTCTCTAATACGTCTCATTCTGTTGGGACCCCTATGATTGTGATATCGTGGACAGTGCTTTGATATTGATTTGATTTTATTATACTCGGAAAAAAAATATATGAACTCGCATAATCATATTATATAATCTTTACATAATAAGCTCTGACGTTATTGAATATCGTTCAAAATCACCCTATTATACATAATTGTTTTTATCTGAAGTGGTTTTATGAGAAAACGGATACATGAAAATGAAAAGTAGATGGTTTCATAATGAAGTGGTACATTATACAGCAATTCAATTACATTCATCAATTCAAATATATGTGCTGTCTTAGTAATAATGAATGAAGACTCCATCAATAATTATACCTGACTAATTTGGGTTCATCTCGACCTAGCTGAATTGTGATTGGCTTTTGTTGGTGCTACTAAATTGATCCATTAGTCATGGCTTTCAAATTAGTGGATGCTTGACAATTTATACAAAAGATTTGTCGGACAATCTGTATTTCTATCGATACATAATAATATACAAATACTGGAAGCCATGATTTGTTATATTCTCGAATAATATCAAGTTTAACTACATGCACAATATAACAGCTGTTCTTCTACGTTGGCAATCATAAATTAATTATGGTGTATAAAATGAGGTGAGAACTATTTAACTAACTGATGAACTTTTGCAAAATTATATCATTTATTGTTGTGATGATCCAAACAATATATATAAAATTATGTGGAAATTATTCGTAAATGACTATGGATACCCAATGTCTTAGACCATAATTATGAACTATGTGTGATGATGTGTAGTATCAATTATCCGTGATGTAACGTACGGGAATCAAAACACCAATGATCTAATCACTATTTGTGACCTAGGCATTCCTTATGTTGGATTTCGTTTCTACTTCGTCAATTCTGCAAAGTTCTACCGCACCTAAATTGTCTGAAATTTCGGACCTAGGTTCGAATCCCTGGACTGCCACATGTATTTGTTGATTTCATTAATTGAGTTTAGGAGTAAAGTCGGTTGGTGGAGGTAACATAATAATCTGTTTGGTGGAAAATGCAAATAACAAATATATGTAATTACAGTACTATTCCCCTAAATTAACATATCATATTTTGTCCTTCATCTGTAACACTCTCATATGATGAAGAGATTAAATCTTTGTTAATACACATCAAAAGAAGTAAACCGATTTAAGGGGAGGCAGACCGTTTTTCTGGACCCCCTTCTCCCTAATGTTTAGCCCCACTAGTTTTGAGATTATAAGACGATCGGCCCATTAGTTTGGCGATTTTAACACCTTTCGCCCCATTTCGTTGTAAATTTTAAGACCTTTCGTGCCATTTAGGTGTCGATTCTTTCCTGGCGAGCGAAAGCGAGCCTGCAATTTTAAGAGGAACCAGCCTTCGGCCGGGACATTTTTCTACCGAAAGATTTACAAATTTATCTTGAAGGGGGGTCTACGGGGTGTTTTTCTAAGCTTGATGGAGGTCTAGGGAGGAAACTAAACAAATATATGAATAAATGAATTAATAGACCAAACAAACGGTCTGCCTCCCCTTAAAGAAGGATCAATGAGCTGTAAGCAGCGATCTTGAAAAATCTTATGATTCCGAAAGGTCCTTCCAAAGGCTGGACAAAAATCGTGTACATTATTCTATCGAAAATATAAAGAACTATCTCGTAATTTTTTTTTTTTTTTCATTTCTTTATTTAGATTTTTTTTTTTTTTTTTTCTTAGAGCTTGATCGAGGTCTAGGGAACAAACCAACTCCCCACCTCCCCCAACTCCCCACCAACAACTCCCCAACTCCCCACCTACCCCCTTTAATAGTCGGTATATCTGGAGCCAGAATAAGACTGCAGTGACTCTCCCAGTGCAATTTACTGCTTGCTTAAGGGGAGGTATTTAGTTTGTTTTCTACTCCTCCAGCAATCTTAAAATTTCACCCCCTTGACCCTCTTTCAAGATAAATTTGTACATTTTTCGGTAGAAAAAATTTCCCGGCTGAAAGCCGGTTCCTCTTATATTACAGGCTCGCTATCGCTCGCCAGGATAAAATCGACACCTAAATGGCACGAAAGGTCTTAAAATTGACAGAAATGGGTCGAAAGTTCTTAAAATCGTCATAATAATGGGGCGAACGTGGTTAAAATCTCAAAAGCAATGGGGCTAAAAATTAGGGAGAAAGGGGTCAAGAAAAAAATCCCTCAAGTGGATATCTCCCCTTAATATAAGTGTGAAACCGTACTCAGATTATTTCTCTTTCTCTCCCACTCTCTTTGGCTTGTATGTATTCGGTCCCATTCAGCCTACTGTTTTAAGACGTTTACCCCCATCCAGGTGTCAGTATTTTCCTGGTGAGCGGTAGCGAGCCAGCATATATATATTTTTTTGTTTTGACAGCAAGCTAAATTTGTACATTTTTCGATAGAAAAATGTCTCCGACGAAGCCGGGTTTCTCCACACAATGCTGGCTCGCTATCGCTCACCAGGAAAATATCGACACCTGGATGGGGATAAACGTCTTAAAACAGTTGGCTGAATGGGGCCGAATGGATACAAGCCAGAGAAAGAGAGAAAATGAGAGAAAGATAAACAAAAAAACAGGTGAACCCCCTTAAGTTTGAAACCGTACTCCGATTATCACCAAGTAGCTTCACCACCAGAAAAGAGGGGAGGGTTTTATTGGGTTTGAAAGATGGGCCGAATTTTACGGGTTTGACTTTGTTTCGTCGTTATTACTTGGTTTTGTTATTAGATGTTTGTTGGTTGTATGGTTTTTAGTAGCATTCATTAACTTCATTATTATCAGAGTTGCTGTTCATTATTATTAGTATTATTTATATTATTTGTTGTTATTATTATTATTATTATTATTATTATTATTATTACTACTAAATACAAAAATAAAACTTAGTGCCGTACATAATTTCAATCTATAAATTTACTAGCATAACATAACTAAACCCGAATATCTATTAAAAATGCAACTTATGATATATATACATTTTTGCCTTTGCTTATCTATATATTTACCGTTGCAAACATAAGTACTTGGACACGTATGCAACAGGTCTCTCCTTGTTGGAATAATGTGTCAATAAATAACCATACGAGAGCGTGACCGAAATATTTGAGGACTTCGTGGTTTTCTTTGGTCATAATATAGAGTGGTGCTGTTAGCCGAGTTGTGTTGGAATATTATTAGTATAAATAATCATATTGGTGTTTAGCGGGCGTTTTTCTATGGTATATGTCCTGTTTAGATTCGTACATGGAAGCATAAACTATAATGTTCAGTTGAATTAAATGATAGAATAATGTGGACATAACACACAGGTGTAGAATAATAAAGTCTTGAGGACAATGCGCAAAATGTGTGTATATGAGAGAGAGAGACGTGAGAGACTCGGAGGGGAGGAAGCTGCGACTGGGATCAACAGCACACGACCACCCTCCTCAGCTGACAATGGGACACTGGTGACATCTGAGGCTTGTGTCCCCTCCTTGCCACCCCTCGCGCATACACACACATGTACGAACACACATACTCACGGCCACACACAAACAAACACACGCGGCCGCACGTACACACGCTTTCATTCATAAATCCGGAACACGGCCGCAGTCCAAATAAACTCCCATTGTAGTACACCTCTTGTTGTCTTGATCCTCGTTTCCCTTACCCCCCCCCCCCCCCCCGTTCTCTCTGTCTATCTATCTATATATCTCTCTGTTCCCTTATCCCCCACCACTCTCTCACTCTCTCTCTCTCTTACACAAGCTCACGCACATCAGAAGGAATTGTTAATGCAGCCGACTTAAGGGGGGATGGACTGGTTTTTCTGGCCCCCTTCTCCCTCATGTTTAGCCCCATTAGTTTTAAAATGTTAAGAAGTTTGTCCCATTAGTTTGTCGATCTTAAGACCTTTCGCCCGATTTCTTTGTCAATATTAAAACCTTTCGTGCCCTTTAGGTGTCTATTTTTTCCTGGCGAGCGATAGCGAGCCTGTAATTGTGGAGAAACCGGCCTTCAGCAGTGACATTTTCCTACCGAAAAATGTACAAATTAATCTCGAAGGGGTATCTAATGGATGTTTTTGCAAGTGTGATGGAGGTCTAGGGAGGAAACTAAAAAATAAATGAAAATATATATAATTAGACCCTCCAAAATAACCACTGTCCCCTTAAATGTGTTTTTGTTTGTGGCCTACGCAGTAAGGATTAAAATAAAGGTATATGGACCATAAGACAAATACTACTACTACTACTACTACTACTACTACTACTACTACTAGAGAAGGAAAAAAATCCACAATGAAATCCTAATAAAGGTATCTATAGAATTGAATATCCCTGGAGTCTCAACGTCCAGACAGAGTGGGTGAAGTTTTGGAGCCCTATAATTTTTCTTTTATCGTGTGGGAAATAAAACTTATACTCAGTTCATTTTAAGCAAGGTAAACAATTTCTGTCTTGATCACGTAGCTGTGACTTCATTCAAGAACACAATGAGAGAGAGAGAGAGAGAGAGAGAGAGAGAGAGAGAGAGAGAGAGAGAGAGAGAGAGAGAGAGAGAGAGAGAGAGAGAGAGAGAGAGAATGAAAGAACAGCCACAGATCAAGAAAGAGAAAGTACCACCTCTCCACCCGCTTACATAACCTCAATAGTAACAGCAGGCAGATCGTGTGAAAACAAGGAGTATCAGACTCATGTTGGTTTCACACGAGTAATTTTAGAGGTGGATATTTTAGGAGTCAAATGATTCGAGATGTAAAAAAAAAATATAGATGAAAAATCGTAGTATAAAATAAATCAGCTTAAGGGGAGGTTTTTAGTTTGGTCCCTAGATATCCTTCAAGCTTAAGATTACACCCCCTTGAGCCCCTTTCAAGATAAATGTGTACATTATTCGGTAGAAAAATGTCCCGGCTGAAAGCCGGTTCCTCTTAAATTACAGGCTCGCTATCGCTCGCCAGGATAAAATCGACACCTAAATGGCACGAAAGGTCTTAAAATTGACAGAAATGGGTTGAAAGTTCTTAAAATCGTCAAAGTAATGGGGCAAACGTCTTAAAATTAGAAAAACAATGGGGCTAAACATGAGGGAGAAAGGAGTCAAGAAAAAAATCCCTCAAGTGGAAAGCTCCCCTTAACTTCCGTCTATCAACGGTCGATTTTATTAACCCCTTCAGCACCATGACGCTTTCTTACCTTTGATTCTGGCTAATATTAGAATATTTTATGCAGTTTAAGAAGGACCTATGTAACTAAGCGGGTTTATTGTGATCGTATTTACCCATTTGAGTCGTATAGGCTGATAATAAACTAAAGAATAAAGTTTATCGGTAACCAGAATATGATGAACAATTACGTAATGGTGGTGAAGGGGTTAAGTCTAGGAAATAGCCCTAGTTATCAAAAGCGCTAAAATAATCCCAATAACCCTATGATTTCCGTAGGTTCTTCTATACTTGATGATATACTAAAATAATGGCCAAAATTATATGAAAAAAGCGTCTTCGAATACTGAGAGGGTTATTTCTGCAACGATCCTCACTTGAATTATGGTTGAGTTTAGAGTTGGTTAACTTACAAGCTCGAACTTTCATCAAAGCACACATAGGGAAAAAGGCAAAATATCTGAAAACACACATACACACACACACACACACACACACACACACACACACACACACACACACTCACACACACATTAGTAGAAGTCCTGAATTCGATGAAATTTGCAGTTAAATTCGATTGTGCCACCTCGTCTTAAAGGAGGAATCACATCATCACTTCTACAGGATTTCGACAATATATGTCAGGCATATCCTGCATTAAAGTTGTATACAAAAGTCTCATTATGAAGCGATCTACCATGATTTCGGATTCCAATATCAATGCAAAAGAGCCAGGAAAGGTCGCCAAAACTATTTTGCTATTTGACGATTGTCGGACTTAGTGTTCAAGTGACTCCCAACAAAGCTTGTTATTGTTATATGTTGAATCACTTCTCAGAATTATGCTTGAACTCAGATAGATGTACAGTTTGCCGCACATATTCTATTCTGTTGGGGTCGTGATTTGGTAGCGCTGCACCACTTCCTCAACCCCCCTCCCTCACTCCACCTTCTTCCCTTCTACTATTGGTAAGAGGTGGAATGAGGGAGGGGGGTTGGAGAGGTGGGTGCAGCATTGCCAAGTTACAATTTGCTGGGATGGTTGAGAATTGGAATATGTGCGGCAAACTGCACGTACAGTAGTACGCACATCTAATCTGAGTTTGGTTAACTTAACTTATACATTATACTAGTTTGTATCGTCTTGATAAAAAAAAAAAAAAAAAAAAAAAAAAAAAATATACCGGTATATATATATACAGTACAGTATATATATATATACAGGCATATATATATATATATATATATATATATATATATATATATATATATATATATATATATATATATATGAAAATTACGGGGCAGAAGAGGAGGCCAATACATACATAATTTTAAAGACCGACTGGTCCACACGTGATGCAGTTTCAGCGAGTATGGGTCTTTATAGAGATGACAACAAAGGTAGGGATAGACAACATGGACAAACAGCATTGAAGAATATGAGGCAAGTAAGAACAGACAGAAAAATATCAAGGCAGTTGGAAATAATATAATGATCTACTAATCACTTCAATGCAATACTGTTCCTAACGTAGCGTCCTAATTACCTCTACGAGTTAATATGTGTACGAGAGAGAGAGAGAGAGAGAGAGAGAGAGAGAGAGAGAGAGAGAGAGAGAGAGAGAGAGAGAGAGAGAGAGAGAGAGAGAGAGAGAGAGCACGTGAGAGAGAGAGAGAGAGAGAGAGAGAGAGAGAGCGGGAGAGAGAGAGAGAGAGAGAGAGAGAGAGAGAGAGAGAGAGAGAGAGAGAGAGAGAGAGAGAGAGAGAGAGAGAGAGAGAGAGAGAGCAAAGACTAGAACAAGACAGACAGACAGACATACACAAGCTTATAAGTACGTACGTGCATTATCATTATTATCTATATATCTCAACTTGGTAAAACACCCAGGCGGAATCAGCTGATCTACAAAGCTTCAACTAATGGCTTCAACAAGGTGTTTCCATGAGAGTACACCCCGGGACCTATAAAGAGAGACCCTTCAGTAAAGAGAGGCTGGACAACAAAGGCTAACAGTACACGATTTTGTTCAGCTAAGCGCTTTTTCCCTCAACATTTATCTTCAACACTGGTCTGGCAGCTTATGAGGCTAACTTCTATAATACTTATGTTTCCTAAATTCATCTATCATCAGCTTACTTTCCGATACCAGATAAAAATATTCCAGATATGTTGCCAGACAAATTTTGATAATCGAATTTTGACCATAAAAGCTCTCGTGTGATACCGATTTTTTTAGGGAAGATTCTGTGTTGGTCAGAGGGTTAACTAAACCCTTTCTGGACCGGTGGCGTCTATATTTTATAATTTCAGCAACATTTAGATGGTTTTATTAAGCTTAGGAAGAATATATGGTAGCTAAAAGGATTACATTGAGATAGACTGTAGCCTTTTAATGGGTAGCTGTCTTTCCTAACCTGAATAAAATCGTCTATTAGTTGCCATAATATAATGAAAAGGACGTTGCTGGTACATAATGGGTTAATTGAGATTGCCGGTACCTTTGGATACGATTACGTCCATTTTGATTATATTTTGGCTATCATTAGACGGTTTTATTAAGTTTGGAAAGGACTTGTGCTAGTTAAAAGATTAATCTAAAGTGTGTGTACCCTTTTGATTTCCAAAAGTAATTTCTAAGCTGAATAAAATCGTCAAGTGTTAGCCAGAATATGAATATGATACTATCGTATTAGAAGGGCTAAAATGTATCTAAACAGGGTATTAATAGAACCCCCTTCTCCCTCATGCTTAGCCCCATTAGTTTGGCGATTTTACAACCTTATACTCTATTTCTTTGTCAATAATAAGACCTTTCTTGTCATTTAGGTGTCGATTTTTCCTGGCAAGCGCTAACGAACCTGTAATTTAGGAGGATTCGGTCTTCGGCCGGGACATTATTCTACCGAAAAATTTAAAACTTATCTCGAAGGGGATTCTTGAGGGTGATTTGCTTTCCTTCATGTGGGTCTGGGGAGCAAACTAAAAACTCCCCCTAAATTATTTTATTAGCCGCTTGAGTGATATACTGTATGTGTGTATACCGTATATATATATATATATATATATATATATATATATATATATATATATATATATATATATATATATATATATTTTTTTTTTTTTTTTTTTTTTTTTTTTTTTATTGAATAAAACAATTTGCTTTAAGGCACAATAAACCTGAATATGATGACATGGGACTGAAAAGGTTCCTCCAGTTAGTTTATAGCCTTTTGATAATTAGATATTTACTAATCAGAGTAAAATCGTTCAAGGATAGCTAAAGTAAAATTATAAGGCATCGCAGGAGGATATCACTCAACCAGATACTAAACTAGTCCAAGTTTAGCTAATATCTAATTACTAATAGATAATCGTACTTAATACTATTAGTTCTGCTGATATACGCAATTATACATACAACAGGTAATATAAGCTAAACAAGTAATTTTTATAAGTTTACAAAATTGAAATATCGAGAATATTATGGTATGAAATCGAGGACCATAATAGATTCGGAGTGAAGGAAAAAAGTTGTCTGACCTCTAAATACTCAAGGGACCGCGAATATAATAATGACCCGCCGCCGTAATTACCGAGGTCATAAGACGATGATTTACCGTCCTAACACTCCGGGGATAATGACACCTTAATAACGTGATATAACCCTTTAATGACGCCGGGGCTCTGTACTTGTTCGCGGGTCGCCGGGGATAATTAAAAGCGATAATGTGACCCGTGTTGGTGATGTCTGCTAAGTATATTAAGTCCTCACGTGTGAGGTGTGTTGGATTAAGACGTCTCATGATTTAATATAATGTTAAGATAATATTATATTTTCCATGTTTCGGCTAAAATATGAGTTGTAGCCTATATACAATTTAATGGCACAACAGCCAGCCAGCCTCGGAGTCCCGTGGGGGGAGGTTGGGGGGTGGGGGGTCATAAATGCTCCCAGCAATTTGACCCATGGTGGGCAGCTTCTGCAACATTCGTGGCATTTCCTCTAACTTTCACTCTGTGGAACACCGCTTCTCCTCCTACAAAGCTGCTCTTCTTTTTCTCACCGAGATTTGGGTATCTGAAGCAACTTCTCTGTTTCCTCCTACTTTCTCTACCCTGATTTCAAAGCCAAAGGCGGATGTTGTGTATATGTGCACAACAAACTCTCTTGCTCTCATGTTCCCGCTTTCGACTCCTCTGAATTCTCAACTCTCTGGCTCAAACTTTCCTGTCACTCTCAAACTAAATATTTCTATGCTGTCTGTACAGTATTTCCCCCAACTCTGGTGACTTTTCTAAACCCTTTGACTATCTTACCTCTAAAGTGGAACACATTCTACCGATCTCCCCTTTTTTTAAATCTCTATTTCGGGCGATGTCAACGTTCACCATCACCAATGGCTCTCCTCTCATTTCACTGATCAACCTGGTGAACAAGACTACATCTTTTCTTTTCTAAATGATCTAGAGCATTTAGTCCAGCATCCTACTCGTATTCCTGACTGCCTTGGAGATCGGCCTAACATCTTTGATACATATCTAACCTCTAATCTTTCTGCTTACACTGTAAATCTTTTCTCTCTGTTGGTCTCCGATTATAACCTTACTTATATTACCTGTCCTATCTCTACAGTACGGCCATCTGATCCTATCAGCCGGCGATGATTGTTACAATTTGGCGCTGCTGACTGGGAGGCTCTTCGGCAATACTTCTTGATTTCCCATGGAATTATTTTTGCTTCCGAGGGTCCCCAGCCCTCGGAGTGTGCTGAGCCCATTACCGAGGTAATCATCTGGAGTATGGAGACATACATTCCATTTTCTTTTTCTGTCAATCTAATGCAAAACAAATCTTGGTTTACTCATGCTTGTTCTCCTGATGTTCGCATAAAGGAGGAAGCATTCAAACAGTACTGTCGCCCTCAAACTCGAGATTTTCGTACTCTCTATGTTTCTGCCTGGAATCAAGCCACATCTGTTATATCAACTCTCCAAAAAATCTTACTCAATATTAAATGCTTTGAACTTTCCAACCCTATCTCTTCCTAAGCGTTCCGGCATCACACACACAAATATGACTCTCCCCTCTCTCTCTCACTCACTCACTCACTCACTCACTCACTCACTCACTCTCTCTCCCAAGTGGCTTCTCCTCTTTCCCACTCATCCCCAGGGAGTTTGTTTAGTAAATGTGTCAGGTTCTGCCAGCTCGACCTTTTGCTTCCTCCCAAGCTTGCGGCCAGGGTTCATTAATAACCTGAGTCGACCTGGAGTGCTCCTCGGCTTAATTAGGGGGTACTACTTGGTTTTTGGGCTATATATATATATATATATATATATATATATATATATATATATATATATATATATATATATATATATATATTTTTTTTTTTTTTTTTTTTTTTTTTTAGTTTCCTCGCTAGACCTCCATCAAGCTTAGAAAAACACCCCCTAGAAAGAAAATTGTGTAAATTTTTCGGTAAAAAATTGTCCTGGCCGAAGGCTGATTCCTTCTAAAATTAGAGGCTCGCTATCGCTCGCCAGGAAAAAATCGATATCTAAAAGGCATGAAAGTCTTAATGTTGAATAAAAAATGAGGCGAAATGTCTCAAAATCGCCAAACTAACGGAAAGAACGTCTTAAAACCTCAAAACTAATAGGATAAACATGAGGGAAAAGGGGGTCCATAAAAAGCGAGTACTACCCCCTTAATTAGGTATTTGTTTATCTGCTTCGTGATCAAAAGGTATACTTGGTTCTGTGTGTGTGCATGGATCTTGTTCGCTGTTTCTTTATCTCTGTCCCGTGGGATAGTTGTTAGCAGTGCTTGTGGGAAAAGATTAACCCTTTCAAGCTCCAATACGCGTTTCTTTTCTGTTTCTGGCTACTATTAGACGATTTTATTCAGATTAGTAACGGTATAGGGAAGTCAGAGGGTTGATTGAGATAGTCTTTACCTTTATAATACCCACAGATCCTTCCTAAGCTGCACAAAATCATCTAATGATAGCCCAAATAAACTGCTAAAATGCGTCAGAGCTTCAAGGGGTTAAGAACAATACTTCCCTGGGTTCAATTCCTCGAGGAGTCTTAAGGGTTTCAGACTGCAGAATGTCACGGGAAGGTATGAGGTCGGCCATTGACCTTCAGAAAACGATGGGTGAGGGGATGTTATTTAAATGTTTTATTCATTTTTAGGTATATATGTTTGTTGTAGTTTGCTCCCTAGACCTCTATCAACCTTAAAAGAATGCCATCCCAAAGACCCCCTTTTGATAATATTATAAATTTGTAAATTTTTCGGTAGAATGGCACAAAGGGTCTTAATATTGACAACGAAAAGGGTCGAAACGTCTAATATCACCAAACTAATGGAACAAACATTTTAAAATGTCAAAAGTAATGGGGTTAAACATGAGGGAGAAGGGGGTCCAGAAAAAGCGACTACCTCCCCCTTAAGGAAGCCCAGCTCTGGGCCCCTACCTCCTATAAATAATTTCTTCTGCATTTAATGTTCTGTTTCAATTCTATGTTTTCATTTGTTATTCTTCATTCTGACTCTTCTTTTATGTCTATTTTATTATTGCTCTACCCTATGAAACTATCCTACTGCCCTGTCATACTGTATTGCCCTATTGTCCTGTCATACTGTATTGTCCTATTGTTCTGTCATACTGTATTATCCTATTGTCCTGTCATACTGTACTATCCTACTGCCCTGTCATACTGTATTGTCCTATTGTTGTCATACTGTATTATCCTATTGTTCTGTCATACTGCATTGTCCTATTGTTCTGTCATACTGTATTATCCTATTGTTCTGTCATACTGTATTGTCCTATTGTTCTGTCATACTGTATTGTCTTATTGTTCTGTTATACTGTATTATCCTATTGTTCTGTCATACTGTATTATCCTATTGTTCTGTCATACTGTATTATCCTATTGTTCTGTCATACTGTATTATCCTATTGTTCTGTCATACTGTATTGTCCTATTGTCCTGTCATACTGTATTATCCTATTGTTCTGTCATACTGTATTGTCCTATTGTTCTGTCATACTGTATTGTCTTATTGTTCTGTCATACTGTATTATCCTATTGTCCTGTCATACTGTATTATCCTATTGTTCTGTCATACTGTATTATCCTATTGTTCTGTCATACTGTATTGTCCTATTGTGCTGTCATACTGTATTATTCTATTGTTCTGTCATACTGTATTATCCTATTGTTCTGTCATACTGTAGTGTCCTATTGTTCTGTCATACTGTATTATCCCATTGTTCTGGCATACTGTATTGTCCTATTGTTCTGTCATACTGTATTATCCTATTGTTCTGTCATACTGTATTGTCCTATTGTTCTGTCATACTGTATTGTCCTATTGTTCTGTCATACTGTATTATCCTATTGTTCTGTCATACTGTATTATCCTATTGTCCTGTCATACTGTATTATCCTATTGTCCTGTCATACTGTATTGTCCTATTGTTCTGTCATACTGTATTGTCCTATTGTTCTGTCATACTGTATTGTCCTATTGTCCTGTCATACTGTATTGTCTTATTGTTCTGTCATACTGTATTATCCTATTGTCCTGTCATACTGTATTGTCCTATTGTTCTGTCATACTGTATTGTCCTATTGTTCTGTCATACATACTGTGTTGTCCTATTGTTCTGTCATACTGTATTGTCCTATTGTTCTGTCATACTGTATTGTCTTATTGTTGTCATACTGTATTGTCCTATTGTCCTGTCATACATACTGTGTTGTCCTACTGTGCTGTCATACTGTATTGTCCTATTGTACATATTCCTGTGAAACTGTATTCACTTTGTTTTCCTTTACAATGTGTGTACTGGAAAACGACACTAAAACATTGTATGTAAGTCTATATGTATATATATATATATATACATATATGTGACTGGACAACTATAATATATTACCAACACAAGAAATCCAAAGGGATAAGAAAATAGGACTGAAGTAAGAGAGGAAAGAGAGCAAGAAAGAGATCAGAAGACTATAATAAGAGGAGGTAACTAGTCCAAAGGAAGTGAGGAAAGAGCTACAGATGAAACGAAGACGCGAGACGAAGACAGAATGAATACAAAGATAGGACAGAAGGATACAAAATGAGCCAAAAGAGACAAGCGAAGGATATGAAACTAAAGTAATGGAAAGAGAAAACAGCAGAGAGGAGAGAACAACAAATATATGAGAAAACAGACAGAATCACACAAAGACAAAATCAAACCAAAGAAACAAGATACAGAAATGTGCAAGAAGAGAGATTAGAAATATATGAAAACGGACAGAATCACACAAAGACAAGACAAAACCAAAGAGACAAGATACAGCAATGTGCAAGAAGAAACGACAAGTCCAGAAAAAAAAAGAGGAGCCAACAGAAGACACCAGAGAAGGATACGTGAAAATAAGATGAAGTGGGAGAGAACGCCTCGTCACCGGCGGCCCTACTCCTCCTCTGCCCCTTAAAGAGAACCCCAACGTCACCCAGGAGTCAACACACACTGGTCTGTTTCGGTGCTCTCAAGTGGTCATCCTCAACCAACCCCACCTCCCTCCTCCTGCCACCCCTTTCTGTCGGGTACAACTATAGTCAAAGGCCCTACCTCCTAAGGTGACTAATTTCGTCTATTAGTTACTATAGACTACTGTAGAATAAACAGGATCATGAAGCCTTATGCCACCCTCAATTCAACACACGGCGATGTTGAATGGTCATCCTCAACTCACTTATTCTCCCTCTTCCGCTGGGACCATCCAGGCACATCTATATTTATTCTGGCGAACCCTTCACTATATCAGTCAGTTTAGGAAAGATAAGTATATAATGGAAAGGGTAAAGCTCCTAGGATACGTTGTAATTTATATCCCAGCTAACATCATCGAATTGTATTCAGTTTAGAAGGACATCTAGGAATCAAAGAAGTCAAATTATCTCAATTGACAACATGACTTCCACACGTCCTTCTATACTGACTAAGCTCGTTTATAGATTGCCAGCATATAATGAATTAGATATAAGACAGAAACCCAACGTCCCCCTGGAGTCAACATACACCAGTCAGTTTCGGAGGTGTGGAGTGCTCATCCTCAACTCCTTCCCTCCCTTCCACGTCCCTTAAGGGGGAGGTAGTTGCTTTGTCTTCCTCATGTTTAGTCACATTAACTTTGAGATTTTAAGACGTTCGTTCCATTAGTTTGGCGATTTTAAGACTTTTTGCCCCATTATTTGTAAATACTTAGACCTTTCGTGCCATTTAGGTGTCGATTTTTTCCTGGCGAGCAATAGCAAGCCTGTAATTCTAGGAGGAATAGGCCTTCGGCCGGGACAATTTTCTACCGAAAAATGTACAAATTGATTTTGAAGGAGGGTCTGGGGGTGGAGGGGGGTATTTTAAGCTTGATGGAGGTCTAGGGAGGACACTAGAATAATAATAGAAAAAGACAAATGAGCAGATAGATACGCACATCTCACTTAACCCTTTTTACTACCACATTTCCTTCTTAAACTGCACAAACTCGTCTAAATATAGTTAGAATACAATATAAAAGACGACGTCGGTACAGGAGGGGTTACGCTTAATGTGCAGACGTGAGCACTAACCCCTTCTGTATCGACGACATCCTCTTCATTTTATTCTGCCAACTTTATTATATTCAGCTTTAGAAGGACGTCTAGCAATTAAAAGGCTACAACCTATATTAGAAGGACGTCTGCCAATTAAAAGGCTACAAACTATCTCAATCAATGCTTCTAGCTAATGACGTCTACCAATTAAAAGGCTACAAACTATCTCAATCAATGCTTCTAGCTAATGACGTCTACCAATTAAAAGGCTACAAACTATCTCAATCAATGCTTCTAGCTAATGACGTCTACCAATTAAAAGGCTACAAACTATCTCAATCAATGCTTCTAGCTAATGACGTCTACCAATTAAAAGGCTACAAACTATCTCAATCAATGCTTCTAGCTAATGACGTCTACCAATTAAAAGGCTACAAACTATCTCAATCAATGCTTCTAGCTAATGACGTCTACCAATTAAAAGGCTACAAACTATCTCAATTAATACTTCTAGCTAATGACGTCTACCAATTAAAAGGCTACAAACTATCTCAATCAATGCTTCTAGCTAATGACGTCTACCAATTAAAAGGCTACAAACTATCTCAATCAATGCTTGTAGCTAATGACGTCTACCAATTAAAAGGCTACAAACTATCTCAATTAATGCTTCTAGCTAATGACGTCTACCAATTAAAAGGCTACAAACTATCTCAATCAATGCTTCTAGCTAATGACGTCTACCAATTAAAAGGCTACAAACTATCTCAATCAATGCTTCTAGCTAATGACGTCTAGCAATTAAAAGGCTACAAACTATCTCAATCAATGCTTCTAGCTAATGACGTCTACCAATTAAAAGGCTACAAACTATCTCAATTAATGCTTCTAGCTAATGACGTCTACCAATTAAAAGGCTACAAACTATCTCAATTAATGCTTCTAGCTAATGACGTCTACCAATTAAAAGGCTACAAACTATCTCAATCAATGCTTCTAGCTAATGACGTCTACCAATTAAAAGGCTACAAACTATCTCAATCAATGCTTCTAGCTAATGACGTCTACCAATTAAAAGGCTACAAACTATCTCAATCAATGCTTCTAGCTAATGACGTCTAGCAATTAAAAGGCTACAAACTATCTCAATCAATGCTTCTAGCTAATGACGTCTACCAATTAAAAGGCTACAAACTATCTCAATTAAAGGCTTCTAGCTAATGACGTCTACCAATTAAAAGGCTACAAACTATCTCAATTAATGCTTCTAGCTAATGACGTCTACCAATTAAAAGGCTACAAACTATCTCAATTAATGATTCTAGCTAATGACGTCTACCAATTAAAAGGCTACAAACTATCTCAATCAATGCTTCTAGCTAATGACGTCTACCAATTAAAAGGCTACAAACTATCTCAATTAATCCTTCTAGCTAATGACGTCTACCAATTAAAAGGCTACAAACTATCTCAATTAATCCTTCTAGGTAATCTATATCCTTCCTAAGCTTCCTAAACTTGTCTAAATGCAGTTGAAATAAAAACAAAAGGACGTCACCAGTATAAGAAGGGGTTAATAATGTTCAGCCCATTTTATCAACAGCACAGCAACATTCAGCATTTCATCCTATACATGCAAGCCAGTTTAAGGGGAGGTATGTAATTTTCCTGGACCCCCTTCTCCCTCATATTTAGCCCCATTAGTTTTCAAATTGTAAGACGTTCGGCTCATTAGTTTGGTGATTTTAAGACCTTTCACCCAATTTCTGTCAATATTAAGACCTTTCGTGCCACTTACTAAAAAAAAAATAGGTGTATTTTGTTTTCTTGGGGAGCGAGTACGAACCTGTAATTTAGAAGGAACCGGTTTTCGACCTAGACATTTTTCTACCGAAAAATGTACACATTTATTTAGAAGGGGGATCTTGGGGATGTTTTTTAAAGCTTGATGGAGGGCTATGGAGGAAACTAAAATAACAATAAATCGAACAATAAATAAACTCTTTCCCCCTAAACCACTGTGATTAGGCAAGTAGGCTGTCATCGTGCCCTTGAGGATAGGCCGGTCCTGAAGTGGATCATTCATAAATTATAATGAGGATGATGATTAAGGCTTGAACAACATACCATTTAGAGCTGCATTCTTAGACGTGTGGGGTGGGTGTCATCCAGCCTATAATGAACGAAGATATTGGAATTGAGTGTTAAATAACGAAAAATAACTAAAATCTCCCAAGTTTTAAAAGCTACCAATTGATCTCGTCTTCTATCTATCTATCTATATGCTCAGGCCCAATCCCCATTTTGGGGGTAGCCGACTCAAGACAGAGCAAGAACAGGGAAAACACAAAAACAACATAAAACAAAAAATAAACACAGCTAAAAAACACAAACTCACACACATCCAGGTCACCCAGGAGAAGACCCAGAGACCAGGGTTACCAAGGTCGCTCCAGCACTCCCCCGGCCCCTGACCACCCGGAGAGGTTCCGATCTCGGCAGGCAGACATGCAGCGGAGCCAAAGCCACAAGCCTTCCCACCACACTTCCAGGCACACCCTTTATATTAATCGTCCCCCCGGGCCAGGCGCCTGATGGACTATTATCTAGTCGAACTTGCGCCCGACCCCTTACTCCAAATGACCACGTGTTCACTCAACTATTCACAAGCATTCTCCATTCACTCCTGTCCACCACCACTTCCCCTGCCTGATCTATAGTCATTCCTCTATCATCCAAAGCCTTTCTTACACAGTCTCTCCATCTCAATGGGGGTCTTCCTGCCCTTCTATCTCCCCTTGTACCTGACTCACATATTCTCTTTGTAAGCCTTTCATCTCCCATTCGTTCAACATGACCATACCAGCTCAGCACCCTTCTGTCCACTCTGGCTGACAAATGTTCCTGCTGCCCCACTCTCCTACGTATCTCTTCATTCCTCAATCTGTCTCTACGAATAACTCCACACATACTCCTCAAGCAGCTCATCTCCATCACATCCAGCCCTCTTTTCTCCTTTTTCTTCAGAGCCCATGTCTCAGCCCCATACATCACTGTTGGCACAACAATTCCTTGATACAGTGCACTTTTTACTTTCACTCCGAGATTTCTCGTCTTCCACATACTTCCCATTGCTCCGAAAACCTTCCTTCCTTCACACACTCTCTGTTTTACCTCCACTTCCATACCTCCACTCCTGCTTATCGTTCCTCCTAGATATTTAAAACACTCTACTTGTTCCAATATTTCCCCATCCAGCCTCACATCTAGATTCACCCTATGCTCTCCCCTATTACACACCATTACTTTACTTTTATTGACGTTCACCTTCAGTTTCCTCCTTCCACAAACCACACCAAACTCTTTGACTACCCGCTGCAGTTTCTCATCAGAATCCGCCACCAATGCTGTGTCATCAGCGAACAGCAACTGATTCAACTCCCAATCTCTACCATTCTTTCCTACTAAACCCAATCCTCTTCCCATAGTTCTCCTTTTCACCTCCCTCACCACACCATCCATAAACATATTAAACAGCCATGGTGACATTACACAACCCTGTCGCAAACCTACCTTTACCTCAAACCATTCACTCAACTCACCATTTCCTACTCTCACACATGCTCTGCTCCCTTCATAAAAACTCTTAACTGCTTCTAACAAATTTCCTCCTATTTCATAAATCCTTAACACCTTCCACATTGCTTCACGGTCCACACGATCATACGCTTTTTCCAAGTCCATAAAAGCCCAAAATATCTCCTTATGCTTCTCTAAATACTTCTCGCATAACTGTCTTACTGCAAACATCTGATCCACGCACCCTCTTCCCCTCCTAAAACCGTACTGTTCTTCTCCTATTGCAACTTCCGTACACTTTATTATCCTCTCTATCAACACCCTGCCATACAGCTTTCCAACCACTGACAATAAACTAATACCTCTATAACTTGAACACTCCTGCCGATCTCCCTTCCCCTTGTACAACGGCACAATACATGCACTCTTCCAGTCTATTGGTACCATTGACACAGCAAAGCACACATTGAAAAGTCTCACCAACCAATCTATTATCACATCTCCACCCTTCTTTATACACTCCACAGCAATACCATCCAAACCTTCTGCTTTTCCCGCTCTCATCCAGCCTATAATGAACGAAGATATTGGAATTGAGTGTTAAATAACGAAAAATAACTAAAATCTCCCAAGTTTTAAAAGCTAACAATTGATCTCGTCTTATTTCATCCATTAACCCCTTCATTACCGGCGACATATTTTCATTATATTCTAGCAAGTATTAGACGATTTCATGCAGTTTAAAAAGGGCCTCCAACAATTATACAGACTTCGAACTCTCTCACTTGACCCTTTTTACTACCACAGATGTTTCTTAAACAGCACAAAGTCGTCTAAATATAGCTAGAATATGATTAAATACATGTCTCCGGTACAGAAGGGGTTAAGAAGTAGGGTTTCACGGTGGGGAGGTTTAAGAATAAGGCTGTTAGATCTACTGTACTAGTACTCAGAAAATATTAAAACAGTCATGATATTTTATAAAGACAAGAAATACAAGTCACCAAATCAGAGTACAAGCGACCTAGAACTTGAATTTAACAGAAGAGAAGTGTTGTCAAGAGTAGCTTTGTATCACAGAGGAATAGCCAATCAGGAGGGAGCTCTCAGGTGCGACTCAGCCAATCAGGTTGCCGCTCTCATCAAGGGCCAGGGTTGAGTATCGGATTCCAAAAATAAATCATTGGACTATTTACTTGGTCCACTTGGGGGTTGAAAATACTGGGCTTCTCTCTCTCTCTCTCTCTCTCTCTCTCTCTCTCTCTCTCTCTCTCTCTCTCTCTCTCTCTCTCTCTCTCTCTCTCTCTCTCTCTCTCTCTCTCTCTCTCTCTCTCTCTCTCTCTCTCTCTCTCTCTCTCTCTCTCTCTCTCTCTCTCTCTCTCTCTCTCTCTCTCTCTCTCTCTCTCTCTCTCTATCTCTCTCTCTCTCTCTCTCTCTCTCTCTCTCTCTCTCTCTCTCTCTCTCTCTCTCTCTCTCTCTCTCTCTCTCGTTCTCTCTCTCTCTCTCTCTCTCTCTCTCAATGTATCAAGTTCTCAAAGCTCCAGTGTGACCTTTAATTTAGATACATTTATTTCTTCTTAACAAAGGTCAGCTTCTTTGTATTATGTCAATTTTCTTTTAGTGTTCATTGACTTTAAAAACGTTTATCAGAATATGAATTAAGAAGATCAATCAATGCCTTTACAAGTTATGCATGCAAACACACACACACACACACATCATTTCTATACTACACTTGTATGCATCCTATTCAACTATCACTAAATTTTGCATACACATACAGCGTAAGCAAAATTGGAATTATGATGAAGTGAACAAACAGCAATTATACTATGCTTAATGAGAGAGAGGAGAGGAGAGGAGAGGAGAGGAGAGGAGAGGAGAGGAGAGGAGAGGAGAGGAGAGGAGAGGAGAGGAGAGGAGAGGAGAGGAGAGGAGAGGAGAGGAGAGGAGAGGAGAGGAGAGAAGAGAAGAGAAGAGAAGAGAAGAGAAGAGAGGAGAGGAGAGGAGAGAAGAGAAGGAGTTAGACGCCTTACAGCCCTCTTTATACATGTATTATATTAATACCTACCCGGAAGGTTCAGATCAAGCTAGTCTACGTCAAACAAAAAAGGGCTGAGCTAACACAGTAATGATCTTCTCTCTGTTGGCTTCTGACGTTGCAAGCTTTAACATGGATTATGACTGAGGCTTCATCAAAGGTCTTAACACAATCACTGCGGCAATTGTCGTATGACAATTGCTTGGTCTGCACTGCACCATTCGTGGATTTCGGACTAAAAGTGACCTTCATTCCCTGCACATTTTCATGTATAAACAATAGCTAGAACGTATTTCAATTATAAATCCCTAAAAGTAAAGGAATATAAATTTCCAATGACACCTGAATTATGTCTGTACGACCACTGGTTGCCGTGTAACGATATTGCAAAGGTGTGGTTAAATCGGTAAAAATTAGCAGTTTTCAGCGGTTTTCCAGATTCCCAAGTCTGTAGAGGAGATGGAGATGTCTCCCAGTTACGCTAGTGTTCGCCCAGACACGGCTGGCGATGGATGGGACGGTCCCGCGCTGCTTATGCTTGTTTGCCTGCCTCCCAGGCCTTGTACTACGCAGAATGTCGGCAATTGTCATATGACAATTGCCGCAGTGATGTCCGTATTTTTTATATAATAGCCCGCAATCATTGAGTTAATAAGGTTTTTAGCAGAGGTCTTAACCCCTTCTGTACCGGTGATGTCTTTTTACCTTTGATTATGACTATAAGTAGATGATTTTAAGGAATTTAAGAAGGGCCTATGTTATTAAGAGATTTATTGAGATCGAACATACCCATTTGAGTCATAGAGGTAGATTAAAACTTTAGAAAATCGTTTAATGGTAACCAGAATAAACTAGCATGGGAAAAGGGAAGTGCACCTGATGACTGGAAGACAGGCATAATAGTCCCCCTGTATAAGGGTAAAGGGGAAAGAGGAGTGTGTGGTAATCACCGGTGAAATGTATTCTAAGTGTAGGGAAGATGTACAGTAGGGTAGTGATAGAGAGTGAGAGCGAGAACAGAGAAATGTGTAGGTGACGAGCAGGGCAGGTTTAGGAAGGGAAGAGGATGTGTAGACCAGATATTTGCCCAGAAATGTGTGAGAAGGCCTATGACAGAGTTGATAGAGAAGGTCTGTGGAGAGTACTGAGAATATACGGAGTAGATGGCAAGTTGCTGAAAGAAGTGAAGAGCATGTATGAGAGTGCAAAGGCATCAGTACGTGTGGAGAATGAACAGAGCGAGTTCTTTGATCTGAATGTTGGGTTAAAGCAAGGGTGTGTGATGTCACCATGGTTGTTCAATATACTGTATAGGTTGTATGGATGGAGTCATGAAACAAATACAAGGAAGAGCAGTGGATGTTTTGTGCACTGCTGATAAGGGAAGGAAACGAGGGGAAGTTGCCTCTACTGCTGTTTGCCGACGATACAGTTCTGATGAGCGATAATGAATGGGAGTTGCAGGGTCAAGTAAATATGTATGGAACAGTGTGTGAAAAATGGAATCTGAAAGTAAATGCAGGGAAGAGTAAGGTTATGGTCTTTGAAAGGGGTGCAGCCACAGAGTGTGAGGTGAGGTTGAACGGTCAAGCTATGGAGAATGTCAGCTCATTTAAGCATTTGGGAAGTGTGTTGAGTAAAGATGGGAGTATGGATGAAGAACTGCGGGAGAGGGTGCAACAGGGGAAGAGGGTTGTAGGAACGCTGAAAGCAGTAACAAGAAATAGGGTGGTCAGCATGAAAGTAAAGAAGTCCTTGCATGACAGTGTGGTAATCATGACATTGAATTACGGGAGCAAACATGGACGATGATGGAGAGACAAAAACAAAGAGTGAAAGGGGTAGAAATGAGTTACTTGAGAAATGCGTGCGGAGTTGCGTGCGGAGTTACATGGAGGGATAGACAGATGAATGAGGATGTACGATAGCGGTGTGATGTGTCATCGTATCCTGAAGGGGTTAAATACACGTAGCTCATCAACAAAAATCTTGTACGCTAAACTGTTCTTGGTATACAGAATAAACTCATTATTTCTATTCTGGTCTCTTTCCATTTATTACGTAATTTTCCAAGTCGGAAGAGGATATTATAAAATATATAATATCGCGATAAACTAAGGCAAACATGAAGCTAACGAGTACAAACAATAAAAACGAACAACTAAATAATGCGATAATTGCTCCTAATCACCCGAATTAAAATATATAATGAAATTACGTGTCTTAGTAAATTATCGACCAAATTACCCCACCATGTTCAACTTAGAGCTACAATACTGAAGACTTGAAGGTTGTTTGAGTAGTAACAGAGAGCTATCCGGGATCATAAACGTCATACTTAGGATTGAGTTTTGATGTACTGTACTAGAATGCAATCACCCAGGTTCGAAATTTATCAGGTAGTTAAGGATTGATAAGTTAATATACCTCCAAGCAAGCACACACAAAATAATGTAATAATGTGAACATACATAGACGTCGAATAAATTAGTATTGCGAATGTGATATACAAATTACTGGTTAAGGTCATATAATGGCGTACAGATTTTTGACTTGTTAGGGCAGATAGTAGTAGTAAATTAACATTCTAAATATGTAAAATATGTAAAGGATGGTTGAAATTCATATAATTCTACGCATAGACTACAGTAGATCTGGACTTGACACGAAAATGGAACATTGCAGTAAGGGACCCAACATTGGAGAACGAACCCCCAACTTCGAACCTCGAACACGCGAGAAAATCAAATTTTCGCGGTTTCGAGGTTCGAACTTGAGTGTTCGTTCTCCGATTTTGGGTCCTTTACTGCAAAGTTCCATTTTCATGTCAAGTCTAGATCTACTGTAGTCTATGTACTATGTCATGTTCTATTTAATGATCGTATTTATAACGTGCAAGTAACAAGATATGTGGGCAAAACGCATATCTTCTTTTATGGACTGAATAGCAACCGTGTCCTTAATAATCTTCCTCTATATTTTGGCAAGGAGAGTACAATCCTTCCCCCCAGTCTGCCTGTACATCACAATATCTTTATTAGCCACCGTCTCAAGGCAAAACATAATATGAGGAGGATTATGTCACTTACTGAAGATCATCCACTGATTGTCCAATAATGCACAGGATACAAGGCAAATGATGAGAACTTCTCTAAGCAAATATAATGTCTGCATGATTATTGGGGTTATCACATACGAGGCTACATTATGGTGACAAGATGAATATGTATGAGGCTAAAATTGCTGGGGATTGCGAATATGATATAACAAGTTACTTTTAGATACTATAATCAGAAGTCAATCGGTCACATAATTATGCGAAAGTGAACAACCAACAAAGGACGTTACTCCACACAAATAACCTCCCACTCTCTCTCTGTCGTGTGTGTGTGTGTGTGTGTGTGTGTGTGTGTGTGTGTGTGTGTGTGTGTGTGTGTGTGTGTGTGTGTGTGTGTGTGTGTGTGTGTGTGTGTGTGCACTAGACGTCCAATAGCTTTCATAAATTCGTAGAATGATAGTTGGTTTCCGCTCAGTGTGGTCGTGCAGGTTTGTGTGTCAACTATCTTATAACTCCCCATTTGCTTGCATAGCCTTTTTATGTTTTCCTTGTTGTCCAATTGCTGGTGTCTCTTTATCTTTGTAGTTTTAATACATGTATTACAATCCTATGTGAATGCATATGCCTATTTTCTTTTAATACATGACATGTGTTTTTTGTCTATGATGGCATATATTTGTGTACGAAGTCGTTGCAAACATAGTCTATCTACATGTTCTTTCTTATCAATATGTCTAATTATTAGTATGCATATTCGCCTATATATTTGTATCACCTACATCTCTCCATTACATTTCTACACGGGGATGGAGGGCGGATTATAAGAACCGTGTATGCCTAGAACTTCGGGAAAGTACATCAACTAACAAATTTCGATATTTTTCTAATAGTATTCTATCGGTTAACCCTTTGAAGATTTTGACGCATTTGGAGTTTATTCTGGTTACCATTAGACGATTATATACAAATTAGAAGGGATCTGTGGGAATGATAAGGGTAAAAACTATCTCATTAAACCCTCTGACTTCCACATGCCCATCCTCATATGAATTATATCACTTAATAAAAGCCAGAAAACAGAAAAGAAATGCGCCATCTTATCTTCTAAGGGTTAAAAGGTCCTCACACTATAGCCTACTCTTTCTTTTCAACTGACGGTGAATTGCAAAGTTCACTTTAAGATTTCTCAGTTATTTTGAAGATTTTGTAGTGAAAAACGGTGCTAATTATATAAACTTGGTCTTACTATGTATGCAGAGATATACAAGTTCATATTTTTTCATTAAGTATCTCTAAATTAGCTGTTAAAGGATTCAATTTATCGTCAGCTGAAATGAAACAGAGTATAGGTAAATCTTCCCTGTGCTATGGAACTTTACCGCCAGACGCTTTTTAGTATTCGTGATTGGGGTCTGAGTGACTTTAGGAGGGATATATACTGTATACTGTAGAGTGAGAGAGAAGATTGGGGACGAAGTAAGAAGGCTCACTTACTCACTTATTCACTCACTCACTCACTCACCTCTCTCGCTCTTTTATAATCTATATTATACCAGACTGCCAACACTCACTCACTCGCTCATCTCTCTCTCTCTCTCTCAACAATCACTCACTCACTCACACTCTCTCTTACTCACACTCTCTCATCAATCTCTCTCTCTCTCTCCCACCACCACCACAAACTCTGACTCACCAGTCACCACCACTGTACCACTGAAATCTTATGCTAATGCTCGACGGTAATGCTCTCCCCATCCACGACTATTTGCTCCTGTCCTAACCACCACTACGTTCTCCACCACCACCACTACATTCTCCATCACTACCACTACCTTCATCACCACCACTACGTTATATATCGTCACCACTACGTTCTCCTCCACCACCACTGCGTTCTCCACCACCACCACTACGTTCTCCATCACCACCACTACGTTCTCCACCACCACCACTACGTTCTCTATCACCACCACTATGTTCTTCACCAACACTCTATCACCACCACCACCACTACGTTCTCCACCACCACTACGTTCTCCATCACCACCACTACGTTCTCCATTACCACCACTACGTTCTCCATCTCCACCACTACGTTCTCCATTACCACCACTACGTTCTCCATCACCACCACTACGTTCTCCATCACCACCACTACATTCACCATCACCATCACTAAGTTCTCCACCACCACCACTACGTTCTCCATCACCACCACTATTTTCTCCATCACCACCACCACTACGTTCTCCATCACCACCACTATTTTCTCCATCACCACCACCACTACATTTTCCATCACCATCACTACGTTCTCCATCATCACCACTACGTTCTCCATCACCACCACTACGTTCTCCATCATCACCACCCCTATGTTCTCCATCATCACCCCTACGTTCATCACCACCACCACTACGTTCTCCATCACCACTACGTTCATCACCACCACCACCACTACGTTCATCACCACGGATGCTAGACATCTCAACACCATGCCATCTCACCACACAAACAAGACGAGTCACCTCAACACCATGCCATCTCATGACCAGACCTATTCTTCACCAGTCGGTTTCATCACCATACCAGCTCAATACCAAGCCAATTCAATACCAAGGCATCTCAATACCACACGTTGCCACATCTACTGTTCTGTACAGCGATCACGGATACCCCCCCCCCCCTCTCTCTCTCTCTCTCATCTATGCAGTAAAGATAGGGATACAAATTGGTCTCTACCCACTACAGGTAAGGTTTTCGTTTATTTTGACACACATCAGGCCTACACGTATTATACAGTATATACACTATGAATAATATATACTGTATATATATATATATATATACATATATATATACATATATATATTATATATATATATATTATATATATATATATATATATATATATATATATTATATATTATTATATATATATTATTATATATATATATATATTGCCCGACGCCGTGATCCCCGAAGGGGTGGCCACGAACGAACCGCCTCCATGCACCTCTGTCCCCAGTCAGTGTGTTTTATATTTCAAATATATTTAGACGGCTTTGTACTGCTTAGGAAGGGTTATGTTAGCTAAGGTTCATTGAGATGGTTTGTAGCACTATAACTGATAGAAGTCCTTCCTAATTTGAATAAGATCGCATAATAGTTAATAAAATAAAATAATGCGACCGAACTATTTCATTCGGTACCGTATATTAAATAATTTAAGCTATGATAGGGGTTTACGGTCTTTTCGCCTACGTATCTTTTCGCTCACACAAGGAATTTGTTAGCCCAAACAATGAAGTTCGTTTGCCCACACCTTGAAGTCTTTTCGCCCACACTTTGAAGTTTGTTAGGCTCCCACACTCTAAACTGACTTCTAAAGAATGCACATTTTGTGTATTATGTTGACGACAAAATGTTGTCCATTCATAATAAAATAATGCCATGAATAATTTGTGTTATCTCATTTCCGGACTTAACCTAGTTTAAATATCTTCAGATTAATTGGTTAACTTTTCATCATATTCATATTACTAACTCTGTGTAATGTTGAGGCTAAGCATTTTGTTTTAATCCACATTGTCTGACCCATTCAGTATATATAAGACTTCCATATGAAAGAGAGAGAGAGAGAGAGAGAGAGAGAGAGAGAGAGAGAGAGAGAGAGAGAGAGAGAGAGAGAGAGAGAGAGAGAGAGAGAGAGAGTATGTATAGCTCATATTCAAGGAGCAAATCATAACAAATATATAACAATACTAGTGAAGCATTGTACAACTAGGAATGTCCTGTGTTTTAATGTGTGAGAAGACTAATGACGTGACCGATTAGAAGGCTTAGAGTAGGAGAAGGTATAATAATTATATAGGATTAACTCGGTCACCTTGCCCCGGCCACTTTTCTGGGCAACTATATTCTGGAATATCTAATGTTAATTTTGGAAGCTTCTATATATATGTTATTATTAAAATGTAGATCATAGTCATTATATCATTCAAACTCAGTATAGTTGTCAATTATATACATAATAGTTCCTCATAGTGCTGCCACAAACATAACTGTCGATCGAAAATATCCGGAAATAGCCTGTACCTGTGCACTGATTCATGTATACATTTTATGTCAAATACTCTAACCTCAAAAGTCCTACATAATTATTATCAATCGTAATTTATTGAAATACTAACATGAACATTGCTTATTCTCGTTTTTTTTTTTTGGATTTGAATGCTCAGTAATTTTTCAATTTATGCATTTTAGTTATCACGGTCATTTTCGTTATGTGTTGACCAGTTGACAAGCAAAGTTTGTGAAATGTTTCACTCTTCTATCAGTATTACAACAATTAGTGTTCTTCAGAGCACTCTCAGTGCATACCCCCTCTCCTGCGGCGAGTGTGAGGCACCGGCCGTTCAACACAGTCCCACTCCTATTCTGCCCAGTTCTCCAATTCAAGAAATAGCAAATGTTCTCGGTCTTTCTTCTACTCAACAAACTCTCTCCCTTAATTAATCTTTCCTTCATACTATGAATTACTGCTTTATATTCCGTGTGTCCAGGCATTATGACCCCAACGACCATTGAATTTGGCTCTGTCACTCTTTTGGCTTTGGGGGAGACACTCGTTACAGGCAGCCTGCCGTTTGTCTCCTCCATACACACATAAGAAAAAATATTTATTGAAACGTTTTGCTGTCTTCCAAGTTGTATAAATTAACAACATGAGTTGAAAAGTATACATCTACAATACATATACCGATATTAGAAACACGAAATTAATGATATACAACAATTCACATGAAATAATTATATGACAAGACAACCTATCAAGTTTTTGTTTTCATACTACAGTATGAAAAACAAAAAGGGGGAAGGGAGGTGAGGGGAAAAGCTACAGTGTAGGTTAGGAAGGAGGTGTAGAAGTGAGAAGGGGAGGAGAGGTAAGATGAGGAGGAAAGGAGAGGGAGGAGAGGGAGGGAGGGAGGGAGGAAGGAAGGAAGGGAGGGAGGAGAGGAAGGAAGGAAGGGGGAAGGAAGGAAGGAAAAGGAGAGGAAGGAAGGAAGGAAGGGGGAAGGAGAGGAAGGAAGGAATGAAGGGGGAAGGAGAGGAAGGAAGGAAGGAAGAAGGAAGGAAGGGGAGGAAGGAAGGAAGGAAGGAAGGAAAGGAGAGGAAGAGGAAGGAAGGAAGGAGAGGAAGGAAGGAAGGAGAAGGAGAAGAAGGAGGGAAGAAGGAAGGAATGAGGAAGGAAGGAGGAAGGGACAGGAAGGAAGGAAGGGGGGAGGGAGAATGGAGGAAGAGGAAGGGGAAGGAAGGAAGGAAGGGGAAGGAGAGGAGGAAGGAAGGAAGGAAGAGAGGATGGAAGGAAGGAAGGAAGGAAGAGGAGAAGGAGGAAGGGGGAAGGAGAGGAAGGAGGGAGAGGAAGGAAGGAAGGGGGAAGGAGGGAAGAAGGAGGACGTAGAGGAAGGAAGGAAGAAGGGAAGGAAGGAAGGAGGAAGGGGAGGAAGGAAGGAAGGAGAGGAAGGGGGAAGGCGAGGAAGGGGGAAGGAGAGGAAGGGGGAAGGAGAGGAAGGGGGAAGGAGAGGAAGGGGGAAGGAGAGGAAGGAAGGAAGGGGAGAAGGGAGGAAGGAAGGAAGGGGAAGAGTAAGGAAGGAAGGAGAGGAGTAAGGAAGGAAGGAGAGGAGTAAGGAAGGAAGGGGAAGAGTAAGGAAGGAAGGAAGGGAGGAAGGATAGGAAGGAGCGGAGGAAGGAAGGGGGAGGGAGAGGAAGGAAGGAGAGGAAGGAAGGAAAGGGGGAAGAGAGAGGAAGGGGGAGGGAGAGGGAGTAAGAGGGGAGGATAAGCAGAGGGGGGAAGGGAAGAAGGGCGGAAGGGAGGGAGGGGGGGGGGGGGATAGAGAAGGAACAGGGAGAGGGAGGTAAATGAGGTAGAAGGGAGGATAGAAAGGGGAGTAGAGAAGGGGGGAGGAGAGAACGGAAGGGGGGGGAGGGGAGAGCCAGGAAGAGGGAGTAATAGAGGGAAAGTGGGAGGGAGGTGAGGTAGGGGAGTAGGGAATGCAGGAGGGGAGGAGCGGCAAGAAAATGTTAAAACCCTACACTTCAAAACCAAGCAAGATCGAAATGACGCCACGATGACATAATAAACTATTAACAATTATTCATACGGCCACAAATAAAGCTCACATAACGATGCCTTCACGAACTTACCTAGAGGTATACGAAAAGCAAAGTAGGGTTGAGTCCATTGTCACGTAGTCTCCCTCAATCTCTCCCCCACTGGCGATGTAGATATCACGACTCCATTAACACTCTTCTAACGATTTCGGACATCTCCAATCTTTCCCAGTCTTCATAATTTAGCAAGAACGCACACAATACCGCGAGTAACACACAATAATAACACATTATCCGCACAAACCCGCGAGAAAACACGAGAACAATACAGTATCCATGCAGAGGCCGGCGAAGATGGACGGTGTGGGTGGCCGAGTGAGCTGTGTGAAGGTGGGGGGGAGAGGAGAGGAAGTGAGGGATGCCAACATTACAGGACTATATACCATCTAATGACTAACTCCGTACCAGGACTGTAAATTATTTAATTAAACAACAATATTACAGAAGAGTACACTAATATAATATATATTTTGCATCTTAAACGTGTCTGTGATATCGTACATGTACAAATTATGCACTAGGTATTATAGGAGTGAATTACGAAAATGTTGGCACCCCTGTTCAGCTGGGCATGCACACAACAACAACCAAGCTTATGTTACTCTCTCATCCTTTTAAGGCGTAAATTAAAGGCCACGGGATAGAGCTCTTTAACCAGTAAAGGACCTATTACACAAACATAGGAACCTTTCACCAAATTTAAATGTTCCTTCTTTGTATATTTGTTGTATTAAATGTATTGCGGAATAATAAGACTTAAACATATAACTCGGCACCTGCAGCCTAGCCAGATGCGCGCTTTCGTTTCCATCTACACTAGTCACTTTTCACAATCCATCATTTACGAGCTTGAAATTATCCGCATGATGACCTATATGACCAAAGCTTGACCGATTGATAACGAAACGCAGTGGTGGTTGGGAAAATGGGTCGGGAAACGAAATGCACTTGTACGTTGATGGGTAAACTAAGATAATTGGTAAAAACATACATACTCTGATACTGTAGTGTGCTTGATTGACTACCTGCAAGATTAACCCCTTTAGTACGATGATGCCCATGTTATATATTCGTTTTTAAGACGTGTTATGCAGTTTATGAAGGATCTGTGCTACTCAGAGGGTTTATTAAGTTTGCATTTGCCAGTTATCTTTTCGTTTTTAAGACGTGTTATGCAGTTTACGAAGGACCTGTGCTACTCAGAGGGTTTATTAAGCTTGCATTTACCCCTTTGAGTCCAAGAGGTAGATTATAAGCTAAAGAAAATCGTCCAATGGTAACCAGAATATGATTGAAACTACGTCATCGGACTGAAGGGTTAAGATGAAGGGGGGGGGGGGGGGGCGAGTGTTCTGGAACCTCTTCTCCCTCATAATTAGTCACACTTGAGATTTTAAGACATTCGCCCAAATTTTGTTGACGATTTTAAGACCTTTAGTGACATTTATATATTGATTTTGTTCTTGCCGAGCGATAGCCAGCCTTCAATTTAGGTGGGCGGCCGGCCCATTTGTGTACCGAAAACAATAACACACACAATAATAATAAATATATAAAATTTCCCCTTGAAGAAGATACTTACTAAGAAATACCAAGCTTAGACTTTGTGACCAGATTACCTTTCCGTTTACTCTTGTTATTATTGTGTGTGAATTTGTGTTTTGTCTGTGTTTGTTCGTTGTTTTATGTTGTGTTTTGTGTTTTCCCTGTTCTTGCTCTGTCTTGAGGCGGCCACCCCCAGGAAAAAAAATAAAATAAAATAGAATTAAATACAAAATAAAAAATAAAAATAGGAAAAGTGGGGATTGGGCCTGAGCATATACTGTAGAAAGATAGATTATTATGTGAGACTAATGGGACGGTAATTGGATGCTATTGATTTATCACCTTTTTGAAGATCGGAACTACATTTGCAATCTTCCAAGCTTCTGGAACTAAGCCGGTTTCTAATGACTTGTTTAATAGAAATGTTAATGGGTAACTTAACTCATCTCTGCATTCTTTTAATACTCTAGCATATACCTCATCCGGACCAGGCGATTTCTGAGGTTTCAGTCTGTCAATTTCCTTAAGCACATCATTTCTACTTATAGTAACCGTACTTAACCTATTTTCTGTACTATCCTATATACCTTACGGACTTGTGGAACTGTGCAAATTTTCATTAGTGAAAACGGATTTTTTTTTTTGTAATGTACTGCACATTTCTAAGTAATTTTCTGTAATTTCTCCTATCGAAGTTTTAAGGGGACCAATTACATCTCTAACCTTGGATTTATATAGTTGGTAAAAAGCTTTAGGATTATTTGTTGAGTCATTTGCATATAGTCATTTGCTATATTGCATATAGCATATAGTATCCATGTGTCAGTAATTTCCTTAAGTATGTTATCATTCCCCTCCAAATTTACCTTGATGAATGCAAGCAAAACCCTTTATAAGCTCCTTCATGACAAGTATATCTATAAAAAAAAAAAAAAATTTTGGACTGTTTCAGGGGAATTACAATCAATCATATACTGTATAATTCAGTCATCAGTAGAACTAAGTAGATATTAGAACTCATCTCACTTGGCTAAATTACTCGACTCGTCGATTAGGCCAGGTGAAGGTATCGAGAGATAATGGACACCCAGATCGATGTAGGCCCTATATGATACTAGAAAAAACCCCAAAAAAACAACATGCACTTCATCATTCCCATAAGAAGCAGCAGACATAAATCATCCAACGCCAAGAAAAAAACAGAGGCAACCGAGGACCACCAGCGATAAGGACCGAAGACAGCGAGGACCGAGGACAGCCATGAACATAAATGTAGATCCGACAAGAACCAAAAATATTATTAAAGAGCGTTCCGTGAGTTCTAAAATAACAAATTTAAAGGTTTTCTATGCAAACGCTCGTAGCATACGCAATAAATTTTCAGATTTAGAGGAGCTAGTGTTTACAGAAAATTATGATGTGATTGGCATAACAGAATCTTGGCTCAATACAGAAGATAGAGACTTTTAGCAGAGTATTCACTTCCCGGTTATGTAATGTTTGAGAAAAGCCGAATAAATCGAAATGGAGGTGGCGTTTTACTTTATATCAAAGAAAGTCTTAACCCTACCCTCTTGTCAAAACCTCAAATTGTGAACGTCGACGCATCTTTTGTGCTAATAAAGAATAATAAAGGTACAAAATAATACTTGCATTAATATACAGACCTCCAGCTCAATCAGTGCAAACTGACCGAGAAATTTACGAACAAATTGCAGATGTAAGTAACTAACAAGATACCGTAATTTTTGGCGACTTTAATTTACCTGTGACCAAGTGGGGCGATACTCTTACTTCACACTCCGGACATGACTTGTATACGAACTTGCAAGAGAGTTCGCTTTATCAATTTGTTCGAACGCCGACCCGTGGTAATAACGTTCTTGACATTGTACTTGCAACAAAAGAAGAATTAATAGAGAATTTGAATGTTGGTGATGAATTCAGTAACAGCGACCATCGTACGATAACTTTCACTTTAAAGTTTACTAGTAACGAACCAAATAGTAGCATCGAAAAAGTCCCTAATTTCAAGAAAGCAAACTTCCATAAACTTAGAGCTATGTTTAAAGAAACTGACTGGAGCCTTTTAATTAACAATAACGACATAAATACATCTTGGAAGTTATTCGAAACCACTTACCTAAAAGCAGTGCAAGACTGTATACCATCGAAAATACGGCGTCCAGGCCATAATAATAAGCCCAAATGGTGGAATAAAGATATTTCAAACTGCCTGCTTGCTAAAAAATTTGCTAATGATAGATTAAAATCCTCACAAAATGACGAAGAACGGGTGAAATTTGTAGAGCTACGACGCAAAGCCAAAAAGTTAATTAAGCAAAGTAAAAAGACCCTAGAGTTACATATTGCGAATCAAAGTAAAACAAACCCGAAAGAATTCTATAGTTATATCAGAAAGAAAAAAGTAGTTACTTCAACTGTTGGACCGTTAGTCGATGAAAACGGAGAATACACCAAAGACGAAGTACAAATGAGTAATGCCCTCAATACCTTCTTTGCATCAGTTTTTACAACAGAAGACCTCAGTGATATCCCTACACCATCGCCGATTCAGATTGATAATTCAGATGTTCTAAGCAATATCACCGTTACAGAGAGAGAAGTATTGCATTGTTTAGATAAACTCAAGGTAAATAAAACGCCTGGACCTGATATAATCTCGCCTAGAGTTCTAAAGGAAGCTAAGGATGAGCTCTCCAAACCACTGACATTACTATTCAATAAATCCTTGCAGTCTGGAACTATGCCTGATCAGTGGAAGATAGCCAACGTAACACCGATATAAAAAAAAGGCAGCAAATCCCTACCCAGTAACTATCGTCCAATTAGCTTAACCTCAGTTGTATGTAAAATGCTAGAAACGGTCATACGAGACAGACTCGTAAATCACTTAGAGGAAAATAACATACTTAAAGATACTCAACACGGCTTTCGTAAAAAACGATCCTGTTTAACAAACCTCTTAGACTTCTTCCACGATATCCTCAACCTCTACGATGAGAGTAAAGCTGTAGATATTATATACCTTGATTTTCAAAAGGCCGTTGACAAAGTTCCCCACAAACATTTACTGCTAAAACTAAAAGCGCATGGAATACAAGACGGTGTGTTGAAATGGATAGAAAATTGGCTCAGCGACAGAAAGCAAAGAGTAGTCATAAACGGTAAGGCATCTAAATGGATCAATGTAAGTAGCGGGGTACCCCAGGGATCGGTACTAGGACCAATTATCTTTCTAATTTACATCAACGACATAGATGAGGGTCTCACCTGTACAATCTCAAAATTTGCTGACGATACACAAATTGAAAATAGCGTACTCTCAAAAGAACAAGTTGACGATATGCAACACAATCTAGATAAATTGTCATGTTGGGCCCAAATTTGGCAAATGAGTTTCAATGCGGATAAATGTAAAGTACTACATATCGGATACCTAAATGAGAAAGCAAACTATTCGATGAATGGCACTCAGCTTAAGAATGTAAACAGAGAAACCGATCTGGGAGTAACAATATCGAGTAACCTAAAACCAAGTCAACAATGTTCAGAAGTTGTTAAGAAGGCAAACAAAATAATTGGCTTTATAGGCAGGTCATTTGAGCATAAATCCAAAGAAGTTATCCTAACCCTTTACAATTCCTTAGTCCGCCCTCTTCTGGAATACTGCGTTCAATCCTGGTGCCCTTATTACCAAAAAGATATAAACAAGCTAGAACGAGTTCAGCGTAGAGTTACCAAAATGATACCTAGCCTAAAGAACAAACCATACGAAGAGCGTCTAAGAAAATTAAATCTATTTCCTTTAACCCAGCGCAGATTAAGAGGTGACTTAATTCAAGTGTTCAAAATCATCAAAGGCATCGACAATATGAACTGTAGTAAGTACTTCACTATCGACCAATCTAATTACACGCGGGGAAACGGTTGCAAAATTATTGGTAAATCTTTTAACTCACACGAATCTAAGAATTTCTTCTTCAATCGAGTTGTCAACTTGTGGAATGGGCTTCCCCGAAACGTTATAGACTGCATCACTGTTGATTCATTTAAACTCCACCTAGACAAATATTTCGCATCAAACCCGCGACTGACTGCGTTTGTAAATTAATAACTTTATTTTATTCCCCCCTCAGTTACTAACCCATCTGTCCCCTACTAACTTCCTAATCCTGCCACGGACATTAGTTCCAGGGCAGTAATTCCCTTTCCAATGTTCCCTTACCCACTCTAACCCACTGTTTGGACACTTGATCCTCAGTGATTTGGAGGACAAGCAACCTAGAAGGGTCACTAGATCTGTTGTTGCTTGATTTCCTTTGTACTCCTTTGTACTATCGGATTTCAATGTATTACATACCGGTATGTCCACGGTAAGCTCTTAACCTCCTATTTCTGTATTGTTATTAACTACAATAAACTACTTTAAGAGCCTGTTCATAATCAAAGACATTTACTAGATTGCCTTGTTTCCTTACAAGTTACAACTGTAATGTACACATTCTTATACAGTGCATCTAACTCGAACTTCAAACTTATCTGACTATTAAGCGATTTGAAGTTAACTGTAAATAACAACAAAATGGGTTGGAAAGTATACATCTACAATACATATACCGATATTAGAAACACGAAATTTATGATATACAACAATTCATATGAAAAAATCATATGACAGGACAACCTATCACGATTTGTTTCTTTCATACTACAGATTAATACAACTTGAAAGACAGCAAAACGTTTCAATAAGTATTTTGTCTTAAGTGTGTATGGAGGAGACAAACGGTAGGCTGACTGTAACAAGTGTCTCCCCCAAAGCCAAAAGAATGACAGAGCCAAATTCAATGGTCGTTGGGGTCATAATGCCTGGACACACGGAATATAAAGCAGTTTAAGTCATAGTATGAAGGAAATATTAATTAAGGGAGAGAGTTTGTTGAGCAGAAGAAAGGCCGAGAAAATGTGCTAATTCTTGGGTTGGAGAGCTGGACAGAATAGAAGTGGGACTGTGTTGAACGGCGGGTGCCTCACATTCGCCGCAGGAGAGGGGGTATACACTGAGCGTGCTTTTAAGAACACGGATTGTTGTAATACTGATAGAAGAGTGAAACATTTCACAAACTTTGCTTGTCAACTGGTCAACACATAACGAAAATTACTGTGATAACTAAAATGCATAAATTGAAAGATTACTGAGCATTCAAATCCAAAAAAAGAGAATAAGCAATGTTCTTGTTAGTATTTCAATAAATTACGATTGATAATAATTATGTATGACTTTTGAGGTTAGAGTAAGAACATAAGAAAAATAGAAATCTGCAAAAGGCCTATTGGCCCATACGAGGCAGACCCCTTCTTCCCTACCTCCCTATTTCTTGTACACCTTTATGCCTTATACTACATCTCTCACTATAACCTATACCCCATGTACTACGTAAAATGTATACATGAATCAGTGCACAGGTACAGGCTATTTCCGGATATTTTCGATCGACAGTTATGTTTGTGGCAGCACTATGAGGAACTATTATGTATATAATTGACAACTATACCGAGTTTGAATGATATAATTACCATGATCTACATTCTAATAACATATATTTAGAAGCTTCCAAAATTAACATTAGATATTCCAGAATATAGTTGCCCAGAAAAGTGGCCGGGGAAAGGTGACCGAGTTAATCCTATATAATTATTATACCTTCTCCTCCTACTCTAATCCTTCTAATCGGTCACGTCATTAGTCTCCTCACACACAAAACACAGGACATTCCTAGTTGTACAATGCTTCACTAGTATTGTTACATATTTGTTTATGATTTGCTCCTTGAATATGAGCAAATATATTTTCTCTCTCTCTCTCTCTCTTATGGAAGTCTTATATATACTGAATGGGTCAGACAATGTGGATTAAAACAAAATGCTGAGCCTCAACATTACACAGAGTTAGTAATATGAATATGATGAAAAGTTAACCAATTAATCTGAAGATATTTAAACTAGGTTAAGTCCGGAAATGAGATGACACAAATTATTCATGGCATTATTTTATTATGAATGGACAACATTTTTGTCGTCAACATAATACACAAAATGTGCATTCTTTAGAAGTCAGTTTAGAGTGTGGGAGCCTAACAAACTTCAAAGTGTGGGCGAAAAGACTTCAAGGTGTGGGCTAACGAACTTCATTGTTTGGGCTAACAAATTCCTTGTGTGAGCGAAAAGATACGTAGGCGAAAAGACCGTAAACCCCTATCATAGCTTAAATTATTTAATATACGGTACCGAATGAAATAGTTCGGTCGCATTATTTTATTTTATTAACTATTATGCGATCTTATTCAAATTAGGAAGGACTTCTATCAGTTATAGTGCTACAAACCATCTCAATGAACCTTAGCTAACATAACCCTTCCTAAGCAGTACAAAGCCGTCTAAATATATTTGAAATATAAAACACACATTACCGGTACTGCAATATACAGTAGGTCCTATATACTGTATATATACACTACTTATATATATATATATATATATATATATATATCACACATACACGTGAGCCACTAAAATTACTAAATGTTTCTAATCTCTCAGTGGGGATCGAACCGTCGACCATCAGGACGATAGCCGACGCTTTAATCAACTACACCACTACGGTTCGATCCCCACTGAGAGATTAGAAACATATATATATATATATATATATAATATATATATATATATATACAGTATATATATATATATATAATATATATACTGTATATATCGTTTATAGTGTATATATATAATACGTGTAGGCCTATGTGTGTCAAAATAAACGAACACTTTTCCCTGTAGTGGGTAGAGAGCAATCTTTATCCCTATCTTTACTGCATAGATGAGAGAGAGAGAGAGTGTGTGTGTGTGTGGGAGGGGGTACCCGTGATCGCTGTACAGGACAGTAGATGTGGCAACGTGTGGTATTGAGATGCCTTGGTATTGAATTGGCTTGGTATTGAGCTGGTATGGTGATGAAACCGACTGGTGAAGAATAGGTCTGGTCATGAGATGGCATGGTGTTGAGGTGACTCGTCTTGTTTGTGTGGTGAGATGGCATGGTGTTGAGATGTCCTGATACCAACACCACCACCACCACTACGTTCATCACCACCACCACTACGTTCTCCATCACCACCACTACGTTCATCACCACCACTACGTTCTCCATCACCACCACTACGTTCTTCATCACCATCACTACGTTCTCCATCATCACAACTACGTTCTCCATCACCACTACGTTCTCCATCACCACCACTACGTTGTCCATCGCCACCACTATGTTCTCCATCACCACCACTACGTTCTCCATCACCACCACTACGTTCTCCACCACCACCACCACCACCACTACGTTCTCCACAGCCACTACGTTTTCCCTCACCACCACTACCTTCATCATTACCATCACCACCACAAACTGACTCATCACCACTTATGAAAATGGTCGGACAATATCTCCCTACCACGACTGTTTGCACCTATCCTCACCATATCCATTACCATCTTCACCATTACCTTCATCACCACCACTACTACCTTTGTCACCACCACCATCCCCACAAACATTAACTTACCCTCTATTATGCTCACTTACTCAGTTATTCACTTATTCACTCTCTCTCTCTCTCTCTCTCTCTCTCTCTCTCTCTCTCTCTCATGCGCACACTCATGTTTAGAGGAAGTGATAATACAAATAATAATTATAGATAGTTTATTTGGTATTGCAACTATAAGCTGAAAATATGCATATAGAAAAACCATCATAGCTTACTAATAAAGGTCGGGTAAATCTTCTCACCACCATAAATATTTGTTCCCTATCTTCATCACCACTATCACTACCTTCACCACTTTCTTCATCACCATCACCACTATCTTTATCACCACTACACTAATAATCACCACCCTTACCTTCATCAGCACCACCTACATCATCACAATATTCATCTTCACCACTACAACTACTTACTCCTGTCCTCACCACCACTATTTTCGTTTTCATCATCACCATTATCTTCACGAATATCATTATCCTAATCACCACTAGCACTGTACTCATCATCACCACCACTATTAATTGTGTATGTCACCACCACCAAGTTCACCACTTCTACCACCACCACCACCACCACCACCACTCCCTCCCCAAAAGTAAAAAAATAAAAATAGATATATACCTTTCGCCCCATTTATTTGCTAATTTTAAGATATTTCGTGCCATTTAGGTGTCGAATTGTTCGTGGCGAGCGATAGCAAGCCTACAATTTAGGAGGAATCTGCCTTCGGCCGCTACATCTTTCTGCCGAATAATGTACTAATATATTTCTAAGGGGTGTCTTGGGGTAATTTCTTAAGAATGATGCAGGTCTAGGGAGCAAACTAAAAACCTCCCCTTAACCCCTTCTGTACCGGTGACGTCGTTTTTAGTTTATTCTAGCTATATTTAGACGATGGTGTGCAGTTTAAGAAGGATCTGTGGTAGTCAAGATGGTTAAGTGAGATAGTACGAAGCCTGTTAATTGCTGGAGGCCCTCTTAAAACTGAATAAAATCATATAATAGTAGCCAGACAAAAGTTAAATAAACGTTGCCGGTACAGAAGGGGTTAATAAAAGAGCAATATGGCAGGGAATGGCATTGAAGAAAAAGAGGGATAGATGTTGAAAAGAGAAGATAATGTGTGTGTGAGAGAGAGAGAGAGAGAGAGAGAGAGAGAGAGAGAGAGAGAGAGAGAGAGAGAGAGAGAGAGAGAGAGAGAGAGAGAGAGAGAGAGAGAAGTGGGGTTGAGAGTGACGCTAAACAATGACTGTGCGGTGAGGACAGGAGGACTCAACCCTTTCAGTGATCTCTCCCTCTCTCTTTCTTGTATCACGTTATCTTTAGACGACTATCTTCAGCTTACAAAAGAGCAGTAAGGGTCATGACGATATTTATGATATTTGTACTAGTCTTTACTCTATTATTTATAAACTTCCTACCTAATCGGACTTAAATCGTCTTAGGTTTGGCAAAATGTATAGCCTATACAATACAATGTAAATGAAGCTATGGCATTGAAGATATGAATGCTGATTTACGCGAGCTCTTTTAAGGGGAGGTTTTTAGTTGATTCTCTAGACTTCCATCAAACTTAAAATTAATCCCCCTTGACCCCCTTTCAAGATAAATTTGTAAATTTTTCGGTAGAAAAATGTCCCGGCCGAAGGCCGATTCCCCTTAAATTACAGGCTCGCTATCGCTCGCCAGGAAAAAATCGACACCTAAATGGCACGAATGGTCTTAAAATTTACAGAAATGGGGCGAGGGTTCTTAAAATCGCCAAACTAATGGGGCAAGCGTCTTTAAATCTCAAAAAGCAATGGGGCTAAACATGAGGGAGAAAGAGGTACAGAAAAAAATCCTCCAGGTGGAAATCTCCTCTCTGATGTAGCAAATTGTTAACTAATTATTGTGCCCGTATTCTAGTCACCTACATTAATACTTCCGGTCTAGTCACCGAAACTATTGGTGTCACACGAGCGCATTTTCCGGCAATTTGCCATAAGCATGTTTTTATCGTACTATTTTTATGCCCTGTCGCATTGAAATTGGAAACTAGATCGAAAGTAGATTACGTTAGGTAGCTTAATTCTTATGAAAGTTATATATTGCAGCTGCCAGACTACAATTGACGGTAAAAATTAACTGAAATTTCGCTCGTGTGATATCGCCTTGTGACAAAATAGTCCAAAATGTTGCCTACACAATGTTGCCGATCAAGAGTAGTTGTAAAAAGCTTTAGTGTGAAGCCGTGTAACGGTTACAAGGAATCTGTGTAATCGGGGATTTCACTAAATTCATATTGAATTCTTCATGAAATAAAATATTTCAATGCGAAATATTCTGATACTATGTCCTTACTATAGAATCTCTTGTAGTGAGAAAGTTTAGGTTAGGTTCAGTTTGGCAAAACTATCATGTATTTTTCCGGACTTAATAATATAGGAAAATACAAATTAACTTTCAAATTTTAATATACAATTAATGAAATTGTTATTGATCATAAATTTATCTAGATTGGCTATTTTTTTCTTAACCAAACCTTTACAGCATATACCATTATATAATGCAACTTGAAATCTTAGGAACATGGCATTATAAGCACATTTTGTATTTTCATTTCACGAATAAACTAGGGATTTTGTGAAATCCCTGATTACACTGATTCCCTGTAACATATCCCGACCTTTGCCACCATACGACTCCCGGTACACACCTGATTTAATTTAGTTACATTATGCAGTTTTTCGATGCATCAGCTAGAAAGGGTTCAGACGAAGGGGCTGTGTATACACTGATGATAACTGCGACATTTATTTAAGTTCAATTTAATTCAATTTAATTAAGTACAACTGCTCCGTCACCGAAAACAAAGCAATTATTTCTTAGTTGTTGTTTGGAAATTAATTGATTCATATTTATGTGAAAATTATTGCAAGCTTTTAAATATATGGAACTACAAACAATCATGTGAAAACAACAAATTAAAAAACAAGCTCTAACTGTTAAATTATCTATTACATCTCTAGTAAACATCTAGAATAAATGTGCTTAGATTTTATAAGGCAAAACCTGGTCGGTGTTTTCTTTATCATGAGGATAAGTGATAAGTTTGGTGTTCTCACTTTGTCCTCCGAGGTATTCCCTGCATTCCACACCAACGTTCCTTTTAACTCCTACATCCAACAACCCAGTAATTTAGGCAACCCTTTCCCTTCCCACCTTGTCTCACACACACACACACACACACACACACACACACACACACACACACACACACACACACACACACACACACACACACACACACTCCTTTCTTCTCGACCTGCACCACCATTCTTATTCGGAGGTCTCTCATTTGTCACCCTTACTTAGCGTTCTTTCTTTTCATGTGTATAGCTTTTTTTTATTTTTTGTTTTAATTCAGCTCGTCTTGCAGTATATCTTACTCGCTGCTTTACTGTATCCTGTTACATATTCAATTGCCTCATTCTATTTGGTTCATATGTCATGCTCTATCTGTATATGGACGGCTACTTATAAATAACAGTTGTTGGGATTTTTGTTTGCATGTCGCATTACCCTTTTCTTTAAAATGTGTGTAAAGCTGTTCCATTATTTTTCGTGCTATCTATGTGTTAATTTTTTTGTTTTTCTTGCCGCTATTACTGCTTTTTCACATTGTATTCCTTCTAGTTTCTTCTATAATTAAGCCTTCCAGTCACAGGATCTACCTCGTAGATTCGATACCGTATGGGCAAATTTGAACGTGCGTGGGAATAAGCGACAGGTGGCGGTGTCTGGCTGTTTTTCAACATTATATTATCTTCACGGCGTCACACTGTCCACATTCACACAGTCATACTACGAGCTTGATGTTGATTGCATTTTATGAGTATTAGGGATACTCACATACTACTATTATACTGGTAACATCAAGGGATTTTTTGTAGCATGTCCATAATTATATACTATTAAATGTTGAATTATTCCTCTCTCTGTGCCAGTACTGTATATTACCACTCCACCCTTCCCATCCCTGTTCCTGTCCTACCAAATTCTAATCCATGGCTCTAGTATCTGTCCTTCTTTTCCCTTTTCTCGGGGAGTCTATTTTCCTCTTTCAACATCACTCTACATACAGGTTTTCCACATTCCCTGTCCCAATCCCATCCTATCCCAATCCATCTCTCAAATCATTACTTTTCCTATCAATGTCCCATCTCTTCTTCCCTTCCTTGTCTCCATCCAATCCAATCCTACATCAGCCTTACCTTCCCACTTTATATATATATATTATCCCCTTCCCTTTATCCCTCATCCCATTTAATCCAATCCCATCCCACTCCACTCTTCCCTTCATTAATCCCACTCCAACAAACCCTTCCTCTCCCTACCCTTCTTTCCCCTTCCTGCCCTTACCCCAGATTGACCACCCCTCCCATCATCATGCAATCCCACTCCACCCTTCCCTTCCTTGATACCACTCCACTCCATTCCACTCTTCCTCTCCCTGCTCTACCCTACCCTACCTTTTTCCTTCCATGTCCTTTGCTTCTCTATCCTATATTGCCCTTCTCTATCCTATCTTGACCTTCCCTTACACACACTTCCTACCCTCCCTACCCTACCCTACCCTTCCCTGACCATCCGCCGATCATCAGTGTATGCCGGGGACAAAGTGACACCGCCCCTTACCCTATGATTGGCCGTGTGAAATAACAGGGGACACTGTGTTTGTCGCCTTCTCCACCCTGTCCCTTCTTCTACCCTTCCCTTCTCCCATCCACTCCAAGCCCACTCCACTATTCCCTTCTCCACCTTTCCCCTCTCCTTCCCTTCTATATCAGAGCTGCGGCGGTCGAGCGGAGAGCACGCTCACGTGTGAATCTACTTGACCTGGGTTCGATCCCAGCCAAGGCGAACATTTAGTGGGTGTGGTAGTACGTCCTAGCATGTATATTATGTTCGCACCCAGTCGGGGGACATCTCGACGACGTATACAGTCTAATAACACACATACCAAAGTCATTCCAACATCTTCCTCTATCTACAGCACCCCTTCTCTGCTATCTACACATTCCCAGCCATATGGTCCTAGTGTACTGTCTGATGGCGTAATGGGATTGCTAATGTAAGGCTTCATATCCTATCTTGCCCTTCTCTTCCTCTATCCATCCCTTCCCTATCCTATCTTGCCCTTCCTTTACCTATACCCTTCCATCCCCTTCCCTTGCCTATCCTACTTTTTCCTACCCTTCCCTCCCTCATCAGTGTCTGCCGGGGACAAAGTGACACACCGCCCTTCCCTCTCTCCCTTACCCTATGATCGGCCGTGTGAAGCACCAGGGGACACCATGTTTGTCGCCGGGGCCCTACGGTTTACCCAGGGGCCCAACCTGTTATTATGGGGGGAAGGGGGGGGGGGGGGGGGGGGCCGTCCAAGATACATAACTTTTCACGGGGGATTATTTTCATATTCTTATTCCTCCTTCAGCCCGGGTTATATGAACGCTTTTTCTGCCAAATTTCGATCAACATCTCAGTATTCATATTATTTTGGCTATCAATGGACAATAATTGTCTTAAGGTTATAAATGATCTGTGGGAGTTAGAGGGATAATGGAGATAATTTTTACCTCTCTGATTGCTCGAGATCCTTCCTAAACTGCATAATATCGTCTACTGATAGCCCAAATAGACTGTTATAAAGCTTGATGATCCTCAAGGGGTAAATATCCTTTTGGTGCTACTAGGCTGAAATTAGACTACTGCAATAAGCGTGCTTACAGAACCCAGATCGCTACTATAATAATCAGTGTTCCTCAGAGCCATCCCAGTGCATACCACCTCCTTTACGTAGGGCACGTGGTACCCGTCTTGCAACTCAATCCCACCCCTACTCTGTGCAACTCTCCAACCCAAGAGTGAAACGTTACTCTCAAACTTTCTTCTACTCAACAGCTGAGTTCTGGAACTCTCTCCCAGAATCAGTCTTTCCCTCTTCCTATGACTTAAATTGCTTCAAACTCCGTGTGTCCAGGCATTTTGGCTCGAACGTCCCTTGATTTTGGCCCTGTCACTCTTTCAACTATGGGGGAGGCACTCGCTATAGGCAGTTATGCCTTTTTCCTCCCTCAATCACATAGAAAAAAAAAAAAAACAAAAACAAAAAAAATGTCCGACATGTTATATTTGATTCATTTGACTGGTGGCAAGATATGGACCACAGTTGCAATACAAAATCTTTCATTGGCCCATCAATGTAATTTTAATAGTTTACTGTTTATACTTATTGATCTAATATAGCCTGGTTGAATTATTTGTTAGTTTTCATAAATTGTTCTCATAAATTACAGGCTCGTTATCGCTTGCCATCGCTTGCCAGAAAAAATCGACACCTAAATGGCCCGAAAGGTCTTAAATTTGACACAGAAATGGGGCGGGATGTTTTAAAGTCACCAAACTAATGGGGCTAAACATCTTAAAATCTCAAATTTAATGGGGCTAAACATGAGGGAGATGTGGGTCTAGAAAACCCCCCACCCCGTTAATTTACCTTTTAGTCTAGCTAGCGACACCGATACGACAACAGCAATTTGGTAGTCGGAAGCTGGCGAAATAGAACAAGTGCGATTTGACACTTTGCCAATTTACATACTTTCCCGCTTAAGGAGGGTGACCTGCTTTATTTATCTCCTTCTCTCTCTTTCTCTGGCTTGTATCCATTTGGTCCCATTCAATCTACTGTTTTAAGACGTTTATCCCCATCCAGGTGTCAATTTTTTACTGGTGAGCGGTAGCGAACCAGCATATTTTTTATTTTTGTTTGACAGCAGGTTAAATTTGTAAATTTTTCGATAGAAAAATGTCTCCGGCGAAGCCGGATTTCTTCATATAATGCTGTCTCGCTATCGCTCGCCAGGAAGAAATCGACACCTAGATGGGGATAAACGTCTTAAAATAGTTGGCTGAATGGGGCCGAATGGTTACAAGCCAGAGAAAGAGAGAAAAGGACACAAATAAAAATAAAAAAATCACCCCCCTTAATCTAGAGGTATGTACTTCAATCTACCGGCGAATTTCTACATTTAGCGCCATGAATTCTAGTGATATCTGAGGATTTTAGCCAATTTAGAGCGATATTATACAGATTGTGGCATTAGTCTAGTGATTTTCGGCATATATTTAACTATCTAGCAGACTTGATATGGTAACACTGCAGGTGACTGTATTACCAGACCCGCGCATCATTCCTTCCCTCTCCTGTCGTCTGGAGGTCCTTTGGGGTGTGTCCAGCCCCGGGGGTGATTGTATCTCGGTCGGGCTCTGTGTCCTCCACCTTTGGGACATTTTAGCAGATAGACAGACAGACGGATGGATGGACGGACGGGTGGATGGAGAGATGGATGGATGGATGGATGGATGGATAGACGGACGGACGGATGGATGGATGGATGGACCGATGGATGGATGGATAGATATATGGATGGATAGAGAGACAGATTGTATTTTGTTTCCACTATTATTTGTATTGTGTTAGCCACCATAAAGGGAAGCTAAGTGTCGTCATACTGAAAGGGTTAATATGGACACGCTAGCTCCTCTCCGGATACACGGTATCAATTCCAATGTCGCAGTGTTTTGGTCGACTGCTAAGGCTAAATATTAGCTATAATGTCATTTTAGTTCATAATTAATTAGCTTGGATGAAATATAAGTACAGTAAATTCGGAGGTGACCTGGGTGACCTGGATGTGTGTGAGTTTGTGTTTTTTATCTGTGTTTATTTTTAGTTTTATGTTGTTTTTGTGTTTTCCCTGTTCTTGCTCTGTCTTGAGTCGGCTACCCCCAAAATGGGGATTGGGTCTGAGCATATAGATAGAATAGATAGAAATTCGGAGATAATTAGTAACATATTGTATTGAGTATTGTTCACATGTGTGGGGAGGTTCCTCTCACACCGCTCTCCTAGACAAAGTTGAAAGGAAGGCCTTTCGTATCATTAACTCCCGTCCACTCACCAACTCTCTGCAATCTCTCTCTCTCCGCCGCAATGTTGCATCTCTCTCGCTGTTCTATCGCTACTATAATAATCAGTGTTCCTCAGAGCTATCCCAGTGCATACCACCTCCTTTCCGTAGGGCACGTGGTACCCGTCTTGCAACTCAATCCCACCCCTACTCTGTGCAACTCTCCAACCCAAGAGTGAAACGTTACTCTCAAACTTTCTTCTACTCAACAGCTGAGCTCTGGAACTCTCTCCCAGAATCAGTCTTTCCCTCTTCCTATGACTTAAATTGCTTCAAACTCCGTGTGTCCCGGCATTTTGGCTCGAACGTCCCTTGATTTTGGCCCTGTCACTCTTTCAACTATGGGGGAGGCACTCGCTATAGGCAGTTATGCCTTTTGCCTCCCTCAATCACATAGAAAAAAAAAAAAAAAAAAAAAAATATAGACGGATAGATAGACTCAGACTCAATATTTTATTTCGTAAAAGCTACGTAGTGCTTTGTACATCGTAAGAGGGAGACGGGGGGGGGGGGCATCTAACCATTAAAAAGGTACAGACTATCTTAATTAATCCCTTCAGCAACCACATATCTTTCCTAAGCTTCATAAAATCGTCTAGATGTAGCTGAAATCAAATAAAAACCCGACTGGTACTGAAAGGGCTAAACCCAAACTAAATAAACTGTAGTTGTGACGCTACTCCGACCATTCCCAATAGTCGAGGACCCAGTCAACTACCTCGAACAAATAGGCTTTAAGGGGAGATGGGTCGTTTTTCTGGACCCCCTTCTCCCTCAAGTTAAGCCCCATTGTTTTTCAGATTTTCAGACGTTCGGACCATGAGTGTGGCGGTTTTAAGACCTTCCGCCCCTTTTGTGCTATTTAGGTGTCGATTTTTTTCCTGGCAAACGATAGCCAGCCTGTAATTTTGGAAGCGGGACATTTTTCTACCGAAAAATGTACTAACGAATCTAGAAGGGGGATCTAATGGATGTTCTTTTTTTAAAGTTTGATGGAGGTCTAGGGAGGAAACTAGACAAAATAATTAATAAATGAAAACATCGACCAAAAAGTGAACCATCCTCCCTTAAATGAGGCAGAACGCGACAAGCCTTTTTAACAAGAGGGACACAAGCAAATACCATAGTTCCTGCTTGGTGTTGTGTGGGGTGTGTGTGTGTGTGTGTGTGTGTGTGTGATTGGGGGGGGGGTCCTCGCTATTTCTCTCTGTGGTACATCTGTCTGTGCCTTAGTGTTTTGTGTATGATAGCTTAATGTTTGGTCGGTCGGTGGCTTGAGTAAAGATTAGTAATGATAACTGTACGATTAGTTGGAGGAAGGGTTAGGGATTGGGAAGAAGATTGGAGGAAAACTGGGGAGGGAATCTTGGGGGTTGGTATGATAGTAGAGGGAAGCTAGAAATTAAAGTAATGTTATATCAAATTAATCAATGTTTAGATGTTGATGACTAGGGTGGAAGCGGTTTTCTTGTCATATACTGTATACATTTCTTTTCCTAAGTGACCTGTTTATACAATACACAGTGACGTGTAACAAATTAACTTTATTATTGTCAACTATTATAACAATACGATAGAGTCAAGCCGATTTCCGGCAAGCACCTGGTTTGACACCCCCACACACACACACACATATACTGTATATATATACATGCTTGGATTATTTGCCTTAGAAACTCATTGCTATAGATCTACTAAAGAAGACAATTATACGCATATGACGCAGAGAGAGAGAGAGAGAGAGAGAGAGAGAGACAGAGAGAGAGAGAGAGACGCAGAGAGAGAGAGAGAGAGAGAGAGAGAGAGAGAGAGAGAGAGGAGATGAGAGAGAGAGGAGAGAGAGAGAGAGAGAGAGAGAGAGAGAGAGAGAGAGAGAGAGGGAAGAGAGAGAGAGAGAGAGAGAGAGAGAGATGAGAGAGAAGAGAGAGAGAGAGGAGAGGAGAAGAGAGAGAGAAGAGAGTGAAGAGAGAGAGGAGAGAGAGAGAGAGAGAGAGAGAGAGAGAGAGAGAGAGAGATAACCGAGGAGAAAGAGAGAAACAAAAAGGTCGAGCACGAAAACGAAAACGGAACAAACCACCTCCAAGTCCGCAGTCGAAAAGGGCGTCGCGACCCTGACCAACCCACCTCCCCACCGCCTCTACGACCGACCCCAGCCTAGCACCCTCCTGTCCCTCCGACCATCATTTGGGACAGTTTGAGCCGGGGCGACGTTCGAACAAGGGTAATGAGGGGTTTGACAGTGGCCACCTTGTAATGTTCGCTCAAATTATAGGGTTATATACCTTTGGGGCCGCGTCCGAAGTGGGCGAGAGAGAGAGAGAGATCAGGGGTTCGAACCTCGCCATACACGGGTTTATATGAGTAGACTTGTTGCCGTAGACAGCTATATATGTGATTTAGGAGTACATATACAGTATACTCACTATCTACAAATTACCCTAACTTAATGTACTAAAACCCGTGAAATGAACCTTGAAATACAGAGAAAACGCGGACAATCGAGTGGAAATACCATGGCTGCGATTACGTCTGGGAGGGTTGAAATAAATTTAATTCCAGCATTGCACAGTTCCCGGTCGGCATCTGTAAATTACCGGGTGCATTGAAACTAGTGATTTTACACATGTTTTCTTTATTGTTCTCATTACTCGTACAAACGCGAGAGCACACAACCCTTCAGGACAAAAAAAGTGCATCCTCTTTTGTTGTATCACTTGAATTGTCTTTTTTTATTTTCCTGATTATATCTACTTTCCTTTCTATACGCTCGTTATGTATACTAGATTTGTGTTTGCAATGTATGTACATATATTAAGCTGTATCATACTATGCTATTATATATATATTGGAACTGCACTTAAGGAAACAGTAATTTTAGTAGTATTTTAAATAGTGAATGTTGACTAGTAAACGGAAGCAATCTTAATAATTTCACTATGCTAACGCTTTTAAATACAATTATGGATATTATATGAGTATACAAAAATTAAGAATTACCTCTAGAAAGTATATGGATAGAAAGAGTGTAAACGAATCTGTTTGACTCCCATCGGTAGAGTACTTGCTAAACTGATACAAATCTTATGATAGCTGAAATAAGTAACACCCCGCTCTTAACATTAATCGTCAATTACAAACCCCAATGTACTTGAATAAACTAATGAAAGCATATGGTCCTCCCGGGATTCGAACTCAGGACACCACGCCCAGAACATAAGCACCTAAATAACGTAATCTTACTTCGAGTGTCAAGGTTCTAACTAGACGAAAACATTAGTGGCAGGAAATGAAGCGGGAAAATTGATACTGGTGATGGTGAATTGACTACACGCTAAGGACAAGCATTACGTATGCAGAAAACCTCATCAGCTCTCTACCTTCCGTTCACTCTCTCTCTCACACATACACATTTACATACACATATATACACACTACACGCACACATACACACTTACGGGCACATTCAAAATACACAATTCACAAATACACACACATACCTACACATACAAATACACAACACATAAACACACACACACACACACACAGACGCATGCACGCACACACACGCACGCATGCACACACATACATACACCAACACAATTTGCACCCATCCTCTCCGTAAGATGAATGGAGCCATAAATTTCATCATTATATGCTAATGTGATACGATGTTTATGAATTAAGATACGAGAGTTTCGGCAGGATATTGCAATTGATAGTGGCGATTAATTTGGTTCACATCTGACAACACATGCAAAATACTATCATAGTGAATATTAAAAGCATATCTATTTGTTTACTTATTATTTACCAGTTTACTATGTGTTTTTACTAGTTTGGTTTTAGCTTCCTCCCTAGACCTCCATCAAGCTTAAAAACACCCCCCCCAAGAACCCCCTTCGAGATAAATGTTTGCATTTATTGGTAGGAAAATTCCGTACTCCTAAAATGCAGGCTCGCTTACGCTTGCCAGGAATAAAAAGTCACCTACATGGCACGAATGGTCTTAAAATCGCTGAACAAATGGGGCGAATGGTCTTAAAATCGCTGAACACATGGGGCGAATGTCCTTAAATTTCAAAACTAATGGGGCTAAGCATAAGGGAGAAGGGGGTCCAGCAACTCCACCCACCTCCCTTAATACATCCCTCCCATTAATCATTGTCCGGAGTGATTTAAGATACACGAACAATGATCCTGAGAATATCCTTAAGAAAATTAAATATCTCACACTCTCACTCTCTCTCCGCTATCCTCTTCTTCCTCTTTTCTATATTTAGGGGTTTGCTATCTCGACTTAAATTATTAAGTTCTGGCCTACTCGCTGAGCATGTAAAGTCTGTGTGGTCAGTGTGTCTATGTAAAGCTAGGTAGACTTTTGCTCTCTCTCCCTCTCTTGTTCATTATGTTTCTCTCTCTCTCTCTCTCTCTAGGTAACTTTTTCCTTTCATGTATAGTCTCTTCCGTGAAATTAATTCGTTCCTGCCTACCCTTCTCTTTCTCTCTCTATGAACCCTATCCTCCCCTTCAAAACAATGCTCTCTCTCTCTCTCTCTCTCTCTCTCTCTCTTTTAAAGGTTTTCTATGCAAACGCTCGTAGCATACGCAATAAATTTTCAGATTTAGAGGAACTAGTGTTTACAGAAAATTATGATGTGATTGGCATAACAGAATCTTGGCTCAATACACAAGATAGAGACTTTTTAGCAGAGTATTCACTTCCCGGTTATGTAATGTTTGAGAACAGCCGAATAAATAAAAATGGAGGTGGCGTTTTATTTTATATCAAAGAAAGTCTTAACCCGACCCTCGTGTCAAAACCTCAAATTGTGAACGTCGACACATCTTTTGTGCTAATAAAGAATAATAAAGGTACAAAAATAATACTTGCGTTAATATACAGACCTCCAGCTCAATCAGTGCAAACTGACCGAGAAATTTACGAACAAATTGCAGATGTAAGTAACTCACAAGATACCGTAATTTTTGGCGACTTTAATTTACCTGTGACCAAGTGGGGCGATACTCTTACGTCACACTCCGGACATGACTTGTATACGAACTTGCAAGAGAGTTCGCTTTATCAATTTGTTCGAATGCCGACCCGTGGTAATAACGTTCTTGACATTGTACTTGCAACAAAAGAAGAATTGATAGAGAATTTGAATGTTGGTGATGAATTCAGTAACAGCGACCATCGTACGATAACTTTCACTTTAAAGTTTACTAGTAACGAACCAAATAGTAGCATCGAAAAAGTCCCTAATTTCAAGAAAGCAAACTTCCATAAACTTAGAGCTATGTTTAAAGAAACTGACTGGAGCTTTTTAATTAACAATAACGACATAAATACATCTTGGAAGTTATTCGAAACCACTTACCTAAAAGCAGTGCAAGACTGCATACCATCGAAAATACGGCGTCCAGGCCATAATAATAAGCCCAAATGGTGGAATAAAGATATTTCAAACTGCCTGCTTGCTAAAAAAATGTGCTAATGATAGATTAAAATCCTCACAAAATGACGAAGAACGGGTGAAATTTGTAGAGCTACGACGCAAAGCCAAAAAGTTAATTAAGCAAAGTAAAAAGACCTTAGAGTTACATATTGCGAATCAAAGTAAAACAAACCCGAAAGAATTCTATAGTTATATCAGAAAGAAAAAAGTAGTTACTTCAACTGTTGGACCGTTAGTCGATGAAAAAGGAGAATACACCAAAGACGAAGTACAAATGAGTAATGCCCTCAATACCTTCTTTGCATCAGTTTTTACAACAGAAGACCTCAGTGATATCCCTACACCATCGCCGATTCAGATTGATAATTCAGATGTTCTAAGCAATATCACCGTTACAGAGAGAGAAGTATTGAATTGTTTAGATAAACTCAAGGTAAATAAAACGCCAGGACCTGATACAATCTCGCCTAGAGTTCTAAAGGAAGCTAAGAATGAGCTCTCCAAACCACTGACATTACTATTCAATAAATCCTTGCAGTCTGGAACTATGCCTGATCAGTGGAAGCTAGCCAACGTAACACCGATATTCAAAAAAGGCAGCAAATCCCTACCCAGTAACTATCGTCCAATTAGCTTAACCTCAGTTGTATGTAAATGCTAGAAACGGTCATACGAGACAGACTCGTAAATCACTTGGAGGAAAATAACATACTTAAAGATACTCACACGGCTTTCGTAAAAAACGTTCCTGTTTAACAAACCTCTTAGACTTCTTCCACGATATCCTCAACCTCTACGATGAGAGTAAAGCTGTAGATATTATATACCTTGATTTTCAAAAGGCCTTTGACAAAGTTCCCCACAAACGTTTACTGCTAAAACTAAAAGCGCATGGAATACAAGACGGTGTGTTGAAATGGATAGAAAATTGGCTCAGCAACAGAAAGCAAAGGGTAGTCATAAACGGTAAGGCATCTAAATGGACCAATGTAAGTAGCGGGGTACCCCAGGGATCGGTACTAGGACCAATTCTCTTTCTAATTTACATCAACGACATAGATGAGGGTCTCACCTGCACAATCTCAAAATTTGCTGACGATACAAAAATTGCAAATAGCGTACTCTCAAAAGAACAAGTTGACGATATGCAACACAATCTAGATAAATTGTCATGTTGGGCCCAAATTTGGCAAATGAGTTTCAATGCGGATAAATGTAAAGTACTACATGTCGGATACCTAAATGAGAAAGCAAACTATTCGATGAATGGCACTCAGCTTAAGAATGTAAACAGAGAAACTGATCTGGGAGTAACAATATCGAGTAACCTAAAACCGAGTCAACAATGTTCAGAAGTTGTTAAGAAGGCAAACAAAATAATTGGCTTTATAGGCAGGTCATTTGAGCATAAATCCAAAGAAGTTATCCTAACCCTTTACAATTCCTTAGTCCGCCCTCTTCTGGAATACTGCGTTCAATCCTGGTGCCCTTATTACCAAAAAGATATAAACAAGCTAGAACGAGTTCAACGTAGAGTTACCAAAATGATACCTAGCCTAAAGAACAAACCATACGAAGAGCGTCTTAGAGAATTAAATCTATTTCCTTTAACCCAGCGCAGATTAAGAGGCGACTTAATTCAAGTGTTCAAAATCATCAAAGGCATCGACAATATGAACTGTAGTAAGTACTTCACTATCGACCAATCTAATTACACGCGGGGAAACGGTTGCAAAATTATTGGTAAATCTTTTAACTCGCACGAATCTAAGAATTTCTTCTTCAATCGAGTTGTCAACTTGTGGAATGGGCTTCCCCGAGACGTTATAGACTGCAGCACCGTTGATTCATTTAAATTCCGCCTAGACAAATATCTCGCATCAAACCCGCGACTGACTGCGTTTGTAAATGAATAACTTTATCCTCCCCTCAGTTACTAACCCATATGTCCCCTACTAACTTCCTAGTCCTGCCACGTTAGTGGCAGGGCAGTAGTTCCCTTTCCAATGTTCCCTTACCCACTCTAAACCACTGTTTGGACACTTGATCCTCAGTGTTTTGGAGGACAAGCAACCTAGAAGGGTCACTAGATCTGTTGTTGCTTGATTTCCTTTGTACTCCTTTGTACTCTCTCTTAATTATCCATAATTGTCTTGTCTCCATTTAATTTTCTTCCTTGGTTTTATTTATACTCTGCATTCTCTCCCTAGTATTCGTGTCCTTTATTACATATTTGTTAATTTATTTATATATTAATTAATTAATTTATTATTATTGTTTATTTATTTATTTACTCATTTATTTATTATTCTTATATTTTGTTTATTTTCCACCCTAGACCTCTACCAAGCTTAAAGGAATACCCCCTAGTCCCACTTCAAGATCCCTCACAAAGTGAAGGCTCATATTCGCACGCCAGGACAAAATTGACACTTGAATGGCACGAAAGGCCTCAAAATCGCTAAACTAATTGGGCGAATGTCTTAAAATATCAAAACTACTTGGACTAAACACAAGGGAGAAGGGGGTCCAGAAAAATTCCCTATATCAACAGTACTCACTCTCTCTTATATAGTACTTAAACATTTCGCTGAAAAAACAAACAAACACAAATAGGGATGCTCTTTGGCAATATTATGTTCCACCTGCATTAACTTTTCTCCATTTCCCCGTTTCCTTCTTTTCCAATCTATTCTTCCTCCTGTTCTCAACTAGACCCTTCTCCTGTATGTACCTATCCTGTTCCTTTCCAGCCTTTTCTTTCCTCTCTTCCTTTCTTCCTTCATTCTTCCTTCCTTCTTCTTTTCCTATCTATTCTTCCTCCTATTCTCAAATAAACCCTTCTGTATGTTCTTACCTTGTTCCTCTCCAGATTCTCTTTCTTTCACCCTCCACTTCCATTTCTGTTCGTAATTCTTTCCACCTCTCTGTCTCCTCCTATCCATATCCACCCCACCATCGAACCCCTCGTCCCCCTACCCCAGCTACTCTCCTATCCATATCCCCCCTCCTATCCAAATCCCCACCCCCTCCTATCCATATCCCCCTCCCCTCCCCCTACCCCAGCTCCGGTACACCCCCGAAGTTTGAACGACAATCTAATTATAAGTGTGTCAGTCAAAAGACGCCATTATAAGTTAACGCCCCGGGCCCCAACAGCAGCCGCACCATCGCCCGGGCTGTGTGTTGCCAATGTACTGTACCTCATTTCCCGCTAGATAGGTACTGTATATTTAATTTCGATCTAGAGGAAAATGTTTACATTTGGTGGTGTGAACTCTAGCGATATTCTGGAGATTTAAACCATTTTAGAGCGATATTCAAGAGATTGTGGCATTATTCTAGCGATATTCTGGAGATTTAAACCATTTTAGAGCGATATTCAAGAGATTATGGCATTATTCTACTAAAGATTTTTGGCATTAATTTACTATCTATCTATCTATCTATTACCTGACGCCCGTGATCCCCGAAGGGGTGGCCACGAACGAAACGCCCCCCTGCACCTCTGTCCCCAGTCAGTCGACACCCCTCCTCCCAACCAGCACTGCCTTCATTCATATACTTCTTCCCTCCATCCTTCCACCTCTCTCTCGGTTTACATATCCCTCTCTGTCCTTCCACCTCGCTCTCGTACACCCTCTTAGTCATTCTCTCGCTTCTCATACGTTCCAAATGGCCGAACCATCTCAAGGTGTTCTATCTAGCAGACTTGATTTGGTTAATATTTCATCTAGCAATATGAATTCTAACGATATTCTGGAGATTCGAACCATTTTAGAGCGATATTCTTGAGATTTAAACCTTTTTAGAGCGATATTCTAGAGATTATGGCATTATTCTAGCGATTTTCGGCATTAATTTACTATCTAGCGGACTTCGAATTGGTAACCCTGGTCTGGTGTTTCAAGGATGCACCTAATATAATTTGCCACGCCATTCTGAGCCGTGAAGTCCCACTACAAAAGAAGAATATAATCCGGACGACCACAGAAGGTGTATAGATAGATAGATATATAGATAGAGAGATATACAGATTGAGAGACAGACAGAGACAGAGGGAGAGAGAGAGAGAGAGAGAGAGTGTGTGTGTGTGAGAAGGGAGGGGGGGGGGGAGGGGACCTGAGGCGGGTTGACTTAATACAACTGAGATGGACAGCTTGGACATTTGGTAACACCTGTATTTGGCAACTTGGAGTAATCTAACTTAACCTAACCTAGTCTATTTTACTCAAACCTATTCCATGTTTATATAATTCCAAAACATCAAGACAGTTAAACTTTTTTGTACCGGAAGAATCTTATACATTTTATTCTTGGTATTTTTAGACGATTTTGCGCAGTTCAAGAAGGATCTGTGGTAGTAAAAATGGTAAAGCGAGATAATTAGAAGCCTGTAATTAGTGGAGGCCCTTGTTTAACTGAATAGAAACGTCTAACAGTAGCCACACTATATTTAAAAGCACGGCAACGGTAGTAATTGGGTTAAACAACATCGGAGAGACATTGTACAATATGCATGTCGAGTCAATCTTGTAATAGCTTAATAATTAGTCTTAACCTAGTCTAATGTAATTCAACATAATCTACATCCATATTCACGTAACATATCAAATCAATTAACTCCTTGAGGATTATGTCTAGTTTTGACAGAATATGCTGGCTATTAACAGACGATATTATACAGCTTAGGAAGGATCTATGGGTATGCAAGGGTAAAGACTAAATCAATGTACACTCTGATTCCACATACCCTACCTAATCTGAATACAATCGTCTAATAATAGCCAGAAAACAGGAAAGAAATGCGTCATCGTATTTTGAAAGGGTTAGGAATATCACATGTTCTGCAACAACCCTGATGAGAAATCGTGTAAAATGCAGAAAGAATAATCGCGTCCGAAATAATGTTATATAAGGAATAATTAGCAACAGGTAAAAGAAGCTTTAAGACAATTAACCCCTTGAGGACTATGCCGAGTTTTGAGAGTTTATTCTGGCTATCAGTAGACGATTTTATAAGCTTAGGGATGATATGTGGGAATTTAAAAGGTAAAGACTATCTCATTTAACGCTCTGACTTCCATACACCCTTTCGAATCTGAATAAAATCGTTTAACCCTTTCGCGCGCTGCAGGACGCGATTGCATCCTTACAGAGATACTTTATAACCTTTGTGACAATCGGGGTGTTTAGAAACCTGTAGTTTAATTACTTCAACCTCTGCAGTTGTCTTTGAGCGAGTTGTGAGCAGAAAAAAAAATTTGGAGAGGTAAATATGAGATTAAGAAAATGATATTTCTGAATACTAAACGGCAACCTTCGGACCTGAAATGGTAAATAATAGCCAGCAAACAAAGGCAATCCTCAATGTATCTTGAAATAGTCTTAGTACTCCTGAATGCTTTTATGATAAGAGAGAAAGAGATAATTAATGTTAGAAATATAAACAATAACTATCAATGAAAAACTTATGTCCTCTTTAATTTCCATAGTATATACTGTATATCATCGAAGTTGAATCCGGCTAAAGGAATATGCCGAAGTGGGTTGCATTAAAAAGCTACTCGGCCCGGGGAGCTTCGGCGTTGTGTTGTGTTGTCGCATGTTGGCCGCTGTCGTCTGGGATTGGCAGTTCATAATAAAACTAGAGACTGGATCTGGCGGAGGTGATGGAAGAGGAGGAGAGATGATAACTGGAGAGATAAGAAGGAGATAGAATATGAAGAGATGATAGCTGTAGAGATAAGAAGAAGAGGTAAAATGATGAGGAGAGATGGTAGCTGTAGAGATAATAAGAAGAGATAGAAAGAGGAGGAGAGATGATAGCTGTAGAGACAAATAGAAGAGATACAGAAAAGTAATAATAATAAGAGGATAAATGATAACTGTAGATATATTAATAAGTAAAGATATGGTATAGATAATTAGATATAGATAAACAGAAGGGGACACAATCATAATAAAACAAGAGACTGGATTTGACGGAGGTGATGGTAGAGGAGGAGAGATGATAACTGTAGATATAAACAATAATAGAAGATATGGTATACTGTATATAAAGATGCAAAGAAATTATAAGGATGAAAAAGATAGCACAAGAGCTGGATTTGGAGAAGGTGATGGAAGAGAGATTGATGGTTGTAGGGATGAAAAGAAGAGAAGATATGTTATTAATATAGATGAAAAGAAGGGATAAGGGTAAAAAGGATAGAGTAAAAAGTGGGGCTAAGTTAAAAGATAATAACAAGGAAGAATTGGCAGTTCATCATAAAATAAGTGACTGGATTTGGCGAAGGTAATGGAAGAGGATCTCCTCCTCTTCCATTACCTTCGCCAAATCCATATAACTGATGATAACTGTGTAGATAAGAAGAAGAAAAAAGATGGTATATAAAACAAACGAAGGGAAAAATATAGTAAACAGTGGGGATACGAGAGAGATGAAGGTAAACACTATATTGGAAGAAGTGAAACAATTAAAACAATAAAATGGTAACGTAAGGAACACAAACCACTAAGACAAATATAAAAATACAATAAAGAAAGGTAATCGGAATGCATGGTCATGAAATAAGTAATGGATGAGAAGGAAAAGATCGCCGAAAAGAAAATGAGGCTTAATGTTAATGGTAAGAAAGAACACGAAAATGGGATAGTCAAGAACAGAAAATGAGATGACAAAATTAAGATAGAATGGGCAACAAAATAATATACAGATAAGAGTCGGTAATGGGAAGAAACAAAACTAGATAAACACGTTGGAGATCTAGCGCAAATCGTTTTATAATTGATAATTATATTTCAGCAAGGACTGTAGAATGTTATTTTGATTGAAGGGAATGTTGATGTTCTTGCTATGTTGTGGTTCTTCTTTCACATAGGTTTAGATCGATTAGCTACAGGCAATCTCGCTAAGATCAATACACACGTTGTTGCATGAAGTCTTAGTACTCCCGAGTCCTTTTATGATAAGAGAGAAGAGAGAATTAATGTTAGAAATATATTTTTTTTACTATCAATGACAAAATATGAAGAGAATAAGAGGTGGAAAATTATGAAAATTACTAGAAAAACAAAACAAAAGCAATGTACAACAGTATTACAAAGACGATATACAAAGAACAAAGTAAGAAATTACACTAGGATCAGTTTGACGATAATAAATTTTATATTATAATATAAAAAATAACTATCAATGACAAAATACGAAGATTATAAGGTGGAAAATTAAGAAAATTACTAGAAAAAGTGCAAAAACAATGAACAACAATATTACAACGACAATAGACAAAGAATAAATAAATAAATTACACCATGATAGATTGAGTAAAGGTGATCAAGGTATGACATGATAAGTGGATGGGATTTTACACGATCACTCCTGCAATCATTTTTTTCCCCAATTCTGGTCTTCAGCTTCAGATATGAAGCTCCATAATTACTTTAAACACTTAACCCTTTCAGTACGGGAGAGCTTATCTACTTGCAATAATATCCTCTATGATTATTTATTTTTTATTATTATTATTATTATATTTGTTTAGCTTTGTTTAATTTGCACTTTGAGCTAGAGAACTATTTTGAGATGATTGATTGATGGTAATGTGTCTAAGTATAATCTTTCAGTTGCAACAAAAACAAGCCTATCACATTATACTACACAACACCATCAGCCAACCAGCTATAATCTGAGCTCTGGAACTCTCTCCCAGAATCAGTCTTTCCCTCTTCCTATGACTTAAATTGCTTCAAACTCCGTGTGTCCAGGCATTTTGGCTCGAACGTCCCTTGATTTTGGCCCTGTCACTCTTTCAACTATGGGGGAGGCACTCGCTATAGGCAGTTATGCCTTTTGCCTCCCTCAATCACATAGGAAAAAAAACAAAAAAAAACAATTAGATATTCTAGTTCAAAGGGACCAATTGCATAAACATTATTTATCAGGTTAAATAAAATTAACTATAGTGTTACTGATGCATCATTATACTGAAATAACTACTTTACACATCAACCCTTCATCTTCTCTCAATATTCTTGGTGTATTATTTTCACCCGACATTTCATGGAAAGATCATATTACCACTCTTGCTAAAAACAGTTTCCCAGGAGTTATAAGTGTGCTCAACCGTCTTAGTGGGTTCTACACCCCCACACAGCTTCTTGCTCTGTATAGGGGCACAGTGCGCCCATGTATTGAGTATTGTTAGCATGCTTAGGGAGGTTCCGGAACACCCATACCGCACTTCTCGAAAGCGTAGAGTTAAGGGGAGGTTTCCACTTGAGGGATTTTTTTTCGACCTTCCTTCTCCCTCATGTTTAGCCCCATTGCTTTTGAGGTTTTAAGACGTTCGCCCCATTAGTTTGACGATTTTAATAACTTTCGCCCCATTTCTGTCAATTTTAAGACTTTTCGTGCCATTTAGGTGTCGATTTTTTCCTGGCGAGCGATAGCGAGCCTGTAACTTAAGAGGAATCGGCCTATGGCCGGGACATTTTTCTACCGAAAAATGTACATATTTATCTTGAAAGGGGGTCTAGGGATGTAATTTTAAGCTTGATGGAGGTCTAAGCAACACACTAGAAATCTCCCCTTAAAAGCATTTCGCTTCATCAACTCCCTTCCTCTTACTAGTTCCCCACAATCTCTTTCTACACGCCGCAATGTTGCATCTCTTTCATTCTTCTATCGCTATTACAACAATCAGTGTTTTTCAGAGCTCTCTCAGTGCATACCCTCTCCATTGGGGCGAGCGCGAGGCACCCACCTTTTAACACAGTCCCACTCCTATTCTGTCCAGCTCTCCAAACCAAGAATTGTCCAACATTTTCATTCTTCTACTCAACAAGTGAACTCTGGAACTCTCTCCCTCAGTCAATCTTTCCTTCATCCTATGACTTAGACTGCTTTAAACTTCGTGTGTCCAGGCATTTTGACCCCAACGTCCCTTGAATTTGGCCCTCTGTCACTCTTTTGGCTTTGGGGGAGACACTCGTTACAGACAACCTGCCTTTTGTCTCCTTCATACACATAAGAACAAATTTAATCTTATAATCATCTTTACTATGTAACGTTTTTTCTTATCTGAATAGAATAGTCAAATCATATACCATGGGATAAAAACAAATACAGCAGATGACAAATTCAGGCAACAAATACAGAATTAAAGCAAGATTGGGTACATACAAGAAAACAAATCCTAGAAACAATACAATGAACACAATGAACAAAAACCAGTGAACCATAGGAGTCTAGAGCAGTATGACATTATTATGTTCTCTCCACCAACCAACTTTACTCCTAAACTCGATTAATGAAATTAACAAACACATGTGGCAGTCCGGGGATCGAACCCAGGACGCTCACACCGAAAATCAAAACACTTATTCATTGTGCCACGAAGACAGTTAAATGAAAATATAACAATTTATTGAAATGAAAAATATATGTATTAAGTCCCAATTATAAGTGTTTAATTTTATAATCATATTATGTGAGATTGAAGTGTCTATATGTACAGTAAATGAAGGTAGAACAGATAAATATAAACTTGTGATAAGTATCCGATTGGCTTCACTCGAAAACGGAATGATGACATTAAAGAACCGCACACAAATATAAGAATGGTTTAACCCATTCAGTACCGTTGACGTCCTATTCATTATATTCTGGCAACTATTAGACGATCTTATTAAGCTTAGGATGGACGTCTGTTCATTAAAAAGGCTACAGACTATCTCAATTAATCCTCTTAGTAATCATATATCCTTCATAAACTTCATAAAATCGTCTAAATGTAGCTGAAATTAAATTAAATAGACGTCGCTGGTACTGTACGGGTTAATTCACAAAAACGTAAATCAAACAATGAGACTAAGACTGGTAAAGAAAGGACGAGTTAATCTGTGCAAGGTCGTCTTAAATTTAACGAGTACACATTTAACGAGTAAACATTGAAATAGTTCACATTGAGGGGTATCATACGAGAGCTTTTATCGTCAAATTTCCATGATATATTTATTTTATTATTATTAATATTATTGTAAGTATTATTATTGTATTATTATTATTAATATTATTATTATTTTGGTATATTTTGTATTTTATTTTTGGCAACAGTTCTATTATCCTTTGCATTGGCATTGAAACTTAGATTGACGCTAGATGCATAATTATAGACATTTGCTCAATAATCTGCCAAACCAGTGTTGACGATACATGCTGAGGGAAAAAACGCTCGGGTGATACCGGTTTTAGAGGAGTACCCAGTAAATAAGAGTACCTGGCAGAGAACATGTAATTATCTCCGTCATACAGGTAATCCATCAGAGCGGTGTTGCATGGAATACAAATAGTATACTGTACCCTTTTCTCACCCCAAATCAAGTACGCTTTTTCAAATACTGTATTATCATCGATAGAAATAAAAATTATCTTGACTACGATAAAACAATTATTTTGTTTGAGGAATCCTGCTTGCACTCTCATTTAAACTATGAAGGGTTGGAAATTCCATCTCCCACTATATACAATCATCTCTAAATATTTCGAATGATCCTATGAGTATCGCTAACCAGTAACCAACACACTAAGTATAGCAAAAATGGTAAACAAACAAATATGCTTATCCTAGGCTTTTTTTTTCTTCTGATTAGTGGTATGTTCTATATGGGAACTAAATGATGTGGCAAGCTAATTTTCCTCCAAATCCGTTCACAAGTTTATTAGACATTCTAGCTGCGAACAGTCAGCCACGAAGACAACCAGTCGCATAATGACGATCTCATCAATTCCAAAGTAAAAGTAAAATTTGGTTGCACGTTACTGTAGCGCTGATCCCGGTGGCCCCGGTGGCCTTGCATTTTGGACTCTGCAGTGGATGAGATGCTCAGCCTATACCCTGTTCCAAATAAGTAGTCCAAAGCTCTTCAAAATTAACCTCTATAACTCACAAACGACTAGAGTAATCCAGCTAATAATTCTACCGTTTGGGAAGGGTCAGACAGGGAATAGGTGTGGAAATTTACAGCTCATTTCCTCTAGCCCTTTTTGAATTATAAGAGGTAGGGTTCGGAATTTTTGGCCCACCTACTTGGAACAGGGTATAGTACACAGAGGCTACTACATAACACAGGTTACTACACTTTACTTGCCCAGATGGGACTTTACACCAGCCTCAAATTTTCTGCTAAGTGAACATAGGCATCGGATGTGAGCAAACGTCCACAGCCAATATCTCCGTCCGGGAATCGAACTCAAAGCAAGCCGAACGCACTAACGATCGGACCACAGGCCACTCAAACAAGAAACAAACCAAAAAGAGTCAAATATAGAAAGGTGGAACACTAGAGAGAAGATGAGATAAATAAAGAATAACAGAGAGATATGAAGAGAGAAAGGTAAGCCAAGAAAAACGATGAAATACACAGAGAATAACAGAGATAAGAAGACAGAAAGATAAAGATAGTAGGAGGTAGAAGACTTTATAATTATCGGCGTCTATCTGGTGTGCCAAAGGTGAATTACTTATGCATCTGGACCTGGCCCCAATGGCAGGGTAGCCGGGCCATGTTTAGCGGGAGTAAATCATGGACCGGTGCACCATCACTCATTCTACAGGCAACCTATTGACAGTCTCTTTCTCTCTCTCTCTCTCTCTCTCTCTCTCTCTTCCTTTTACTCTCTTTTTTTTTCTCTCTCTCTCTCTTACTCTTACTCTTTCTCTCTTATTCCCCCCCTTCTCTCTTTCTTTCTCTCTCTCTCTGTCCTTAGTTTCTTTATCTAGTTTCCTTTTTCTGTCTTTAATTGTGTCCGTTCTTTAGCGTTCTCTCAATATTACCTACGGCGGAAGGCTGATCGTTCTTGATTGATCAGCTATTTATATGTGTTTTACCTGAAGCAGTGGATAAGGACATATAAAGTTTCCTGCCGTATTTGTTGACCTATTGAACTGCAACTTGTGCATAGATATAACTCAAAATTTCATATACCGGTACATGATGGGTCAGTTTACGCATTCAGTACCAGAGCTGTCCCTTTACCTGTATTCTGGCTACTATTGGACGTTATATTTAGCTTACAAAAGACATCCAGTAATTAACAGGCCTCGAACTATCTCACTTAACCCATTTTACTATACCACAGATCCTTCTTTAACTGCACAATATCGTCAAAATATAGCAAGAATAAAACTAAAAAGACGTCGCCGGTACAGAAAGAGTTAATGTTGCATACCCCACTATGAGGAACAAACGGTCGTTCAAGGGTTTTGGCCTATCTACTTGGAACAGGGTATAGGCCCTTGTATCATCACCGGTACCATCATCATCACCGCAAACCGCCATCCATTCAAATTCGCGACTGTCATTACCATCCTCGTTGTCAACACTTTGTCATCAGAACTACCACCATTACACCCCCCCCCCCCTCTCTCTCTCTCTCTCTCTCTCTCTCTCTCTCTCTCTCTCTCTCTCTCTCTCTCTCTCTCTCTCTCTCTCTCTCTCTCTCTCTCTCGTACCATTACCAGCACCACCAAAACCTCTCATATATTTTCTTGTCATCACACTATTTACATCGTCGTTGTCAAACCTTTCTCATCACAAATTCAACCATTACGTAAAAAATCCTCTCACACGTACTCGCATACACACACACACACTCTCACTCACTCTCTCTCTCTCTCTCTCACACAGCCCTCCAACCACCAACCCCTCCCACCCCTTGGAAGCTGCGAGTGTTCATGTTTTTGGTATGCTAAAGACGCGTAAGTGGCACTGAGCGGTGAGATGTACGATGTTGCTGAATATTATGGACGAGGAAACCATTAGTTGGGCCTCCCTAATGGGGTTGGGGAGGAGGGGGAGGAAGATGGGTTGTGGTGGGAGAAGCTTGGGGTATAGGGAGGCGTGGGGGTGGGGGGGAGACGTTTGAGAGATGGGTTGGAGTGAGTTGGGAGCTAAGGAGGCATGGGGAGTAGGGGGAAAAGATGGGTTGGGGTGAGGTAGGGAGTTGGGGAGTAGGAAGAAATGGGGGAAGAGGTTTGAAAGATGAGTTGGGATGAGGGAGGGAGTTGGGGAGTAGGGAGAGGTGTGGGAGAAGCTTGGGGTGTAGGGAAGTAAGATGGGTTAGGGTGAGTGAGGGAGTTGGGGTGAAGGGACGCATGGGGGAGAGGTTTGAAAGATGGGTTGGGGTGAGGGAGTGAACTGGGGAGTAGAAAGGTATGGGGAGAGGGGAGAAAGATGGGCTAGGTAGAGGGAGACCTGAGTAACAGGGAAGCATAGGGGAGGGTAGAAGGATGAGTTGGGGTGGAAGAAGCTTGGGGTGATGAGGAATAGGATGACGGGGAAGTGGAGAGATTAAGGGGGTCACAGGCTTTTATGTATCTCTCTCTCCTTTTCTCTCTTTCCAAGGCTTGCATCCATTCGGCCCCATTCAGCCAACTGTTTAAAGACGCTTATCCCCATCCAAGTGTCGATTTCTTACTGGCGAGCGATAGCGAGTCAGCATTGTATGGAGAAATCCGGCTTCGCCGGAGACATTTTTCTATCGAAAAATTTACAAATTTAGCTTGCTGTCAAACACAAATATATATATGCTGGCTCGCTACCGCTCGCCAGGAAAATATTGACACCTGGATGGGGGTAAATGTCTTAAAACAGTAGGCTGAATGGGGCCGAATGGATACAAGCCAAAGAGAGAGGGAGAGAGAAAGATAAACAAAGCGAGGTGGGCTCCCTTAAATAGGATGTAGGGACGTACCGGTAGCATCCTTTTCGATATATTCTGGCAACCATTAGACGATTTTATTCAACTTAGGAAGGACGTCTATCCATCAAAAGGCTACAGACGATCGTAGTGAATCCTTATATAGCTACCACATACCCTTCCTAAGCTTCATAAAATCGTCTACATGCAGCTGAAATCAAAATATAATAGAAGTCACCTGTACTGAAGAGGCTAAAATATCATGGCTTAACCACATAACAACTAAGTAAACGAGGGAATAATGATAAGAAAATGGAATAGCCTTACTTTTAGGGGAGGAAGAGAAGGATAAAGTTGTAATGCAATACTCTACGGCAAAAGAGAAAACATGACTTAAGGCCTGGAGAGAGAGAGAGAGAGAGAGAGAGAGAGAGAGAGAGAGAGAGAGAGCACGCGAGAGAGAGAGAGAGAGAGAGAGAGAGAGAGAGAGAGAGAGAGCACGCGAGACAGAGAGCGAGAGAGAGAGCGTAAACTATGAATTACAGTAATGAGAAAGTTTCAGTCATTTACAGAAAGTCCGGGAAAGGGGGAAGTAATATTCTAGGGGAGGGATAGCGAGAATATATATGGCTATTAAGAGAGAGTTAGGAGAGTTAAGGGGAGGTTCTTAGTGTGTTACCTAGACCTCCATCAAACATTAAATTACACCCCCTAGTTTTTATTTGCTCATTTATGTATCTTTATATTATTTTATTAGTTTCCTCCCTAAACCTCCATCAAGCTTAACAAACACTCGCCCAAGACTCTCCTTCAAGCTAAATTTGTACATTTTTCGATAGAACAATTTCCTGGCCGAAGGCCGATTCCTCTTAAATTACAGGCTCACTTTCGCTCGCCAGGAAAAAATCGACACCTAAATTGCACGAAATGTCTTAAAATTGACGGAAATGGGGCAAAGGTTCTTAAAATCGCCAAACTAATGGGCCGAACGTCTAAAAAATCTCAAAAGGAATGGGGTTGAACATGAGGGAGAATGGGGTCTAGCAAAAAATCCCTCAAGTGAAAATCTCCCCTTAATGGTAAGGGAGAAACGGCATGTTAATAATGTGTTTGTTAGGAAGGGAGGGAGTAATATGTACAGTACACTGTAGGGGGAGGAAGGGAGGGAGGGAGGGAGGGAGGAAAGGAGGGAGGGAGGGAGGGAAGAAGGGAGGGAAGGAGTGGGGAGGAAGGTGTATTTGTAGGGGAGGGAGTGGGGAGGAAGGTGTGTTTGTAGGGGAGGGAGTGGGGAGGAAGGTGTGTTAGGAGGGGGGGGAGTGGGGAGGAAGGTGTATTTGTAGGGGAGGGAGTGGGGAGGAAGGTGTATTTGTAGGAGAGGGAGTGGGGAGGAAGGTGTGTTTGTAGGGGAGGGAGTGGGGAGGAAGGTGTATTTGTAGGGGAGGGAGTGGGGAGGAAGGTGTGTTTGTAGGGGAGGGAGTGGGGAGGAAGGTGTATTTGTAGGGGAGGGAGTGGGGAGGAAGGTATGTGTAGGGGAGGGAGTGGGGAGGAAGGTGTGTTTGTAGGAGAGGTACTGGGGAGGAAGGTGTATTTGTAGGGATGGAGGAGGTAGTGGGGAGGAAGGTGTATTTGTAGGGGAGGGAGTGGGGAGGAAGGTGTGTTTGTAGGGGAGGTAGTGGGGAGGAAGGTGTATTTGTAGGGGAGGGAGTGGGGAGGAAGGTGTGTTTGTAGGGGAGGGAGTGGGGAGGAAGGTGTATTTGTAGGGGAGGGGAGTGGGGAGGAAGGTGGGTTTGTAGGAGGGAGTAGGGGAGGAAGGTGTATTGTAGGGGAGGGAGTGGGGAGGAAGGTGTGTTTGTAGGGGAGGGAGTGGGGAGGAAGGTGTATTTGTAGGGGAGGGAGTGGGGATGAAGGTGTGTTTGTGGGGGAGGGAGTGGGGAGGAAGGTGTGTTTGTAGGGGAGGGAGTGGGGAGGAAGGTGTATTTGTAGGGGAGGGAGTGGGGAGGAAGGTGTGTTTGTAGGAGAGGTAGTGGGGAGGAAGGTGTATTTGTAGGGATGGAGGAGGTAGTGGGGAGGAAGGTGTATTTGTAGGGGAGGGAGTGGGGAGGAAGGTGTGTTTGTAGGGGAGGTAGTGGGGAGGAAGGTGTATTTGTGGCGGAGTAGGGAGAAAGGTGTGCTCTAGTGGGGGTGGGGAAGAAACAAAGATATACTAAAGATAGCAAGAAAGAGCATCAGTATTAATTTTCACTATACTGTTTTTTTCCAGCTGATCTCAAATTTCTTATCTCTCCATCCTGATTACTACGCTATTATCATGATTTGGTAGCGAAATATGTTGCTAATTATGAAAACTTGGCAATAATATGACGCACAGACATAGCAGTACCATATTTTTCTAGTAAGACACAAGAAACCAAGTGCTAAAGGATTCAATTTACCATCAGCTGGGAAAAAATAGACTATAGGCTGTTTTGTGAAAGGGAAAACATTATAAGAGAGCTGCTAAGATGTTGGGCAGAAGTATAATACATTCTGTAGTAAGAAATAAATCAAACAAATAAAACAAAAGTTATAAACTCTATAATAAGTCACTATAATTGAAGACACCATATTCTTGGGAACATAACATCAATTAAGAGAAGTGGTTATATGGATTCTAGAACAAACAAACTGATGGTATATCTAGTACTGTACCTTGTGGCTCAAATGGGATGATCGATGAAAGAAGAAGATGAACCCCACTCACCTGTAGTGGAGGAAGAATGAGGGCTTAGTGGGTAGTAGAGGAAAATTATCAAAGCGAAAGTGGTTCAAGTCAGGGCTGTAATGATGGGCACGTAAGGGAGCCCGTCTCACTTTTTTCTCTTTCTCTCCCTCTCTCTTTGGCTTGTATCTATTCGGCCCCATTCAGCCTACTGTTTTAAGACGTTTACCCGCATCCAGGTGTCAATATTTTCCTGGCGAGCGGTAGCGAGCCAGCATATATATATTTTTGTTTTGACAGCAAGCTAAATTTGTAAATTTTCGATAGATTTTTTTTCCCGGCAAAGCCGGATTTCTCCATACAATACTGGCGAGCGATAATCGACACCCGGATGGGGATAAACGTCTTAAAACAGTTGGCCGAATGGGGCCGAATGGATACAAGCCAGGGAAAGAGAGAAAAGGAGATAAAGATAAAAAAAGCCGGTAACCCCCCTTAAGCTTATTCTATTGGCATGAACACAAACACTTGCAGACTTTATATTATTACTCAAAATGGCTTAATACTCGTTACCATAATTTTACATAATACAGTATATATCTTTATATGTATATGTCGCTATTTTCGCACTGGACATTATTTGGGTATGTATTTCAAGACCAGAAATAAAAGTTAAACTTTCTATTCTTTTCGAAGAGATAGATAAATATTTTAGTAATGTCTAAAACATGTTTGAACTCCATTATCAGGAACAACAACAACAACAACAATAATAGAAACAGCAATGACCAAAAAAAAAGACAATAGTAACTACAAAACAAATACAGACATACATAACAACAGAGCCAAGCAGCGTGTGAAGCTTCTGGGTCATCTCCTCCGTAAAGTGTGAGAAAGAAACAATAACGGTACCACTAAGAAGGCAGAGTCACACAAACTAATTTTCAGGTAATTCTCGATCAGTGTTTCTGTTTTTGGCAACATTTCGGGGCACTATCGCATTGTTATGGGGATAGGGGGGGGGGGGGGGCGGTTCGGAACCCCTATCTCCCTCATGTTTAGCTTCCTTAGTTTTGAGATTTTATTACATTCGCCCCATTAGTTTGGCGATGTTAAGCCTCCAAATTTCTATCCATACCATTCTCATTTTCTCTCCAATCAATATATTGTTTTGCCCTACTCATCGTTTCACACCTCAGTACTATCCAAAGTGTATATCATCTCCCATCTGTCTCCATTTCCTACCCATGCCTCGTAATTTGCCTTTACCTATGACACGTCCAATTGCACGCACAAGTAGGGGGTATTCTACTAATGATAAACTTGAGATAGTGAACCAATGACAGAGGGAAAGTAGAGCCTTAAGCATGTGTTTAAAGGAATGTTCAACATATTTCATCAGTGTCAAAATGTTTCGATTAACTTTACATCTCCTTTTACTACAGACAATCGTGCCTCCACTAGGGATTTCATTACGCACATACTCTACCCTTATATTTCGTTCCATGTTTTCGTATATACCTTTTTTTTTCCCCAATTTTGATCGATAATATCCAGGTTCGGGTCGGAGTTTCCCACGATGTCATGGTTCTATATAGAGCTATCCATATATATTGGATTTATTGTCTTAATTGTTTGCCTTTCTATTTATTCTATAGACTATGTTTTCCCTTCTTGTAAAACCCCTACGTTTTCATATAGCCTTCGTTCAATTCTGATTAACCCACGTTGCTTTCGTTTAGTGATATTCGTTCCAATTACGTTCCCCCCATTAAATATCTCCTATTTGCTTTTCAATGCCTTCCTCCGGCTATAGTTAAATTTATCTAATAGTCACTTCCTCTATATATCCACTATATCCACTATATATCCACTTCCTCTATATATCCACTCTCATTTTCTTCCCTCCTTCCAACAACATAGTCTTATCCTCCCACCGTTACAGCTTCATTATGCAATGTTTACTTTTGTGCAATTCAAATATACACCCATATTCTTGTGCTTAGTTGGTATATGTCGTATTAGTTATATGTATACATTTATCAACAACTTTTATCACTATCTGGTCCGACGTCTTGTGGGTTATTAACGTATATTTTGCTTACTTATTATTGAAGTTTTTGCTTGCTTTTTCCATTTTCGAGCAATGTATTAAAGTTTGTTCCCTAGGCTAACAGAAATGCCTTCCCAGATTTCCTTCAAATTAAAAAAATGCCCACCCCTACTCTAATCAGATATAATTCAATATAATATGTGGATGTACAGTAGATATCAGGTCTACAATAACACAACAATTCTCAATGGAAGAGATTAATAATATGGTAATTATTGCATATGAATTAACAACGTTTGCATTATACACACAAGGCAACATTTCACGACAATGTAGGGTTACTCTCTCTCTCTCTCTCTGTCTGACACACACATTGTTCACTCAATGTCTCACACACTATCCCTTTCACGCATTTTCTCACTATTGCACACACAAATGATCTCTCTCTCTCTCTCTCTCTCTCTCTCTCTCTCTCTCTCTCTCTCTCTCTCTCTCTCATTCAGTATAATCCATCATTGATCACTCACCTCCCTGTCCAGTCATCTGCCCTCAACCATGCCTCATCTCACTCGGATCATTTTCACTCATCTCTCTCTCTCTCTCTCTCAGGTAAATGGTCTCGGCATGTGTTTCATTCCTCTCAATCTTTCTGTGGGATTCGATGTCTGTCAAAATAAGTTACTGTGGATCTCTATGTTTTGCTTTGACTCTCTCTCTCTCTCTATCTCTCCCCAGAACCAGTCTCACCTTCCCTCTCTTGCTTGAGTTTCTCCTCATTTTCTCGTATCTCCCTCTCGGTCCTTCCATCCATCACGGCCTTTCCAGAATAACTCCAGCCGCTCCCCAGAATAGACGTTGGGGTATTGTAAGGTCGCAGATTTCAAGCTAATGTTGCTTTTGTGCGAATTTTGGTTTGGTATTGTTGTTGCTGATTTTGTTATTATTGCGATATATTATTGCAATGATAGTTTTTTTTCGGTAATAATTTGTAATATTTTATGCTGTTTTTGTTGTATTTGATGTGCCAGTAAATCTACATCAGTCTGCCCTCCCCATCATAACCATGACCCTGGAAAGCGGGGAAATGTGACGTGACCCTAGCTTTGGCAGTGCTCTAAAGAACCCTGAAGCCAACACCCGGGAAGTAGGGCCTCGGCAGCCTCGTTTATATAATTAGTCCTGTCATGGTTTACAACTGGCACACCCGAATTGTCTTGTCAACAGCATAGATACCGTTCGTCTCATTAACAACAATTTATAGTTTGTTTCTTTTCAGGTTGACCGTAATTTGCTTTGTCACCATCTTGATTACTCAGGTATTGAACAGATTTTGAAGGGAAATATGTTGTTAATTATGAAAACTTACCATTATTATTAAACAGAGACAGTACTTTCATAATTGTTCAGTAATTGTTGATAAATAAGTTTCTAAAGGATTCAGTTTAGAGTCATGCTTACAAAATGCACTCTACCAGATTCCTCAACTTCTAGCATCCCATTGGGACTCATACCACTACCAAAGTCGGGGAGCGTGTCGCCCGCCAGGCCCCATTCAGATACGCCCTTTAAGGGCAAGTCAGGTTAGGTCAGGTGAAGGTATTAAGGAATAAGCCTTTAAAATAGCACCTTGCATCTACTTTACGAAGAGTGTTGAGAGGGGAGAAGGGGTGCTGGAGAGAGAGGAATCTGTTGGAGTGGCTTTGTTGTGTGTGTTATTAGTCTGTATACGTCGTTGAGGTGCCCCTCGACTGGGTGCGAACATGTGAAACACGCTAGGACATACTATCATACTCACTAAATATGTCCGTATTGGTTGGGATCGAACCCAGGTCATTCAGATTCACACGTGAGAGTGCATTCCACTCGATCTATGGACAACGTTGGCATTAAGGACTGATCTGCCTGCTTATATGATGATAATGAGTACCAATACATTTCATAATTACTCCACTGATGATGCTGCATTGATGGTTTTGTCTTGAGTTTGCTAATGTTTATATTTTGGCGGCAAATCGTTTCATAAGAGATGCATTTGTTGAAACACTCATGTGGGTGTTTTATTGCTATCCATAGATTGATTATACTGTTAGTGCTTTCAAATTTACCAATATTTAACACACACACACACACACACACACACACACACACACACACACACACACTGCCTGCCCATCTACTCTTCTTGCTCTACGAATTTCACCCACTGATCACACAGAGATAAGAAGAAAATTGTAGTTCTTAGATCGTGGTGTGAATTTTCTTAGCACTATTTCGTATAGACACATGCAGACACACGCGTTCAGACAGGTACACACACACACACGCACACGAGCATACATACATACACACTAGCATATATACATACACACTAGCATACATAAGTACGTACACATCAGCATACATATACACAAGACACTAAAACAAAAATCACATAATATAACTACGAAAACAAACACACACACACACACACACACCAAAGTAGACACACATACACAATCTTCCTAGCTCGGTAAAAGCCAGTTTCAACATTTAGGGTGAGAATTGTGAAAGCCCAAGCAAAAGTCGAGTTATGAATATGTAAAGCCATAAATCTTGCAGTATGATAGTAAAAGCCACACACTGAAGGGCTTGGGGGGGGGGAGAGATATGGGTGGGGGGGAGTGGGGTAAGGGAGAGGGCGGGGGAAGAGGGGGGGGGGAGGAGGGGAGGGAGTGGAGGTAGGTAAAGAAGAGAGGGAGGAAGGGGGAGGTGAAGATGGTGGGGTGGAAGAGAGGGAGTGGAGTGGGGTAAGGGAGAGGGAGGGGGTAAAGATGGGTGAGGAGGGGAAGGGGGGTGAGGGAGTGGAGGGGGTAACAGAGAGAGAGGGGCAGGGAGAAGAGGGGAGGGGGGAGTAAAGATGGTGTGAAAGAGAAGTAAGGGGGTAAGAGAGTGGAGTGGGGAGAGGGAGGGGAGGGGAGGAGGGGAAGGATGAGTGGATGGATAGGAGAGGAGAAGGTGGTGAAAATAAATGGGGGGGAAGAGAGGTAAAGGGGAGGAGGAGGAGGAGGAGAAAGGGGAAGGAAAGAGACTGGGAGAACGGGAAAGAAGAAGAGGGAGAAAGATAAGGGGAAGAACGGGAATAGGAGTGGAAGAAGAGAAAGAAGAGGGTGACAGAGAAGGAAGATGGAGAAGAACGGGAATAGAAGGGGGAAGAAGAAAAAGGTAGGGGACGGAGAGAAAGGAGAATAAGAGGGAGAGAGAGAAGTGGTGAAGTAATGACCTCGAGCCTAACTGAAACAGACAGATAGATAGATAGAGTTATATATATATAGATAGATAGCTGGATATATGGATAGATAGATATACAGTAGATAAATATACAGCTAGATATATTTTATAGATATATATGATAGATATATAAATAGACAGACATACAGACAGAGAGATAGGTATAGAGGTAGATAGATAGTTAGATATAGATAGCTAGATAGTTAGATATAGATAGCTAGATAGATATAGATAGATAGATAGATAGATATAGATAGATAGATAGATATAGATGAAGTGAAAATAACAATAAACTACTCAATGTTTCTTTTTCTGGTTTTTGTTTTTACTATTTCTCTTTCTCGTCGCTTTCCATACAGCCCATCCAGAGGAGACGAACCCGTGTCTACAATATTCAGAGAGGTCACTGTTTACCAGGCCTTGCCTGCAACAAAGACGGATTGTATAGATTAGAGATAGATAGAAATAGAGATAGATAGATAGATAGAGATAGACAGATATAGATATAGATATAGATAGATAGATATAGATATATAGCTAGAGAGAGAGAGAGACAGATAGATATAGATAGATATAGATAGATAGATAGATAATTACTGAACAAATACAATAACCTACTCATATTTCATTGCTTGTTCTATTTCTCATCCACAGGAGACGAACCCGGGTCTACAATATTCAGAGAGGTCACTGTTTACCGGGACTCGCCTGCAACAGACCCGTCTATAAGGATACATGGAAGCCTCACCATCACTTTACAGTCGCTGCCATGTTGCATACCTAGCGTTCTATATCATGTCAGTGAGTAGCCACAATGGCATTTTTATACAATACATGTATTGTGTATGTCACTTATTGCAAAACGGAAAATATGCAACGGACATATCTTTTCGGCTTTTCTAGTTTGAGAGCCTCAAAGTTAAATTTTAAGAATAGTTCAGCCATGTTTTATAATCAAAATTCGAGGATATACCCACACAAAAGAGTATAAACATTTTGCCAGAATAAAAATAGCGATCGAAAATTTCCGGGAAAAATAGTTTGTACGAGTTTAAGGGGGGTGACCTGCTTTTTATTTCTCTTTCTCTGGCTTGTATCCATTCGGCCCCATTCAGCCTACTGTTTTAAGACGTTTATCCCCTTCCAGGTGTCAATATTTTACTGGTGAGCGGTAGCGAGCCAGCATATTTTTTAAATGTTTTTGACAGCAGGCTAAATTTGTACATTTTTCGATAGAAAAATTTCTCCGGCGAAGCCGGATTTCTTCATATAATGCTGGCTCGCTATCGCTCGCCAGGAAGAAATTGACACCTAGATGGGGATAAACGTCTTAAAATAGTTGGCTGCATGGGGCCGAATGGATACAAGTCAGAGAAAGAGAGAAAAGGACAGAAATAACAAAAAGCAGGTCACCCCCCTTAATAGTCCATAAGGGTATCACCAGAAGACAAGTCAAAGGTATAGAACATGGAGTCAGAAGTAAACATTGATGATCGAACTGCCCACAATTTAGATATTCTGTTACAAGAGGTGACGGCCTGCGGTAGAGCGGCTAGGAGGGGTCATCAATTATCCCCAGAGGTCAGATGATGTTTTTATTAGCCCGGCGAACGTAGCGTATCAGTATCACTAGGTATTCGCTACTGAAGTTTTGATGTGAATGGAGTTTGGCAGGATGGTCGTTTAGCTCTATGACTATTATAGGTCGTTTTCAAGCTGAATAAAACAATATGTAGGTATGTAAAAGATAATTTACCCCTTATGTAAAGGCGACGTCTTTTTAACTTTATTCTGGCTACCATTAGGCGACTTCAGTCAGTTTAAAAAGGGCCTCGAGCAATTAACAGGCTTGGAACTCTTTCACTTGACTCTTTTTGATTACCATAGATTCATCTTAAGCTACATAAAATCGTCTAAATGTAGCTAGAATCCAATATAACAGGTGTCGCTGGTACAGAAAGGGTTAATGTCTATCGTCACCTAACACACGGGGAAATAATTAGGAGAGAGTGAATTTCCATCCATTGACCACGAGCTGACTACAATCGACTGGTGGAGCCTATAGCATAACACATGGATAACGTCAAAATATCGGACAAAATAGCTACCGTAAATTATTAACTGCGATAAATTGTATATACTCAATCAGAAGGATAGTAATAAATAACGATCAAACTTTCTATAAAACTAGACAACGTAAATTAATGGGGGAAGGATTTATTTATTGGTCGATTTATTTTCATATTTGTTATCTTTTTAGTTACCTGCCAAGACCTCCATCAAGCTTAAAACAAACATCGTCAAGATAAGTTTGTACATCTTTCGGTAGAAAATATGTCCCGGCCGAAGGCCGATTCCTCCTAAATTACAGTCTCGCTATCGATGGCCAGGCAAAGATCGACACCTGACTGGCATGAAAGGTCGAAAATAAACAAATAAATAAATAAAGGGGGGGGGGGGGGCGAAAGCTCTTTAAATCGCCAAACGAATGGGCCGAACGCCACCACCCTGTTGTGTTGAAATGGATATAGAACTAAAAATATGAAAGTGTATAGTAAATTGATATATTATATAGGTAAATATATATATAAAGATACGACAGGAAACAGTGATAGAACGAATGGGAAGGAAATTAAAGAATACAAATTAACTCGAAGAAACTAGACAGAATAAATTAATGTAACAACCAATGACTTTTCACCACCGCCACCGCTACCTTGTTGTGATTAAATACATACATATTAGTACAATTATATATAGAAAGATAAATATATACTGTAAATGTATATATAAAACAGGGTCAGAAAAAAAGGAAGAACAATTAAGCTCACTATAAAACCTCACAATTATTTAAATTCACGAGCGCCTCTTGTTTTGATAAAATAAATAAATAAATAAATAAATATATATATATAATTATACAGTATATATATATATATATATATGTATATATATATATATATTCATATATATATAATATATATCTTTATATATATATATATATATATATATATATATATATATATATATATATATATATATATAGTATATATATATATATATATATATAAACTAAAACAGACAATTACAAAGAAAGGGAAAACAATCAACCCCACTATAAAAGTAAGTACAATGATTTAACTACTCAACCACCTACCCTTCACCGCCAATCCTCGTGTTTTGATCAAAGAGCGGTCGAATGTACGGGTTCATTTGCAGATTAAGGGGGGTCATCTGCTTTTTTTACCTTTCTCTCCTTTTCTCTCTTTCTCTGACTTGTATCCATTTCGCCCCATTCAGCAAACTGTTTTAAGACGTTTATCCCCATCCAGGTGTCGATTTTTTCCTGGCGAGCGATAGCGAGCCAGCATTCTATAGAAAAATCCGGCTTCGCCGGAGACATTTTTCTATCGAAAAATGTACAAATCTAGCTTGCTGTAAAACAAAAAATATATATGCTGGCTCGCTACCGCTCGCCAGGAAATTATTTACACCTGGATGGGGGTAAACGTCTTAAAACAGTAGGCTGAATGGGGCCGAATGGATACAAGCTAAAGCGAGAGGGAGAGAAAGAGAAAAAAAGCGAGGTGGGCTCCATTAATAGCGTGTGCAACCTGAGGACATTGGGAGCTTCAAAGGCAACAAAGCTAAAAGAGATAATGCCTTGAAATTAATCCCCGTCGCTAGCCACTGTGGGTAGTACTCTGTTGTAGATCCTTTCTCTCTCTCTCTTTTGCTCTTGTTGTATGTCGTTGTCTCTCGATCTCTTCCTTCGTCTCTCTCTCTCTCTCTCTCTCTCTCTCTCTTTTGCTCTTGTTGTATGTCGTTCTCTCGATCTCTTCCTTCGTCTCTCTCTCTCTCTCTCTCTTTTGCTCTTGTTGTATGTCGTTGTCTCTCGATCCCTTCCTTCGTCTCTCTCTCTCTCTCTCTCTCTCTTTTGCTCTTGTTGTATGTCGTTGTTTCTCTCTCTCTTCCTTCGTCTCTCTCTCTCTCTCTCTCTCTCTCTCTCTCTCTCTCTCTCTCTCTCTCTCTCTCTCTCTCTCTCTCTTTTGCTCTTGTTGTATGTCGTTGTCTCTCGATCTCTTCCTTCGTCTCTCTCTCTCTCTCTCTCTTTTGCTCTTGTTGTATGTGTTTCTCTCTCTCTCTCTCTCTCCTCTCTCTTCGTCTCTCTCCTCTCTCTCTCTCTCTCTCCTCTCTTCCCGTCTCTCTTTGTCTCTCTTGTTTGCTCTTGGTGTATGTCGTTGTCTCTCGTCAATCTCTCTTCCTTCGTTCGCTCTCTCTCTTCCTTCTCCTCTCCTCTCTCTCTCTCCTCTCCTCTCTCTCTTTTGCTCTTGTTGTATGTCGTTGTTCTCCTCTCCCTCTCTCGAGTCCTCGTTTCTTCGTCTTCTTCCTTCTCTCTCTCTCTCTCTCTTTTGCTCTTGTTGTATGTCGTTGTTTCTCTCTCTCTTCCTTCGTCTCTCTCTCTCTCTCTCTCTCTTTTGCTCTTGTTGTATGTCGTTGTCTCTCGATCTCTTCCTTCGTCTCTCTCTCTCTCTCTCTCTTTTGCTCTTGTTGTATGTCGTTGTCTCTCGATCTCTTCCTTCGTCGCTCTCTCTCTCTCTCTCTCTCTCTCTCTCTCTCTCTCCTCTTTTTCTTGCTCTTGTTGTATGTCGTCTCCCCTCTCCTCTCTTCTTCTTCTTCCTTTCTCGTCTTCTCTCGTTCGTCTTCTCCTCCTTTGTCTCTGTATGTCGTTGTCTCTCGATCTCTTCCTTCGTCGCTCTCTCTCTCTCTCTCTCTCTCTCTCTCTCTCTCTCTCTCTTTAAAAATAGTGTAGTTGTATAAATTATGCATTGTATATAAAGAAGAACCATTGTATTAATTTGATAACATATCTGATATTTATTCTGATTCGCACACACACACACACACACACACACACACATACACACACACACTGACTCTCTCCCTCCCTTCTTAACCTTCTATCTCTTTCTGCTACTCTATATTGTAACATCTCTATTTTGCTATACTGCCTTTGCCATATAATTTCTTCCATTTCTTCGTGTGATTTTTGCAAATATCAATCATTCCAACTTCCTTTACTTCATCTTGCATAACTGTTTAACTACTTCCTCCTTTTTCGATGTTCTTTCTATTTTCAATCGTGCCCGAAAAAAAAAAGTAAATATTGATACTTTAAAATTACCAGAACAAGAGGTGGTTTGGAGGGATTAAATGTTCAATATTCCCTTTCATATTCCTATGTAATTAAGGCCCAACCCATTACCTTATAATATTAATATGAGTGACAGATTCTGAGAGACAGTACTTTTGCGGATTCTGTTTGTAGTTCGTTTTCACCTCTTAAGTTTTCTAACATTCCTGTTGAACCTCAAGACAATATACTCGTTACTTTATAACTTTAAAACAAATTGGTTACTACGAGTGATATTCAGTGTATTTTCTTTCGTAATCTTTCCAATAACTTGGTTTTCAATTTACTTTATTTTCTCTTTACGTCCAGAGAGAGAGATGCTATTTTTTATAATAATATTCCGTATTCATCTCTCCCTTCTACTACCTGTATTCTAATTTATTTATGCTCGTCCCCAGCTACCTAGTCAGAATAAAAAGTCAAACCCGTTACTTTAAAATGATCAAAACAGGGGTGGGCTCGGAAGGATGAGGGTAGATGGGTAGGGAGAAGGAGAGGGGGTAGGAGGAGGGGGAGAAGGCAGAAGAGAGTAGGGGGGGGGGGAGAGGCAGAGGACTGGTGGTACTGGGTAGGGAGACAGAGTGGGAGTAGAGGGGAGTGAGATGGGACACGATAGTAGGGGGTTGGGAAGGGTTGGTGGTTAGGGAGACAGAGTGGGAGTAGAGGGGGTGAGAAGGGAGAGGGGAGTTGGGAGTTGGAAAGGCAGGAGAGATATAGAGTAGGTGGGTAAGGAGACGGAGAGGTGGTGAGGGTGAGAAGAGAAAGATGAGAGGCTTGGGGAGGGAGGAGAGACACAAGGAGATGGAAGTAGAAGGTAAAGGAAGAGGGTGAGAGGTAATAGAAAGGGAGATGAAGAAAAGGGTGATTAGGGAGTAAGGGGAGAATGTTAAGAGTATAGTGGGGAGGAGAGGATAATGGAGAGGGGGAGGGGGATACATGAAGGAGGGAAGAGGAAGATTATGAGAAGGGTAAGGGGAAGAAGAAGGTAAGGGAGGTGGTTAGAAGGAAGAGGATGGGAAAGGAGAGAAAAGAGGATATAAGGCAGGGGAGAGGAGGGGTGCAAGCCATAAAGGGAGGAAGTGGGGAGGGGTAAAGAGATAGGAGAGGAAAGGGACGGTGGTCGATGGGATGGGAACATGGGGTAGAGGGAAAGAATAGAGGGGTGGGTTGGGTAAATGTGAGAGGGTAGGTGGGAAAGAGGGGGTGCAAAGGAAAGAGAGCTAGAAGGGAAGGGAGGGTGTAAAGGGAGGGGAGAAGGAATAAAGGAAAAGGATGCTAAGGAAAGAGGGGCAGATGAGAAGGGATAAGGGAGGTAATAGGAAAAGGGTAGACGGCAGGGCTGGGAAGGAGAGGGGTAGATGGGAGGGGAGTGGAAAGGGAGGGGGAGAAACTAGGGTGTAGAGGGAAGAGGGGTAGACGGAAGGGGAGACGAGGAGGCAGGGGGAAGGGGGGTAAAGGTTAGAGGGGGGGGGGGCGGGGGGGAGAGGGTGTAAAGGTAAGAGGGGAGAGGAGGGGGCAGGGGGAGGGGGAAGGATGTACAGGAAAGGGGAGGAATGGGGAAGGGAAGGATGGGAGGGAAGAGGAATGAGTAAAGGGAGGAAGGAGAGTGGGGTACAATGGAGATGAGAGTGTAGGGGTAAGGGAAGAGAGGAACGACTAAAGGGAAGAATTAAAGGAGGAAGAATAGAGGTGGGAAGAGGAGAAATGGGAGACAGGGGGAAGAGGGAGGGGACGAAGAGGGAGGAAGGGGGCGAGGGGAGGATGCAAAGGGAAGAGGGATACAGAAGGGAGGGAAGGGGGGGGGGGGGGGGGAGTGGGTTCCATCCAATTAAAACAGAGCTTGCGGGCATCTCATTTTACTGTTGTCATTTGCATTGGTCAAGGGAGCGAGAGGGGAAGGAAAACGAGGGAGTAGAGCGAGTAGCGAGAGTAGCGAGGTACCTATATAGAGCGAGTAGCGAGGTAACTATATGGAGAACAGGAGAGAGATAGCAAATGGGAGAGAGACAGACAAAGAAGAGCGATAGATACAGAGGAACAAGAGAGGGTAGGATAGAAAAGAAGAACATAAGAGAACGAATGATGAGAGAGAGAGAGAGAATGAATGAATGTAAATATATCAATACATTTGGAGAGAACAGAGTAGAATTAGAAGTTTAAGAAAACATAATAAGAATATATATATATATATATAGGCATGGAGAACAGACAGAACACGATGATATATTATATAGGTGAATGCAAGGAGGAAGTGAACAGGAGATAACATAGATACAAGGATTGCAAAAACATAATAATGCTGGGGTATATAAAAAGAAACAAGCCAGGAGCATTTACAGATGATAGAAAAAGACGCAAAGACAAACAAACAAGAGGAGATAATTATTATAAGGAACCAAATTAAGGGGAGATTTCCACTTGAGGGACTTTTTTCTTGACCCCTTTCTCCCTCATGTCTAGCCTCATTGCTTTTGAGATTTTAAGACGTTTGCCCCATTAGTTTGGCGATATTAAGAACTTTCACCCCATTTATGGCACTTTTAAGACCTTTCGTCCCATTTAGGTGTCGATTTTTTCCTGGCGAGCGATAGCGAGCCTGTAATTTAAGAGAAATCGGCCTTCGGCCGGGACATTTTTCTACCGAAAAATGTACAAATTTATCTTGAAAGGGGGTCATGGGGGTGTAATTTCAAGCTTGATGGAAGTCTAGGAAAACTAAAACCTCCCCTTAAGAGAAGATGGAACAGGAGAACAAAAGAAGATACATAGAACAAAATTATGAAAAGATGGAACAGGAGAACAAAAGGAAATATATACAGAACATAATTAAGAGATAATATTTATAGAACAAAATTAGGAGACGATGGAGTAGGAGAACAAAAGAAGCTACATGGAACAATATCAAAAGAAGATGGAGTAGGGAAGCAAAATGGAGATACAAGGAAAAGAGAAGATAAAGAATAAGAAACAATAACAGAGGAGAGGGAGAGAGGAAGGTAAAGGAGAGAATAGAAGAACGGAATAAACAATAACAGAAAAGACGAATAACTGAAGGGTGAAGACAGAGTGGGGAGAGAGACGCAGCGATGGAGAATACTTATAGAATTTTGATGGCTTTATGTAAGGGAGTGTTTTTCAGGATCCCCTTATATCTCATGTTTAGCCCCATAAAGTTTTGAGATTTAAGACGTCTGCCCCATGCGTTTGCCAGTTTTAACCTTTCGTGCGATTTACATGTCGATTATATTTCCTGACGAGCGATAGCGAGCCTGCAATTTAAGAGGAGTTGGCCTTCATTTTTCTACCCCAAAAATGCAAAAACAGAACTTATGCGGGCGACTGTACAGGACAAGAATACATAAACGAATAAAGTGGACAAATTGTAGTAAGGGAAAATGGTAATAGACAAGGAAGGAAGAGACGACCAATCCAAATCCCCTCAGGCATCAATACATCTAAATATTTGTATGGCGAGATTATCCTCCCTGTTTCTTGTAGTCTATATTCCTTTGACTTTTCCTATCGCTTTTTAATGGGAGGGGAGATTTTTGTTAATTCGTGTATCTATTTTTTCATTTATTATATATTGTTCTTAGTTTATTCCCTAGACCTCCATCAAGCTTAAAGTAAAATACCGTCTGGGACTCCCCTTTGAGAAAAAGGTGTGCATTTTTTTCGGAAGAAAATCTTCTTAAATTGCAGGCTCGCCAGGGAAAATCGACACCTAAATGGCACGAAAGGTATTACATTTGACAAAGAAATGAAGCGAAAAGGTCTTAAAATCGACAAACTAATGAGCTGAACGTCTTAAAATTTCCAAACTAACGGGGCTAAACATTCGAGGGATCCAGAGCCCTAATAGTTCCCCAAGGCACACATCTAAATATTCATATGTTGAGATTTCCCTCTCTGTTTCTTCTAGTCAATATACCACTGACTGTTTCTATCCTTTCTTAATGTGTTTCCTGGCTTAGTTATTCGGTTACTTATCTAAAGTCGTTGTTCAGTTATATTTCTTCACATATTCTTTGACACTATATCAATAAACTCAAAAATAAAGAAAGGCAAAATCCACAATAATGTTTAACAAAGATGGTATTATACAACAATACTGTAATTTCCTTTCTCCCAAAGCTTTCCACGCCCAATCTCTTCATAAAAAAAAAAAAAAAAAAAAAAAAAAAAAAATGTCAGTGAACTATTTACCCACTCAAATGAAACACGGTTGCATACATTAGGTTGGTGTTTGCAGTCTTCTCATTTGCAAGGAAGAAAGTGTGTTCTATAATGTTGTTGACTTATACTTGGATTTTGGTTAAGTCTGGACGATTTTGTTCAGTTGAAGAGCAATATCAAGTGATCAGAAGAGAGCAAAACTGTCATAATTAGTAAATAGATTCTCACAGGTCGTTCCTTAGCTGAATAATATCGTTCAATGACAACCAGCCTAAACATATAATTGGCGTCATTGTACGGACAAAGTATGTTGTTATTGTTGTTAACCCTTTCAAGCTCCAATACGCATTTCTGTTTTGTTTTCTGGTAATTATTATACGATTTTATTCAGATTAGGAAGGGTATATGGAAGTCAGAGGGTTGATTGAGAGATTCTTTATCCTTTTAATACTCAAAGATCCTTCCTAAGCTGCATAAAATAGTCTAAGATAGCCAAAATATACCGCTAAAACGCGTCAGAGCTTCAAGGGGTTAATAGATATTCTTGAAACCAGCTGTAAACAAATATTGCACTGAACCGTACGAATCTTTGTTGGGGTACAATACAGTGACAAAGATCGAAATGAGTGCTTAGGATACGCTTGGATGATATAAAGCCTATAAAACCAATATGGGGTGTACGCAACATTACTATTAACCCTATATGACAGGGAATATTTACAAGGATCATAGTGCATACAAAGGATATTGTACAAGGAATTAAGCCGGTGTCACACGAGCGCTTTTTCCGGCAATTTTCGATGAGCAGCACGTTTTTTTCTCGTGCTATTTTGAGGAATTTTTACACTGGGATCGGGAACTAGACTGACTGTAGATTGTGTTAGGTGGCAGAAATCTGATGTAACTGAAATTTTAAGCCTGTCAGACTACAATTGCTCCTAAAAAATGACGGAAAAATCGCTCGTGTGACACCGCCTTAAACAAGGAATAGTATACAAAGAGTATATAATAAATATTTGTTGACTAATTTTTTGGTCACATGCACTGTCAAAAGGAGCAACATCAAACAACCAAAACAAAAAAGTATAAAACTCTTGATAAAACACAAAGGAGGAAAGTGCACACAGAATAAAGTGCAAATTTATAAAATCTAAAACAATAACAATGCACAGTCACGCATATTAATGCTGATACACATATTTTTAAAGCTGTCTCGGGTGGAATTGAAACTTATTATGAATTATTTACCTGATATATGCATTTTGGAGGTTCCTTTAAACTTTTCGAGGCTTTTTCGAAGCTGTCTCGGGTGGAATTGAAACGTATTACGAATTCTTTACCTATGTGCATTTTGGAGGTTCCTTTAAACTTTTCGAGGCTTTAAAATGTATCACAATTAAAGACCGCGATGGTACAGTCACGAGCATAAATACTGCGACACCAACCATACAATAATCGCCCCTTCGTCTCCAAAGGTATTGCTAAACATTTTATTCAAGCTCACAATGATTTCTTTATTGTATTCTAGCTCCCGTCAGATGATTTTATTCAGCTTAGTATAAACCTCTCGTGATGAAGGAGTTGACGTTATCTGGTTGATGTCGCAGCATTTATGTTCATGTCTATACAAGGAGGAAACGACACATACATTCAGAAAAGTTGACAATGACTAAGAAACACAAAATACAAAGTTTGGATAATTCTTTGTCACACGAAAGAGGAAAGTGTACATTAAATAAAATGTATAAGGGAGAAAGTTGAACAAGGAATAATGTATGAAATAAGACCCATATATACAAGGAGGCAACGATATATAAACGATAAGTAAATAGAAGTTGACAAAATGAATACAAACACCAAAGTCAAATGAGGAAAGTGTACACCTAAATAAAGTGTAAAGTAAAGTGTAAGTTATTTGACAGAATTAATACTAAACACCAAACACAAATGATGAAAGTGTACACCTAAATAAAGTGTAGAAGTAAAGTGTCCACCTAAATCAAGTGTATACCTAGATAAAGTGTACACCTAAACAAAGTGAAGAATTAAAGTGTACACCTAAATTTAGTGTACACCTAAATAAAGTGTATAATTAAAGTGTCCACCTAAATAAAGTGTATAATTAAAGTGTCCACCTAAATCAAGTGTATACCTAGATAAAGTGTATAATTAAAGTGTCCACCTAAATCAAGTGTATACCTAGATAAAGTGTGCACCTAAATAAAGTGTAGAAGTAAAGTGTAAGGTAGGTCGACACATGAGAGGTTTCACTCGTCCTACAAGTTTTCTACTGGCCCCGAGCTACTGTCAGTTACAACCCCTGTGTGTGTGTGTGTGTGTGTGTGTTTATCCCCCCCCCCCCTTTCTTGTTTTCTCTATTCACCATTCTTTAGTGTGTGTGTGTGTGTGTGTGTGTGTGTGTAATAATAATAATAATAATAAACGGTGTATTAAAGAATGGCAGCCTCATGAGCTGAAAATACACATTTTACAATTTAGTGGATGAACATGAGATGTACAGATATGAAGATGGTAAGCTCAGTTTACAAAAAAATAAAAATAAACACAATAATGATGCAGGTGCAGAATACAAATTATCATAAAATAACCATGAGAGTAAGTGATATACAGTACATATACACATTTATTTTACTTACTCATATACAGAACATACATATATACACGTACGTACGTACATACATACGCATACATATACATACATATATAAGAACATAAGAACATGCAGTAAGTGTGCACATGTCCGTATACACAAACGCTCACGTATGCACACAATCATACATACATACAAAAACTGTTTTGGTAGGGTCAGGTGATGAGTTGAAAAGAGTAAAGAGGGTGCGGCATACAAGTCTGTACAGGTAGGGTCAGGTAAAGCCTACTACAATGGGAGGTTAATCCTCGGTAGAGAACAAAACAAGGATATAAACAGTAGAGACAGCTTGGGGGAATTGTAGTATATAGGACATTCTTTAGTGTAGGTGTGTGTGTGTGTGTTTGTTCGTGTGTGTGTGTGTGTGTGTGTGTGTGTGTGTGTGTGTGTGTGTGTGTGTGTGTGTGTGTGTGTGTGATAGAAGGCGAAATGTGGAAAAGCTGGGCGTTCTATTGTTAAGGGTGGAAATACATGGATGAAGATACACGAACACTTAATAATAGATAATGCTTATGCATAGATTTATAATCAGAAGTTGCACTAGTGAGCAATATGTTCTCGCTCATATGTACGTATATTTACATACATATGTGCATATGATTATACAAATACACGTACAGTACATATATATATTATATACATTATATTCTCAACCGGGCTCGAACCATTGACAGCACATACACACAGACATACATATACATAAATATATGCACATTACATGCATATATGCTCTTCTCTACCTGATACTCTCAGCCGGGCTCGAACCACAAACAGTATACACTATAGACACATATATATATACATAAATAATGCATACATAGATACACATATACGCACACATACATACACATATACTGTACATACATAGATACACATATACACATATACACATATACTTATATACACATATACATAAACAAACTCAATCAAATACATACATAATTATATTCTAATACACACACTTATGCATACATTATTAAAGGTGGGCGTGTGTGTGTGTGTGTGTGTGTGTCAACAATGTTCAGAAGTTGTTAAGAAGGCAAACAAAATAATTGGCTTTATAGGCAGATCATTTGAGCATAAATCCAAAGACGTAATCCTAACCCTTTACAATTCCTTAGTCCGCCCTCTTCTGGAATACTGCGTTCAATGCTGGTGCCCTTATTACCAAAAAGACATAAACAAGCTAGAACGAGTTCAACGTAGAGTTACCAAAATGATACCTAGCCTAAAGAACAAACCATACGAAGAGCGTCTTAGAGAATTAAATCTATTTCCTTTAACCCAGCGCAGATTAAGAGGTGACTTAATTCAAGTGTTCAAAATCATCAAAGGCATCGACAATATGAACTGTAGTAAGTACTTCACTATCGACCAATCTAATTACAC
>CM064489.1:3592236-3660717 GCA_032716605.1 Paralithodes platypus
TTTTTTAATGCTTTGATTCACACCGAATTGCTGCATGGTATTGGAGATAGACTAAAACATTTCGTACCTGTGAACACAAACTCAGCAAAATACTACACAACTCATTGTAAATTAGGAGTTACTGCAGGAAGCACAAAAACACATGCAGTCGAATATAAAACTCGGAATAAATGAATAATACACCTAGTCATATTACGAACTCCCAAATATAGCCGTCATGGAGGAGAAAAAACTTAAAATTTTGATTGTACAGTCGGCCAAGTAAGTGATACGCGGCACCAAGTATACTTCGATCAATAATTGGTATCAGCACTAACTAAGCCTGCATGCATCGTTTCGAGTCAGATATAATAACCTGTTCCTATTCTGTACACGCCCTATTCAACATCTGACCGACATGATTACACCACCCAGAGAGCAAAAGGTAATGACAGCCGCGACACGACTTATTTGGCCGACCGTACTCTTAAGGGGAGATTTCCACTTGAGGGACTTTTTTCTTGACCCCTTTCTCCCTCATGTCTAGCCCCATTGCTTTTCTAATTTTAAGACGTTCGCCCCATTATTTTGACGATTTTAAGAACTTTCGACCCATTTCTGTCAATTTTAAGACCTTTCGTGCCATTTAGGTGTCGATTTTATCATGGCGAGCGATAGCGAGCCTGTAATTCAAGAGGCATCGGCCTTCGGCCGGGACATTTTTCTACCGAAAAATGTACAAATTTATCTTGAAAGGGGGTCAAGGGGGTGTAATCTTAAGCTTGATGGATATCTAGAGACCAAACTAAATACCTCCCCTTAAGCCAAACATTATGAACAGTAACGCATAAAAGTGGTTTCCCAAAATCTCAAATGTATCTATATTTTCCAGTCATACTCTAAGAAGCAAAATCATGCGCATTAATATAAAGGGAGATTTCCACTTGAGGGATTTTTTACTGAACTCCTTTCTCATTCAGGTTTAGCCCCATTGATTTTGAGATTTTAAGACGTTCGCCCCATTAGTTTGGCGATTTTAGGAACTTTCGCCCCATTTCTGTCAATTTAAGATCTTTTGTGTCATTTACGGATCAATTTTTTCCTGGCGAGCGATAGCGAGCCTGTAATTTAAGAGGAACCGGCCTTTGGCCGGGAAATATTTCTACCGAAAAATGTACAAATTTATCTTGAAAGAGGGTCTGAGGGTGTAATTTTAAGCTTGATGGAGGTCTAGGGAATAAACTAAAAACCTCCCCTTAAACACACCGGTTTCAGTCACGTGTGTAGCCTCTCAATATACTATAACGCATTTTTAAAAAAAATCTTTTGGGGCTAATATTAGACGAGTTTATAAAAGGTTAATTATATAATCTGTGAGAGTCTAAGGTTTAATGGAATCGCGTTCGACCCCTTTGACTTTATTAGTGTACAATACAAAACAAAAAAATAAACAATAATAGAAGGTCCCACCCCTTTCCCATTCTTAAGGGAGCCCACCTCGCTTTTATTCTCTTTCTATCCCTCTCTCCTTGGCTTGTATCCATTAAGGCCCCATTCAGCCTACTGTTTTAAGACGTTTACCCCCATCCAGGTGTCAATATTTTCCTGGTGAGCGGTAGCGAGCCAGCATATATATTTTTATTTTGAGAGCAAGCTAAATTTGTAAATTTTTCGATAGAAAAATGTCTCCAGCGAAGCCGGATTTCTCCATACAATGCTGGTTCGCTATCGCTCGCCAGGAAGATATCGGCACCTGGATGGGGATAAACATCTTAAAACAGTTGGCTGAACGGGGCTGAATGGGGCCGGATGGATACAAGCCAGAGAAAGAGAAAAAGAGAGAAAGATAAAAAAAAAAGCCAGTGACCCCCCTTAAGTAACCCATTTTAGATTTCTACCCCTTTGACTGGTAGAGCTTCTTTGCAAGTTACATAAAATCGCTCAGTGTTAGCAAAGCAAACACTAGATAAGACTCCCCCATTCAGAAAGGGTTAAGGACTTATATTTGCGTTTTATGTTCGTTTTTATTGAAAAAATCGCTAGATGTTAATCTTATAGAGGGAGGACACAATTTCAAGCTGAAGTTTATATTTGCAGCTGCCAACAGAAATAAGTCATATTATAATATATATATATACAGTATATGCTAAACAAGCACTTCACACTCCTATCCAATAAAAAAAACAAATAAATACAAAATATATATATATAAAAAAAAAAAAAAAAAAAAAAAATCAATAGCGACTATCATTCAAGCTGCTGATATAATTACACACTGTACTTTTTCCCCGACTGTACACTTGCAGTCAATAATGGCTTCCTACCTATTTATATCAGTATCAAAGCTGAACGCGATCATAAAATTCGTATTACTTTGATTTTACGCACTTCTGAATTGACCACTTGCGAGTTTCAGGCTATAAGGAAGTTGGAGTTTTTTTACACTGATATTTATCATAATTACCAGCTAAAATGCGGTTGTAGTAAATTTATAACAACATACAACTAAATTCAACATACGTTTTAGCCATTAGACATCCACTTTATTAGCGTATTTCTGTTTAATACCGACGTTTCCGGCACCAACTTCCTTATAGCCTGAAACTCGCAAGTGGTCAATTGGCCCCAAGTAGGTAGCCTATTTTCTGTTAAAAGTGAGACTATTTGCACACAATTAGGAAGAAAAAGACCCAGAACCAAATATTTAAGCATAAGAACTTTAAATCTTTTGTAATACTTGTGTTTTGTTTTGATATGGTTTGTATGTATTGCTGGCTTAAGGGGAGACTGGCCGTTTGTTTGGTCTATTAATTCATTTATTGTTATATTTATTTTAGTTTCCTCCCTAGACCTCCATCAACCTTACACAAATAAACAAATACATTTTTACATTTTTCGGTAGAAAAATGTCCCGGCCGAAGGCCGCTTCCTCTTAAAATTGCAGGCTCGCTATCGCTCGCCAGGAAATGATCGACACCTAAATGGCACGAAAGGTCTTAAAATTGACAACGAAATGAGGCGAAAAGTGTTAAAATCGCCAAACTAAAGGGCCGAACGTCTTATAATCTCAAAACTAGTGGGGCTAAACATTAGGGAGAAGGGGTTCCAGAAAAATGGTCTGCCTCCCCTTAAGGGGCTAGTGGCTGGTTTTTTGTTTGGTCTATTAATTCGTATATTAATTTATTTTTAGTTTTCTCTCTAGACCTCCCTCAAACTTAGAAAAACACCCCCTAGACCCCCCCCCCCCCCCCCTCAAGATAAATTTGTATATTTTTCGGTAAAAATTTGTCCCGGCCGGCTGAAGGCCGGTTTCTCATATAATTACAGGCTCGCTATCTCTCGCCAGGAAAATACCGACACCTAAATGACACGATAGGTCTTAAATTTGACAACGAAATGGAGCTAAAGGTTTTTAAATTGACAAACTAATGAGCCGAACGTCTCAACATCTGAACACTAGTGGGGCTAAACATGAGGGAGAAGGGGGTCCAGAAAAGCGACCCATCTCTGTTTAATCTATTCAGGAAATGTTCATCTTCATGATAATAATTACCTAGGCGAGACTAAGATCAGAACGATAACTTGTACAGCGCGCGTGAATTAAAACAGAGGGGGAGTTGTTAGTGGATGTGAACTTCCGGAACATTGGAGTTATGTATGTAGGAATATATTAATACAGAGAGAGAGAGAGAGAGAGAGTATAGATATAGATAGATAAATATATATATATATGTTTGTTTTCTTCTATATTCCAACTACTCCCTCTCGGGCATAGGCTGATAGCCTTTACACTGTACCGGTACCGCTGAACACTGTGAGGCCCGTGAGGTTTTGTTCCAGTCTAGGGAGTGAGACATGCGAATCACCTATTCACGGCTCGAACCCAACTCCATCTCTGAAGCTGCTTCGCCTCTGTGCTTCACAGTCTTATTGTCACAGTCTTATTGTATTTGTTTCCTCCCTAGACCTCCATCAAACTTTAAAAAAACACCCCCTACAACCCCTGTCAAGATAAATTTGTAAATTTTTCGGTAGCAATAAGCCGGTTTCTCTGAAAATTACAGGCTCGCTATCGCTCGCCACGAAAAAATCGACACCTAAATGGCGCGAAAGGTCTTGATATTGATATAAAAATGGGACGAAAGATTATGTAATCGACAAACTCATGGGCCCGTCTTAAAATATGAAAACTAATTCGACTAAACATTAGGGAGAAGGGGGGAGAAGGGTTCGAGTCTACGTGATGAGACAGCAAAGCACGAAGGCGAAACAGCTTCAGCGATGAGGCTGCTTCGAGCCGTGAGTTGAACTCTAGTGCTTCACGTGTCTCACTCCCTAGACTGGAACAAGACCTCACGGGCTTCACCATGTTGAGCGGTTAGATGTGCAGGCTCTCAGCCTGTGCCCGAGAGGGAGTAGTTGGAATATAAAAAAAAAAAAAAATTACAACACAATACAACAAAGAACAACTGACACTAGTTTGCATAAATGTAACGTACACAAGCACCACACATACACACACACACACACACACACACACACACACAGTGGACGAAGTTGTGACGTCCCATCTGGGGTTGGTGATCGGTTACAAGGTGAGATGGGTTCGTACTGGTCAACCTAAGCTACTGGTCAACCTAAGCCTTCGGGTGAGACTGGTACCGTAGTGAGAATGGTACCGTAGAGATTAACCCTAAGCCTTCGTTTCCAGATGTCGCCAATTGGTTTAAAATACAGACTACACACACATCCACAGCCATTCCAACGATACATAAACACTTAAAATGCATTTCACGCAATACATTCCCAGTTAAGGAGGCGCGATAATAATGAGCTTAGCTCGCATTGCGTGGATTCCCCTTGACGAACAAGCAAGCAAGTGAACACACACACACACACTAGATAAACCCACACGATCGACGCACAAATATACGTAATTCCGGGAACGTAATGCCGGCGACGTAATTCGAGAGAACCGGGGACTATGCTACAATCGCGGGCTTGGTCTAAAGGGGGGATGGTTAAATTTTTGGTCGATTTATTAATGTATTAATTATTGTTTTTAGTTTCCTCCCAAGGCCTCCATAAAAAAATATAATTATATAAATACAAACACCCATTATATCCCCCTTGTAGATACATTTTTACATTTTTCGGTAGGCCGGTTCTTCCAAAATTATAGGCTCACTATCGTTCGCCAGGAAAAAAATCGACACCTAAATAGCAAGAAAGGTCTTAATATTGACAAACAAATGGGGCGAAAGGTCTTGTAATCGCCAAACTAACGGGGCAAATATCTTGAAATCTGAAAACTAATGGGGCTAAACATGAGGAAGAAGAGGGTCTAGATAAAACAACCCATCTCCCCTTAAATTATAGAGCTGGGAGGGACGCGGGTGCATTTGTTTTATCGAAACGGAAAAAAAAAAAAAAAAATAGTAAAAAAAAAAGTAAGAAAAAAGTGGTGAGACGAGCGGTAGTTTGGCGCTATTTTCTCCCATGAACACAGTCGTTAGGTCTTTGGATTTCAGACCCCCAATGGGCAACCTCCTGCCCCCCAAAATCCCCCCCCCCTACCCATGACCCCCCAGAGGGATCAGCTAGACATTACGTATTTTGTCTTTGTTCTAACTCTTCTTCAAGAGTCGGAAATGCATGATGGTTCTATTTTTGGCTAAGTGTGTGTGTGTGTGTGTGTGTGTGTGTGTGTGTGTGTGTGGTTCCTGTGTACGTAACATTAATGCGTGCGTTGTGCTTGATTATGTTGCGTTGTTTGTGCTTTTGTGTGCGAGTATGCTTGTGTGTGTAAGTTTGTGTGCGTATGTGTGTTTGTGTGTATGCCTGCGCGCGTGTGTGTGTGTGTGTGTGTGTGTGTGTGTGTGTGTGTGTGTGACCATGCAGGTGTCTCAATATTGCAGTGCATTAAACAACTCCATCGTGACTGGCCCCTGTTATATAAGCACACCGGAAACTGTTCTTACTATCTAAAATGCCTTATGAGTCTGATATTGTTGCTATTTCGGTAGCATGAGGTGTTTGGTCTCCAATTTACAGAGTCTACAGTATTTTATATGCATATTATTTGGACAGTCAATAATTAATTTAAATATATATTCATATACAACGACTGGTCACTTTTTGTCTCAGAGCTTATATATATATATATATATATATATTATATATATATATATATATATATATATATTATATATATATACCTTATATTATATATATATATATATATATATATATATATATATATATATATATATATATATCCTTCGTTCAATATTTAGTTTAACCCTTTTCATTCAATGCGATCATTACTATATTATTTATAGTTGCTTCGAACGATTTCATTCAGCTTCGGTAGTATTTCTTTCGGTCCCAGAGATTATAAACAAAATTTGGACCCTTCTAATTCAAAGATATATTATTTTGCTTTAGAACAACAACAACACCTATATCACCACTATCAACTACACTGCTATAACGACAACTACCATCAACAACACCTATATCACCATTATCCACTACACTGCTATAACCACCACCACCTCTATCACCACCAACAACAACAAACACCTATATCACCATTATCCACTACACTGCTATAACCATCACCACCACCTCTATCACCACCAACAACAACAAACACCTATATCACCATTATCAACTACACTGCTATAACCACCACCACCTCTATCACCACCAACAACAACAAACACCTATATCACCATTATCAACTACACTGCTATAACCATCACCACCACCTATATCACCACTAACAACAACAACAACAACACCTATATCACCACTATCAACTACACTGCTATAACCATCACCACCACCTCTATCACCACTACTACTAACAACAACACCTATATCACCATTATCCACTACACTGCTATAACCATCACCACCACCTCTATCACCACTACTACTAACAACAACACCTATATCACCATTATCAACTACACTGCTATAACCACCACCACCTCTATCACCACCAACAACAACAACACCTATATCACCATTATCCACTACACTGCTATAACCACCACCACCACCTCTATCACCACTACCACCACCAACAACAACAACACCTATATCACCATTATCCACTACACTGCTATAACCACCACCACCTCTATCACCACTAACAACAACACCTATATCACCATTATCAACTACACTGCTATAACCATCACCACCACCTCTATCACCACTACTACTAACAACAACAACACCTATATCACCATTATCCACTACACTGCTATAACCACCACCACCTCTATCACCACTACTACTAACAACAACACCTATATCACCATTATCCACTACACTGCTATAACCACCACCACCACCTCTATCACCACTACCACCACCAACAACAACAACACCTATATCACCAGTATCCACTACACTGCTATAACCACCACCATTACATACCGTATATCACCACTACCAAAACCACCCTCAACACGATCACAATCATCACCATTATCAATAACACCAACACCACCACAAGTACCACCATCACCACCACCACCAATACCACACCACAAATAAAATATCACTACCACCACCACCACCATTACAATCATCATTACTACCACTACAATAACAAATACATTACTCCTGTGAATTGTATCGACTTTCATAATAAGCTTAGGCAAAATCCAGTTCATTTTTAATTGAATAAAGCAAAGACGTACAGTACATGAAATACCTATAATTGTATTTAAGGGAGCTCACCTCGCTTTTTTTCTCTTTCTCTCCCTCTCTTTTTGGCTTGTATCCATTCGGCCCCATTCAGCCTACAGTTTTAAGACATTTAACCCCCATCCAGGTGTCAATATTTTCCTGGCGAGCGGTAGCGAGCCAGTATATATATATATATTTTTTTCTTTTTCTTTTGACAGCAAGCTAAATATAGTCTCTGGCGAAGCCGGATTTCTCCATACAATGCTGGCTGGCTATCGCTCGCCAGGAAGAAATCGACACCTGGATGGGGATAAACGTCTTAAAAACAGCTGGCTGAATGGGGCCGAATGGATACAAGCTAGGGAAAGAGAGAAAATGAGAGAACGATAAAAAAAAAAAAAAAACGGTGACCCCCTTTAAAAACGAATAACATGTTTGTTTTCGCCTTACGGTAAAATAACACCCTCAGCAGCTATTGTTCTGTTTACTCACTGGAAGCACAAACAAACAAACAAACAAACTGCCGGTACTCGGTCTGTGCATCCTATTAATGCCAAGTTTTCATAATTAAGGGAAGTCACAAGCTTTCTTTTTATCTTTCTCTCCTGTTCTCATTTTCCCTGGCTTGTATCCATTCGGCCCCATTCAGCCAACTGTTTTAAGACGTTTATCCCCATCCAGGTGTCGATTTATTCCTGGCGAGTAATAGCGAGCCAGCATTGTATGGAGAAATCCGGCTACGCCGGAGACATTTTCTATCGAAAAATTTACAAATTTAGCTTGCCGTCAAAACAAAAATATATATATGCTGGCTCGCTACCGCTCGCCAGGAAAATATTGACACCTGAATGGGGGTTAACCTCTTAAAAAAGTAGGCTGAATGGGGCCGAACGGACACAAGCCAAAGAGAGAGGGAGAGAAAGATAAAAACAAAAAAGCGAGGTGGGCTCCCTTAACAACATATTTTGCTTATAAATCGTCGTTATAACTGAATAATCAAAATGGGGATATGGGAATTATTCGTCGTTAAAGATGAATAATCAAAATGGGGATATGGGAATTAATCGTCGTTAAAGCTGAATAATCAAAATGGGGATATGGGAATTAATCGTCGTTAAAGCTGAATAATCAAAATGGGGATATAGGAATTAATCGTCGTTATAGCTGAATAATCAAAATGGGGATATGGGAATTAATCGTCGTTATAGCTGAATAATCAAAATGGGGATATGGGAATTATTCGTCGTTAAAGATGAATAATCAAAATGGGGATATGGGAATTAATCGTCGTTAAAGCTGAATAATCAAAATGGGGATATGGGAATTAATCGTCGTTATAGCTGAATAATCAAAATGGGGATATGAGAATTAATCGTCGTTATAGCTGAATAATCAAAATGGGGATATGGGAATTAATCGTCGTTATAGCTGAATAATCAAAATGGGGATATGAGAATTAATCGTCGTTATAGCTGAATAATCAAAATGGGGATATGGGAATTAATCGTCGTTATAGCTGAATAATCAAAATGGGGATATGAGAATTAATCGTCGTTATAGCTGAATAATCAAAATGGGGATATGAGAATTAATCGTCGTTATAGCTGAATAATCAAAATGGGGATATGAGAATTAATCGTCGTTATAGCTGAATAATCAAAATGGGGATATGAGAATTAATCGTCGTTATAGCTGAATAATCAAAATGGGGATATGAGAATTAATCGTCGTTATAGCTGAATAATCAAAATGGGGATATGAGAATTAATCGTCGTTATAGCTGAATAATCAAAATGGGGATATGAGAATTAATCGTCGTTATAGCTGAATAATCAAAATGGGGATATGAGAATTAATCGTCGTTATAGCTGAATAATCAAAATGGGGATATGAGAATTAATCGTCGTTATAGCTGAATAATCAAAATGGGGATATGGGAATTAATCGCCGCTGTAAACATCTACTATAATATGTACAGTGGCGCTATTAAGTCATGTCTCAGCTGTTATTACGTTTGGCTTGCTCTGCGCTGTATTAATGTATGTCAGAAGTTGAATAGGGTGAGTAAGTGTAGAAACATGTTTGTATATTTCACTTGATATGAAGCCTAGATATTGCTGATACCAATTATTCATCAAAACATACTTGGTGCCGAGACATCACTTATTAGCGCGACTGTACAGTGGCGCTATTAAGTCATGTCTCAGCTGTCATTACGTTTGGCTCGCTCTATGTTATATGAATGTCTGTCAGATGTTGACTAGGGTGGGTAGTGTAGGAACATGCTTGTATATCTCACTCGAAATGAATAAATCAAGTTTTAGACATTGCTGATACCAATTATTGATCGAAATATGCTTGGTGCCAAGACATCACTTATTAGGCCGACTGTACGATGGTAAGCTGTTCGTATTCCTTATGTAAATCAACTTCTGATCAGGAGTCGTCTGAGATAGTTGAGTTTCGCATTATGTTACTGTAACCAAATATAGGTATGGAAAGGGTATATAAAGTGTCCATAGAATGTAATAGTATCCCCTTTTATTGGTATATTGGTAGTATCATACCCAACTAACATCGGGATGGAAAGGTAAATCACTATAGTCCGTTCATTCTAGGTTGGGCAGAAATCGTAACCTCTAACCTCTGTAACTCAAAAAGGGCTAGAACAAATGAGCCGCCAATTTATACACATATTCCCTAACCAAGTCTTCCTATTGGGTAGAAATATTAGCTCAATTGTTCTAGCCCTTTTTGAGTTATGAGAGGTTAGGGGTTACGATTTCTGCCCAACTTCGAATGAACGGACTATAGTCACAGGCTATTAGTAAAACATGAGGTCTGTCAAGGGAATGTATTACTTAAGGGGAGATTTCCACTTGAGGGATTTTTTTCTCGACTCCTTTTTCCCTCATGTTTAGCCCCATTGTTTTTCTAATTTTAAGACGTTTGCCCCATTATTTTGACGATTTTAAGAACTTTCATACCATTTCTGTCAATTTTAAGACCTTTCGTGCCATTTAGGTGTCAATTTTATCCTGGCGAGCGATAGCGAGCCTGTAATTTAAGAGGAACCGGCTTTCAGCCGGGACATTATTCTACCGAAAAATTTACAAATTTATCTTGAAAGGGGCTCAAGGGGGTGTAATCTTAAACTTGAAGGATATCTAGGAACCAAACTAAATACCTCCCCTTAACTTGAAATTACAATATATGAGCAACAGAACAAATATTACATATACAGTATAATATATATATATATATATATATTGCAATTTCCTAATCTATTTTGAGGTTTATATATGCCAAATTAGAATACAAAATATCCCTTACTTCATTTTAACTGTTACTGTACACAGTTTCTAAATTTAGCCATGCATCTGCCAAATTAACGTTATCTTGCAAATCTACACTACTTGGTTTGATCGTCATTACATGTATTTATCTCACACACCCCATATCATCACTCACAGAATATCTCTACAACATTTGTGGGGGGACATTATTTCGGACTCTAGCAACCCCACTCTTAAATCTATTTAGGGCATAATAAGGTGTGATTTTGTTGTTCTGTTTTGTTTTTCTTCTATTTATTTAGTTATTCATATGTATTTTTAGTTTCCTCGCTATACCTCCATCAAGCTTAAACAAAAAACACCCCCTAGACCCCCCCTTCAAGTTAAATGTGTACATTTTGCGGTAGAAAAATGTCCCGACCGAAGGCCTGTTCCTCTTAAAATTACAGGCTCGCTATCGCTCGCCAGGAAAAATCGACACCTAAATGGCACAAAAAGTCTTAAAATTGACAACGAAATGGGGCAAAAGGTGTTAAAATCGCCAAACTACTGTGCCGAACGTCTTGATATCTCAACACTAATGGAGCTAAACACGAGGGAGAAAGTGGTCCAGAAAACCGGTCCATCTTCCCTTAAGAAGGTGGCGATGTACAATACAGTACCGGTATATGATTTTCTTTGGCGTCGTTGGTGATGTAAATGTTTTCGTAATTCAACCAATGGTTTTATTTATTATAGAGGAGGAATATTGAGTGTTTATATTATACATTTTGGTATTCAACATAGAACAATTCATTCTGATTGTTTTGTCCATGCTATGTTCAGCTTTAAGAGATTGTCTATAAGTTAAAAGCTTAATGTTACTAAAGCGAAGTCAAGCTTAGGACGGACAATACCCTACCAGCTTAGCGAGGATTATTTTAGCCACTGACAGAATATTTAACTATGTTGTGTAAGGACTATAGGAATAAAAAGGCGAAATAATTATGAAGTTGAAACATAAGAATAAGAGAAGCCTTTCCTCTGCTGGAAATATCTTGTTGGGCTACGGTGAGCTAGCACCATATTATCACCACTATCAACTATACCACTACCCCTATAGTTCGTTCATTCCAGGTTGGGCAGAAATCGTAACCTCTAACCTCTGTAACTCAGGAAGGACTTGAGTAATCGAGCTAATATGTCTACCAAATAGGAAGACTTGGCTAGGAAATATGTGTGGAAATTGACAGTTCATTTGCTCTAGCCCTTTTTGAGTCACAGAGGTTAGAGGTTACGATTTTTGCCCAACCTAGAATGAACGGACTATACCACCCCTACCACCACCAGGACCACTACCATCTCTTACAGCACTATCACCACAACCATCACAACTTCCAATATCACGACCACTATGAAAACCACCACAACCAATTAAATCACTAACACCACCATTATCACCACATCACAACCATTACCATTGCCACCGCCATAAATATCACCAACACCCCATCAAGAAGACAACCATCTCAATCACTGCCACCACTAACATTACCGATATCAAAAGCACCACTACTATCGCAACTATCACCAGCACTATAACCACCACCAATACTACTGCTACTATTATTACTACTACTACAATTACTAATTATATTACAACATTGGCGACCCTACCAACGCTACCACTAGTATCACCATCTTGATCAGTACCATCACCACTATCACCCTCACTAACACCACCACTATCACCCCCACTAACACTACTACTATCACCCTCAAACACTAACACAATCACCCTCAATAACAACAGCACTATCACCCTCACCAACACCAACAATATCACCTTCACCAACAATATCACCATCACTATCACCACTATCACTAACACCACCACCACTATCACCCTCACTATCACCAAGACTACAACTGATCACAAGCGTCGTCTAGGGTAGTGGCAGGGAAGGTCACGTGACTAGCCTGTAAACTACCCACATCAAACACTGCTGCAGTCATCTCTTCCCTCCACACTACTACCTCACTTTATTGATTCACGGGGAAGGAAGGAAGGAAGGTAGGAAGGTAGGAAGGTAGGAAGGAAGGGATGGAATGGATGGAATAGATGGAATAGAAGGAAGGAAGGAAGGAAGGAAGGATGGAATATAAGAAAAAGGGAAGGAGGGAAGGAAGGAAGGAAGAAAAGATGGAAGGAAGGAAGAAAGGAAGGGTGAAATAGAAGGAAGGAAGGAAGGAAGGAAGGAATAGAAGGAATTAAGGAAGGAAGGATGGAAGGAAGGAAGGAAGGAAGATAAGGAAAAGGGAAGGAAGGAAGGAAGGAACTAGAGGGAGGATGTAAGAAGTGGAAATGTGTGAGAAAGGGGAAGAAGTGTAAACAAAATAATAATCCCTTTCCTTCACACTCCTTCACTTATTGAGTCTTGGTAGGGAAAGAGAGATGGACAGGGAGGAATAAGAAACACCGACAGAAAGAGCGATTATTTAGATTATGATAGGGCATAAGTAGGGGAAAGGTGTGAACACAGATGATAAACACAAATATATATAAAAACTGTATTGGTCACGTTTCGCACATAGTTTCTTATTGATTTGATGAAGTTATAATCTAAACGTAGTCGATAAAGTGGACCAAGAGTCTTTATATTCATATTATGTATTGCCTGTCTTTATTCCTCTCTCCTATGCTATTGATTTTGTGCATGGGAGTCGGAAAACATAACAGAAATGGGAAAAAGTTACATCTGGAAGAGGGAGAGCAGAATAAGTTAAGGGGAGATCTTCACTTGAGGGACTTTTCTCTTGACCCCTTTCTCCCTCCTGTTTAGCCCCATTGCTTTTGAGATTTTAAGACGTTCACCCCATTAGTTTGGCGATTTTAAGAATTTTCGCCTCATTTATGTCACTTTTAAGACCTTGCGTGCCTTTTAGCTGTCGATTTTTGCCTGACGAGCGATAGCGAGTCTGTAATTTAAGAGGAACCGGCCTTCGGCCTGGACATTTTTCTACCGAAAAATGTATACATTTATCTTGAAAAGGGGTCTAGGGGCTGTAATTATAACCTTGATGGAGGTCTAAGGAACAAACTAAAGACCTCCCCTTAAATGTGTGTGTTTTTTGTTTTTTGTATACGAAAGATTATATTAGTAGTCTGTATACAGTATATATTACGTATTTTCGTTTCTCTCAGCGTACAGAATACTATATCCGCTTCAAAAATATTCTTTCGTGTGATTTTCAGTACAAACATTTAGAAAGACGGTGGCATGCAAAACAGGGAGGTATAGTCTATTGTTTTCCAGCTGATGGTAAATTGCTATGTTACTATCTTGGTCAATCAGATATTAGAAAACTTTGCATTAATACGGCACATAGACAGCAGATTCCAATTCGTCCATTAAGTATCGAAAAATCAGCGGTTAAGGGATTCAATTTAACATCAGCTGAAAAGAAAATCGACTATAGTGATCAAAGAAGGGTAATGGGAAGCGACATTGTAACGAAGGTTAAAAAAAAAAAAAAAAAAAAGAAAAAAAAAAAGGGTTCTGGCTGATTGCACGACCATTTGCAAGACTGGCCAAATTCAGTTGCAAGTGTACACAACATCACACACTCTTACCTGGCACAATCTTAGCTACATTCCGGGGAGAACACACAGGGAACTCACACACACTCACTCAAACACACTCACTCAAACACACACACACACACACACACACACACACACACACACACACACACACACACACACCCGAGCGGTTGGCGTTTATCGGTACATATCAATTTGGTGCATGCTTACGAGTACATTTTTCGATTTTTATACCTAAATTCCTAAATTACACTAACCTAACCTAACCTAACCTAACCTAACTTACCTAAACTAACCGAAAACACTCCATTTCAACGTATTTTGAAGAGGTGTGTACCGATTAACTGTCGCCCCAAACCTCATGTACCTGTAAACCTACAAATATCCAGAGATTTGTACCAATAAACACACAACCGCTCGTCCACACACACACACACACACACACACACACACACACACACACACACACACACACACACACTTTCTCACGCAAATATACACACACACGCACTAACACAAACCCATTCACATTTTACATATAAATTTAAGCATATTCGTCAACCCAAACCAAAACAAAAATATATAAAACCTACTGTACTAAAGACGTCTAAAGATGTACTAAAGATGTCTCAAGCTGTAAAAGGGAAAATAGAATACAGACCAACTCGAGAAATCTATTAAATCCAGACCCCATGATGACGTTTTCCCGGTAAAAGCCTGGCTACCGACAGTAAACCAATATTGTCCTTCGATTTCTGGGGAGTCAATAAGATCTGGATTCCAAGGTTAGAGTCTTGGGTCTTGATACATACGACCGTCAAAGAACATCATTATGCTAGGCTTCTCTCTTTCTCTGCCTCCCTCTCTCTTTTATACACACCCACACTCCCTTCCTCCCCACTCTCACTCTCTCTCTCTCTCTCTCTCTCAATCTGTTCATTTTCTATAACAATGTATAATACGAATAAAGTTTCATTGATCAAATTTGCATCCCTTTACCTTGACTTGCTTGTGATACCTAGCCTGCTACACAGGGGTTACTCCATATTAAATAGGTTGCCATGGTTACCTTCCACCAGGGTTACTCCCCAGTTACTCATTACCAGCCTACCTTTACAAATAAGCCGGTTTGCTGCATAAATAGGAGAGTCGATCATGGGCTGGCAGATTCATAGTCACACACACTATAGTTCATGTGTGTGTGTGTGTGTTTTTTGTTTTTTTGTTTTTTTTTTAACAGGCGAGAAATGAAATGTAGTTATCGCCGTCACAATTATTCGGTTATTACAATATTTTCAAAGGTGAATGAGGTGTTAATTGGGAAAACGTTGGCATTGATATGATACAGTCATATCAAATTATTATAGTCCAATTAACTATCGAGAAATCAGTTGATAATTGAGTACACTTTTCGCCCAGATTAAAACACAATTAGACTACTACTCAACCACCTCAGTACCATCAGCAAGTAATGTTGATAATTCCTTTCTCTATTAGGACTTTGAGGTGCTGATCCATAGACAGTATCAGTATCGTCTCCAAACTCGTCCCTATTCCCCAGTCTCCCCCCCCCCCCCCTCCCCTTGGCTCCCCTCACTTGCGGCGGTGCGTGATTTGCATGTGTCAATCCGTGCGCGACTTCGGAATACCAAATCCGGTCCGCCAGTAGCGCCGCCACAAATAGAGTCACTCCGGGAGGGTGTGTGTGTGTGTGTGTGAGAGACAAGGACACCTGTTGCCTGTCACCAGGGAATTGTTCTCCGTGTACAACAAAGAACAAGAAAATATATCAATACATGAATGTATAAGTAAATATGTACATATGTTATTTGTCTTTCCAATGTATGAATGAATATATTTTCATAGCTCATTATTGTTACATGTTATTTCATATACATTGAAAAAGTAACCCATTACAAATATTTTAGGGTAATGTAATACCTTGAATTAATGTGCTTGTTTTCAATAATTGCTTTAAGTTTTCGTTGATATTTAAATGGTTATGTTTGCCTCCGTCGGTAACCGAAGATAGGCTTATTACTGGTCGTCTCACTCTTGTTGTATTTTTGTATGTTGGACTGGATCATCCGAAAGATGTGTCAGGGGGGAGAAAGACTAGGAAGGAGAAGGCGCGGGTGGGTGATTGACAGTGTTCGACGGAGGCCGTCGGTGCTTTTAATTTTTTTTTTTTTTTTTAAATTGGATAGCAATTCTGAAGGAATGAAGATGTGACGATGGAAAACAAAGTTTTGACCAAATAATAATTGCCATTTAGATCATACGCAAATTCTGCATTGCTGACATACGTAATATTCATCATGCTTGCTACGCTACTTGTAATATAATTTGCATTATATCTGAGTAACACAACATTGTTTTATGAAAATTGGCCATGAGGGAGTCGATTTGACATTTCGTAACGCAAAAAATATATATTCTCATTATATATTCAAATTATGAAAACAAAAAAACTCGCAATTTCACTAGCGTCGACAAGTAAAACATTGACAAGTACAAGCCCACCAACAATACCGCTTATGCTCAGTTCTACAAGGAAATTCCATCAGCCTCTGTCCAGTGCTGAGAAACTGGAAATCTACCATTGTTCTCACACACTGAACACGGCCACCATAATGGCTTGGGAAGTTCATTTTGTTGACCTTTCTGTCTGCCTTGGTTGGAAATATTACTGTGTCGATTTTTGGAAGCAAAGGAGGTAAACGGCTTATTTTCCATTTACCTGTTCTGAATGATCACTTATATGTATTATTTTTAAGTTGAATCAAATATTTGTTTAGGGAATAATATATTCGATAAATATTGGGGGTCAGCGAGAGCCAGAATTATAGATAAAGATAATGTAAGAAAAGGAAGACACAGGCAAAGTTATAACTAGGAGAGGTTAAAAGTTTGTAAAAGAAGGGACTAGGGTGGAGGTCGCCTGGGGTTTGGGAGGGAGGGGGTGGGAGGTTGTAGTGGATAATTGAATACAGGAAATGAAAAGAGAAAGAAGAGGGAAGAACAAAAAGAGGGTGGTTGAAAGAAGAGGGGTTGAAAGGTTGTAATACATAAGGGGCTGGGGTGGGGGTGGGGGGATTTGGGTGACTAGTGGGGGAAGGGGGAATGAGAGGGATTGAGGATGAGAGGACAATACGAGTAAGAGAATAAGAACCTAAGAGGAGAATACATGACAATCCATAATAACAGAGAGGTTGAAAGTGTGCTAGATAGAGGGGGAAGTGGGGTAGGGGGGGGGGGGGGCTGGGATGAAAGGTTGGATTACCTAGGAGTACGAGGTTAGAAAGTAAGGTCAAAGGGAAGATTAGTAATGAGTAAACGAAATGAGACGAGAGCAAAGAATGGAAAAACAAATAAGAGAGGGCACTGGAATGGTTGCAGCAGCGAGGGGTTGGAAGATTGTAACAGAGATTGAAAGATTAAACAAAATAGTGGGGGGTAGGGTTGGAGGTTGGTTGACTAGGGGTGAGGTTAAAGTGGAGGGGGTTAGAATTGGGGGTCAAGGGATGGATGGGGTTGACTAAGGGTAGGGGTGAGGTTAGAGTGTGGGAAGGTTGAAGTGGGGGTCCGGGGGCTGACTAGGTGTAGGGGGTGAGGTTAGAGGTTTACTAGGGGTAGGGGTGAGGTTAGAGTGGGGGTCGGGGAATAGAGGTGGGGATGAAGTTAGAGTGGGGTCCGGCCATGAATGAGGGGTTGACTAGGGGTGGGGAGAGACGTTAGAGTGGAGGGAGTCAGGGGATGGATAGAGGGGATGGATGGTGGTTAGGGGTGGAGGTGAAGTTAGAGTGGAGGAAGATTGTAGCGGGGGTAGTGGGATAGATGGGGGTTGCATGTGGGGGGTTAGGGGTTGAAGTGAGGCTAGAGTGGAGGGAGGTTAGAGTGGGGTTCCGAGGATGGATGTGGGGTTGACTTGGGGTAGGGGGCTTGCGTGTGGGGCGTGAGGTAAGAATGGGGGGGGGGAGGGGTTGCGTGTGGGGTGTTAGGAATAGGGGTGAGGCTAGAGGGGGGGGGGGTTCCAGGGATGAATGAGGGGTTGACTAGGGGTAAGGGGGGGGGGGGGAGGTTAGAGTGGAGGAAAGTTGGAGAGGGGGTCGTGGGATGGATGGGGGGGGGGGGGGGATAGAGTGGAGGGAGGTTAGAGTGGGGGTCGTGGGATGAAGGGGGGTGGGGGTAAGGGGGGGGGGGAGGTTAGAGTGGAGGAAAGTTGGAGAGGGGGTCGTGGGATGGATGGGGGGGGGGGGGGGGATAGAGTGGAGGGAGGTTAGAGTGGGGGTCGTGGGATGAAGGGGGGGTGGGGGTTGCGTGTGTGTATTTACATATGAATGCTGTCATCCGGTCCTGATATATGGAGGTAGCAAGCCGCCAGCCAGATATTAATGGAGGGAGGGGGGGGGGGGCACTCTCTTCTTACATTTTCTCCTGTTTTTCTTATCTTTTTCTTCTGTTATTTCTCCTACTTTTCTCCTCTCTTCTCATTCTTTCGTACTCCATTTTTTTTAGAAACTACTTTTCTCTCGTACTAACGAAGGCAAACGCTTGTGTTCTTTCGTCTCGCCTTTTCTATTCTTGTTTTCATATTCATATATTTATTTCTAACAAGTTCTTAACAATTCTTTATCATCGTACCACTTGGGGGGGGGAGGGGGGGGTTCCATAGACCTTTATCAAGCTTACCCCCTCTGTACTGGTGACGTCCTTATAACTCTATTCTGGCTACTATTACACAATTGTCTTCAGTTTAAAAAGGGCCTACAGCAATTAACAGGCTTCGAAGTACCTCATTTATCCGATTGTACTACCACAGATCCTTATTAAGCTGCACAAAATCGTCTAACTATAGCTATAATGCAATTAAAAGACGTCGCCGGTACACAAGGGGTAAAAAAACACCCTCGAGACCCCCTTTAGAGATAAATGTGTATATTTGCTATCCTATTCTTCCTTATGCATACATACATACTCTTTGCTTTATTATATTATATTTTGTTATTGTTATATATTACGTCTTTTACTTTTTCTCCTTTATATTATTCTCCTCCTTCGTCTTCCTTCCTTTGCTCTCTGCCTCCCTTCCCCGTTATTCTGCATTGTTTTCTTCTCCCTCTCTGTTTCCCCCTCCTCCATCTCCTCTTCCACCTTCTCCTACTCTTCCTTCCTTTGCTCTCTGCCTCCCTCTCCCGTTGTTCCGTTATATTTCCTTCTCCATCTCCTCTTCCTCTTCTACCTTCTCCTCCTCCTTCTTTTTCCTCTTTCTTCCTGTGCTATCTGCTTCCCTCCCCTGTTCTTCTGTTATATTTTCTTCCCCCTCTCTTCTTCCCCCTCTCCTTCCCCCTCTCCTTCATCTCCTCCTTTTTGTGTTCTCCCGGCCCCTCCCTCTCACCTCACACACAATAGCCCCCATACCCCCTCCTCCCCTAACAATACCACAAACCTTCATCTTCTGTCTTTTGTCTCCTAATGTCGCTCATCATCCCTCGCCCTTTATTAAGACTTGGAGATTTAGATTTCCGCACACATTCTTACCATTCCCCCGTGTACTTCCTTTTGTTTCGTTCGGTATCTATTCTTCTTTCATTCTTGTTCTTCCTTCATTCTTGTTCTTCCTTCATTCTCACTCTTCCTTCTTACTTCCTTTTGTTTCATTCGGTATCTGTTAATCCTTCATTCTTGTTCTTCCTTCATTCTTATTTATTCTTTCTTCATACTTCCTTATGTTTCATTCGGTATCCACTCTTCTTTCATTCTTAGTCTTTCTTCTTATTTCATTTTGTTTCATTCGGTGTCTCTTCTTCCTTCACCATTATTCTTCATTCATTCTTATTTTTCATTCATTGTCACTCTTCCTTCTTACTTCCTTTTGTTTCTTTCGGTATATGTTCTTCCTTCATCCTTAGTCTTCTTTCATTCTTATTCTTCCTTCATTCTTATTTTTCCTTCATACTTCATATTGCTTTGTTCGGTTTCTCTTCTTCTTTCATTCTTAGTCTTCCTTCTTATTTCCTTTTGTTTCATTCGGTATCTGTTCTTCCTTCATTCTTAATTCATTTTGTTTCATTCGGTATCTGTTCTTCCTTCATTCTTATTCTTCCTTCATTCTTACTCTTCCTTCATTCTTATTCTTGCTTCATTCTTATTCTTCCTTCATTGTTATTCTTCCTTCATGCTTCCTTTTGATATATTCGGAATCAGTTCTTCCTTCATTCTTATGCTTCTTTCATGCTTCCTTTTGTATTATTCCTTTTGTATTATTCGACATGTGTTCTTCCTTCATTCTTCTTCTTTCTTCATACTTCCTATTGTTTTATTAGGTTTCTCTTCTTCTTTCATTCTTATTCTTTGGGCCGCAAGGCCTTCCAGATGCTGACTATTCCTTGTATTTCATTGCAACTCTTAAATTCCCCCCCCCCCCCTTCCACTCACATCACCTCCCCCCCCCCCCCCAACCCCCTCCCATTAGAAGCCACGGTAATGGTCCCCGAACGTCTTATTGCGACCTTACCCTCCCCACATTATCATCTTAGACTGTCATTGTCACGGCCAGGAAGGAAGGCGGACACTGCCTAAGGAGAGGGGGACCAACTACCCCCCCACTCTACTTTTTTGACGATTACTGTGATTTATGTCTGTTTTTCCAAGGGGGCCTTAATGTCGAGACGCGTGTTCGCTAACCCTTGAATTTGAAATGGGAGAAGAGGGGCTAGTGGGAGGCAAGGGAGGGAAGGAGGAAGAGTTGAACCGGCTACATTGATGAGTTAGTGTGTCAGTGACCTTGCGGTCCATTCAACGGAGATACTGTAGGTGAAAAAGGAGGCGTGTAATTCAGAGCCCTCATTGCAGTTTAGGAAGGGTCTGTGGTAGCTCAAAGGACTAAATTAGATAGTTTGTAGCCTATTAATTGTTAGAGGTCCTTCTTAAGCTGAATAAAAGTATCTAATAGTTTCTAGAATATATTGAAGAAGACGTCATCGGTACTGAACGGGTTTTGGCTAGTTATAGATATTTCAGATGCGAATAATTACACTACAACATTACTTAACCCCTTCACGCTCATATGACGCAGAGGTTGCCAGATTAGCAATAAGAAATAGAGTTCTCTCACTCATATAATTACCTCTCCAAAATTAGTTTTCTGTCCACAGCTAACTCAAAGACAACTGCAGAGGTTGAAGTAACTAAACTAAAGGTTTCTAAATACCCCTGATGGTAACAAAGGCTTCAAAGTATTCCCAATAGGCTCAAAATCGCGTCATATGTCGGAGAGGGTAAGTATGTATTCATACGATAATATTCAATGGTAGAACGAAAATTATGGAAAACCGTCGATTTGAGCTATAAAACGATGGTATAGTATTATTTTAATGCTAAACTATGAATTTAGCGAAGTATGTCTCATTGAATCCTAAACAATACATGCATGACCTTTTACCTGTTTGGTAAAATTGGAATAATTTGTAAAACACACACAAACACACACACACACACACACACACACACACATTTAAACTTTATTCCTAGAGTCTTGGCCTTTGACCTTATAATAGCATTTAAGGGGGGATGAGCCGGTTTTCTGGACCACTTTCTCCCTCATGTTTAGCCCCATTAGTTTTCAGATGTTAAGATGTTTGCCCCATTAGTTAGTCGATTTTAAGACCTTTCGCCCCATTTATTCGTCAATATTTAGACCTTTCGTGCTATTTAGGTGTCGATTTTTCCCTGGCGAACGATAGTGAGCCTGTAATGTTGGAAGAACCTGCCTTCGGCCGGAACATTTTTCTACCGAAAAATGTACAAATTTATCTAGAAGGGGGATCTAATGGATTTTTTTTTTTTTTTTAAATTTGATGGAGGTCTAGGGAGGAAACTAGAAAAATAACGAATACATGCAAAAATCGCCCAAAACGTGAACCATCTCCCCTTAATACATTTGCTTTCTCAGCTACCGATTATCTTTACGACTGGAAACTAAATATAAGGTCAATTTAGGAAAAAATATATAAAATACTATATTGAAGGCGGTGGCTGCTACATGACTATAAGGAAGCAGCTTGATAATAAGGCTTCCTCAAGGGGAGTTGGGTCGTTTTTCTGGTCCCCTTTCTCCCTCGTGTTAAGCCCCATTTGTTTTTGAGATTAGAAGACGTTCGGCCCATTAGCTGGACGATTTTAACACCTTTTGCCCCATTTCATTGTCAATTTTAAGACCTTTCGTGCCATGTAGGTGTCGATTTTTTCGTGGCGAGCGAAAGCGAGCCTGAAATTTTAAGAGGAATCGGCCTTCGGCCGCGACATTTTTCTACCGAAAAATGTACAAATTTATTTTGAAGGGGAGTCTAGGGGGTGTTTTTCTAAGCTTGATGGAGGTCTAGGGAGGACACTAAGAAATATATGAATGAATAAACCAAAAACACGGCCCATCTCCCTTCAAAGATTTTGTGAAATTACGTTTACGTTGTGTGAGTATAATTATGTACAATATATCTTTGCAACACTGATTGCAACCACACAGGTTATCAAAGCTAACAATTCCCCGGTGGTAATGTATTCAAAGTGTTCCTTGCAAACCCAGGGGCGCCAGAGGTGACTGACGAATTGGACAAGTGTTGGTATTTAACTATGAGGTTTCATAAATTTGTCAGTGTCCTTCCGATTGTTATATACCATATTTATACTGATTTTTAGGATATTTTTCCTGAACGCTTCATCTCGTCTAAATAATTGCAAACCTGTTTATATATATATATATATATATATATATATATATATATATATATATATATATATATATATATATATATATATATATACTGTATATATATATATACTGTATATATATATATATATATATATATATATATATATATATATATATATATATATATATATACAGTATAAATTATATACAGTATATATTATGTGTGTGTGTGTGTGTGTGTGTGTGTGTGTGTGTGTGTGTGTGTAATATATTATATATTCTCTCTAATACAAAATCTTCAGGCTTATGGTTTGCCTATATACCAAGTTTCCATTCCTATTCCACATATTTCACAAGCTTATCAGTATCCCATTTGTTTTCATTATTTACTGTCTTACTATTGTCAGAAAAGGTTCACATTAATATGCCACGTTCAAGGTTCTTCTATGTTTAGGTTTTAATGCAGGCAAATATTACAGTACTTCAAGACAAATGAAGTCATGGAGTAGTTAAAACAGAATGCAAATATTGATTAGTATAGTGTGAGATTCTGATGCCTTTAACTTTGAGAGCTGTCGGCAAAGCTGATTAAATTCTATAAAGGGATTTCGATCATTAATTTGCGACTAGATGGGCATATTTTTGCCTGATACCAAAGCAACCTAGAAATAGTGTCTGTGATAAAAAGGAATTAATAAATACTCTTTCTGGGATACTGCTACCTACATGAGCCACTGTGCGTAAATGAAATGAACTTGGGGAGTAATGTATATGCTATAAATTAAGGGGAGGCAGACCCTTTTTCTGGACCCCCTTCTCCCTAATGTTTAGCCCCGCTAGTTTTAAGATTATAAGACATTCGGCCCATTAGTTTGGCGATTTTAACACTTTTCGCCCCATTTCGTTGTCAATTTTAAGACCTTTCGTGCCATTTAGGTGTCGATTATTTCCTGGCGAGCGATAGCGAGCCTGCAATTTTAAGAGGAACCGGCCTTTGGCCGGGAAATTTTTCTACCGAAAAATGTACAAATTTATCTTGAAGGGGGGGTCTAGGGGGTGTTTTTCTAAGCTTGATGGAGGTCTAGGGAGGAAACTAACAAAATATATGAATACATTAATAGACCAAACAAACGGTCACTTTCCCTTCATAATTGCTGAGGGGCACAGGGCCTTGGGTGGGGTTTTGGTTTCCCGGGCGTTTCCGCACCCTCATCAGCTCCCTGCCTTGGAGTGGCTTTGGTCACCCGGGCTTTGTTAGTGGTAAGCAGGGAGGATTTTGTGGGGGCGCTCGTTTATGGCCTTGGCCTTGCTCGAGACCTTGGGGCTGTTCGGCCAGACAGCCTGGGGAACAACAACAACAACAACAATAACGGTCTGCCTCCCCTTAAACCAATTGCATGCCATGTTTACTGTTAGAAAAGTGTTGCCAAGTAATACAGTATATTTCTAGAATAAATATAGATCCAAACTTTTAATATGCAGTTTGTTTACTATACTGTACAAAGACTTGAATGTATTATTATGTGCATGTAATACATTTGTAGACACTGAAGGAGAAGGCATATGGAGATTCAGGAATAGGACAATTTCAGGAAACAGGTAAAATAGTGGTTTGGTAAGATCAGACCACAGGAGACAACAAGCCTTCACGATCCCAAAAATCATGTGTACACTGATAAAATCATCTAAAGTTAGGGAAGATATAGCGAATAAGTTGTCACTACCGCTTCAACGTTGTAATTCCCTTTAAGGGGAGTGGTTGATTTTTGTGGCCTCCCTTCTCCTTCTTATTTAGCTCTTTAAGTTTTCAGATTTGAAGACGTTCGGCCCATTAGTTTGGGACTTTTAAGGCTTTTTGCTCCTTTTCTTTGTCAATATTTAGACCTTTCGTGACATTTGGTTTTGTGTTTTTCCTGGCAAGCGATAGCAAGCCTGCAGTTTAGGAGGAAGCAGCGTTCGGCCGCGACATTTTTCTACCGAAAAAAGTAGAAAATTATATAGGAGGATTTTGGGGATGTTTTTGTTTTAAACCTGATAGAGGTCTAGGGAGAAAAGTAAAAGAATAATAAATATATGAATAAATCGATCAATAAATAGACCCTTCCCCCCTTAAATCCTTCCTATTGATACGCCTACCCTCTCTGTTATCATATTTTAGTAAGTACATGTTTTCTCTCTCCATATGCCGACCGAAAATTCCAGATAGGCATAACCTCATTTATATTATCTGAATATAATTACTTGTTTACCTTCCTCATATCCTTGTTCTCATTCCATTCACTTATTCGTGTTTTAAATATCTCTCTTTCTCTCTCTTTCTCTCCGATCACTGCCCCTTAGGATCCATTGACCCAAGGGCTACAGATCCTCCATCCTGTCGGGGGAAGAGGAGAAGGAGAAGCATCGTTAGGGTGGCGATCGTAAGGTGGAGGGGGATAGAGGGGAAAGGGGGAGCAGAGATGGGGGGGGAGGGAAGAGAGAGGGGGAGGGGGGGGCAGAGATGGGGGGGGCAGAGGGAGATGGGGGGGCAGAGGGGGGAGGGGCAGAGGGGGGGGGGGGGGCAGAGGGGGAGGGGGGGGGGGGAGGGGGGCAGAGATGGAGAGAGGGGGGGCAGAGGGGGAAGGGGGCAGAGGGAAGAAGGGGGCAGAGGGGAGAGGAGGCAGAGGGGGAGGGGGGGAGAGGGGAAGGAGGGGCAGAGGGGGAGGGGGGCAGAGGGGGAAGGGGGGCAGAGGGGGAGGGGGGGGGGGGGGGGGCAGAGGGAGAGGGGAAGCAGAGATAGGGGGGGGGCATACACCAACTTCTACATCATTAGCTGCCATGTTGAGTCTTGTAAACCATTATAGTATTCAGGTAGCCAAATATGGGATTTCACATTGCCAAAAAAAAATATATATATAAATATATAAATATATAATACATATTATAATACTACTACTACTACTAATAATAATAATAAGAACACAAAATAATAATAACATACAGAAGAATATTATCCAGTACTAACAGATTTATTTCACCTTTGCGAAGGATTGTTTCAAATATTTAAAAACATGTCCTGACTTTTTCAGTGCAAAGTAGTAACAACTGTGGTAGGTCTTCTATGCCAACCGCACTTCCGCTGAGGGATATCGATGTGTCCAATATCTTAGGCACAGGTTAAATCCCATTTCCAAATTAAGAAATTATAAATAAAATTACTTCTACTTTTACTATTACTACTACTACTACTATTACTATTTCTTCTACTACTACTACTACTACTACTATTACTATTTATTCTTCTTCTACTACTACTACTTCTACTACTATTACTATTTATTATTATTCTACTACTACTACTACTACTACTACTACTACTACTACTACTACTACTACTACTACTATAAACGCCATTACACCTAATAATAATAACAACCAAGAGCAGATATACGCCTCACTTTCACCTTCCTTGCATTATTTGATATAAGGTAAAGAGAAACATAACCCATTTTTTTGGTTTAAACTATGACGTTTTGGAGATACAATACGGCGTCTACAAAAATATAATATAAAAAAAAATCTCCCTCTCGATGATTCTAGGTCGAAGAAATGGGGGGTAGGGGGGTGGGGGGGGGGGGAGGAACGTGATCAATGCAAATCCTCAGGTCGTTTGTCAATTTGGGGAGAGGGTAAAAAATGACAAGGGATGATCGTTCTGGTCTTTCGCCTTAGTGAGAGGATGATGTTGGGCCTATCCTCTTCCCTCTATCCTCATCCTATCCACTCTCTATCCTCACCCCAGCCTTCCTCTATCCTCACCCCAGCCTTCCCCTATCCTCACCCCAGCCTTCCTCTATCCTCACCCCAGCCTTCCCCTATCCTCACCCCAGCCTTCCTCTATCCTCACCCCAGCCTTCCCCTATCCTCACCCCAGCCTTCCTCTATGCTCACCCCAGACTTCCTCTATCCTCACCCCAGCCTTCCTCTATCCTCACCCCAGCATAAATAGCACGAAAGGTCTTAACATTGACAAAGAAATGGGGCGAAAAAACTTGAACTCGACAAACTAATGGGAGAAACATCCTAAAATCTGAAAACTAATGGGAATAAAAACGAGGAAGAAAAGGGGACCAGAAAAACGACCCAAATCCCTTGAAGCCGATGTGTCACACGAGCGCTTTTTCCGTCAATGTTTACGAGCAATTGTTGTCTGGTAGCTTAATTAATATCTCAGTTATATTAGAATTCCGCCACCTTATATAATCTACCTCCAATCTAGTTTCCGATGCCAATGCGAAAAAGCCTCAACATATTACGAATACCAACTTGCTCATCGAAAATTGCCGGAAAAAGTGCTCGTGTGATACCGGCTCTACTCCTTTGTTCATAGCGTATAACCGATATATGTCCTTCCACTGGAAATACTGTATTTCTATTCCATAACATAATAATATACAAACAAACAATCAAATTTGCATATTAACCTAGAGTAAAAAATAAAAAAATAAAAAATATCCATAATTATTCCATACTTTATCATATTATCAACTGTGCTCTTTCCTTTCAAGATCAATTGACCACTTGCGAGTTTTGGTCTATAAGGAAGTTGGAGCAGTAGCCATCAATATTTAGCAGAATTATCAGCTAAAATATGGTCATAATACAGATATAAATACGTAAAACTAAATTGATCTTGCTTATTATCCATCAGAAACCCACATTGTTATTGCATTTCTCTTGAATACTGATGTTCACGGCTCCAACTTCCTTATAGCCTGAAACTCGCAAGTGGTCAATTATGTACACATTGTTCACACACTCCTCGTATGCTTGCAGAACAGGATACCAATCTATTACGTACAAACAGTCGCAAATAAGTGATGTCTCGGCACCAAGTATGTTTTGATCAATACTTAGTATCAGCATTATCTAAGTTTCATTTCTTCATATCGAGTGAAATATACAAACATATTCCTACACTTATCCACCCTATTTAACATCTGAGAGACATTAATACAGCACAGAGCAAGCCAAACGTAATGACAGCTGGGACATGACTTATTAGCACGACCGTACAAACTCACAAATAAAAATAAAAACATACACATTGTGTTTTGTTTTCACTAAATGTTCCCAAAGTGTTTCGTATACAATGTCAACGTTTAAGACTAATTCACCAAATTGAATTGCACTGATGGTATTCAATTTGCATTTAATATCAATTCACTTCAAGCAGCCGTGCACATCTCATATAAAGCTTAAGGGAGCCCACCTCGCTTTTTTTCTCGTTCTCTCCCTCTCTCTTTGGCTTGTATCCACTCGGCCCCATTCAGCCTACTGTTTTAAGACGTTTACCCCCATCCAGGTGTCAATATTTTCCTGGCGAGCGGTAGCAAGCCAGCATATATATATTTTGTTATGAAAGCAAGCTAAATTTGTAAATTTTTCGATAGAAAAATGTCTCCGGTGAAGCCAGATTTCTGCATACAATGCTGGCTCGCTATCGGTCGCCAGGAAGAAATCAACACCTGGATGTGGATAAACGCCTTAAAACAGTTGGCTGAATGGGGCCGAATGGATACAAGCCAGGGAAAGAGAGACTAGGAGAGAAAGATAAAAACAAAAAACGGTGACCCCCTTAACGTATTATAGGTCTTCCAACTATGATGTTATTGTTTTTTATTTTGGTTTTCTGGTCGATAAATACTATATATATAAATATACTGTATATACCAATATAGTTTGTAGCCTCTTTGTACGTCGTAAATTGTATAAGTAACACCCCGTTCTTAACATTAATCATCAATTACAAACCCTAATGTACTTGAATAAACTAATGAAAGCATATGGTCCTCCAGGGATTCGATCTTGGGACACCACACCCAGAACATAAGCACCTAAACCATTACACCACCAACACAGGAAATCCAACTCCGTGTGGCGTTACACTACACTGTTTGTCTTCGTTGCAAGTATTACGTGAAAATAATTGGAGAGGAAAGAGAAAATGACAGATTACGTAAGTTTAATGCCCAGGAAACACGAACAATTCCGAGATAACCCGGAATAAAGACTTGATGACAGTGTTCGCGACAAGCAACCCGTCTACCATCGCATTCAAGCGTTTCCGATTTACAGTGGCGTGATATTGTTTGCATACTTATAGCTTTCCACCGCATTTCCCGGCGACTTTTCTCGGCAAATAGGAGCTGACAACCTCCGAATTTCATCCTTGATATGAATTCTGTCATCAAAAAAATATAAAATAATATATATAAATAGATAGATATAGATAAATAAATATAAACAAAAAATCAAAAACTTAAAATAAAAAATCTACCTTTCGTCTAGTCACCCAAATCAGTGAACAATTGTACCGAAATGTTGCCAGAATAGAGTTGTAGATACATAATTGCCGGAAAGAAATGCGCGTGTGTGTGTGTGACTATAAGCGGGCACCCGGCGGAAATGCAGCGATCATCAGGTATAATCGGGGAGGCTAAATTCGCCTGCGGTTCCGACTTTGACACCAAAAATACCCTGTACAGACGAATGCAAAAGTTTGTCTACGTAAGTACTGTTTAAGGGGATATTTATATATATTTATTAATTTACTTTTATACGTTTATTCATTTATTTATCTATTTATCTATTTTGTCTTTAGTGTCCTCCCTAGACCTCCATCAAATTACAAAATAATACCCCCAAGACCCACCCCTCGAGATCATTTTTACATTTTTCCCTCGCCAGGAAGAAATCAACACCAAAATGAACGAAAGGTCGTACAATCGCCAAATTAATGGAACGAATGTTTTAAAATAACAATATTAATGGGGCTAATCATAATGGAGAAGGGGGTCTTGAAACCCCCCCCCCCCTTAAGACAAATATCCAAACATTTAAGAACATTAATAAGAATTATGAAAATCTGCAGAAGGCCTATTGGCCCATACGAGCCAGACCCATTCTTCGCTACATCCCTATTAGTTCTGTCAATCAATCAATTAATCAATGGGGGCATACACTTAAAGCGCGTAGCCGCATTCGTCCTCCAACTCCACTCCAGGGGATCCTCCCGGGTGTGACTCCAGGCATCTGCCTGGCCCTTATCAAGTATCCTATCTCATGATTGGCCGACTTGCCTCAGTCATGAGTTCCGTGGTCATCCCTCAGGTCTCCTCCACTCAGGGTTGTCCCCTACACTATAAACATATATAACCTATACAACCTATATCCCCTACACTTCATCTATAGCATAGCTACCCAAGACCATTTCCCACGATAACTTTACACTAAATAAATGACAAATTATATAGTATAATATTATACTCTACAGTTAACTGTCATTGTTTTGATACACCGTGTTATGAACAGAATAATAACACACCGTAACTGTCTAACTCTATAGTATAGTCTATGTGCCAGGATGAACACTTGGACAGTCGGCCAAATAAGTGATGCCGCGGCACCAAGTATATTCGAACAATAAGTGGTATCAGCACTATCTAAGCATCACTTCATCGTTTCGAGTGAGATATACAAACATGTTCCTATCTTTACACACCCTATTCAACATCTGACAGACATTAATACAGCATACAGCGAGCAAAACTTAATAACAGCGGCGACACGACATGTTTGGTCGACTGTACCATCATAGAGGGCTTTAACCTACAATAATACTATACATCGCAAGGTTCTTATTGTTGTGGATATATTATTTCGATATGATAACCTTAGCCAATGAGTTCCCACATCATTTGACAACCAGATTGTTTTTTTGTTTTTGTTGGATATTAAAAAGGGTTGGGCGTATATATTTGCTCATTTATGTACCGGTATCTTTTTATTATCTTTATTAGTTTCCTTTCTAGACCTCCATCAAGCTTAAACCAAACATACCCCCAAGACCCTCCTTTAAGATAGCCGGTTCCTCTAAAATTATAGGCTGGCTATCGCTCGCCAGGAACAAACTTACACTTAAATGACACGAAAGTCTTAATATTGACAAAGAAATGGGGCGAAAGGTCTTAAAATCGCCAAACTAATGAGCCGAACATCTTAAAATCTCAAAAGCAATGGGGGAAGAAGGGGGACCAGAAAAACGACCCATCTCCCCTTAAGCTTAATCTCTTGGATGGTACCGATTCCTGTTGTTTGGGGATCTGGCCCAGCGCCTGTAGTGTTTTTTATTAACCCCTTCAGTACCGGTGACGCATTGTTAATTACATTCCGTCATCGATTGTTGACGATTGCATTCAGCTTGAGAAGGTCGTCTACACATTATAAGGCTGCAGACTCTCAATAGATCATTATATCCTTCCAAAGCTTCATATAATCGTCTAAGTGTAGCTAAACTATAATAAATAAGACGTCCCCGGTACAGAAGGGGTTAAGGGTGCTGAATCACACTACCACCCCCATTATTAATAGGTGCCTTCACACCAGCCGCCTGCCCAACTATTTAATTTTGTTCGATTCGTTTAATGGGGGAAGGTTGGTTATTCTGGCTCACCCTCGTGTTTAGACCCAATAGTTTTTATATTGTAAGACGTTACGCCCATTAATTTGACGATTTTAATACTTTTCGCCCCATTTCTTTGTAAATACTTAGATCTTTCGTGCAATTTAGGTGTCGATAGTTTCCTGGTGAGCGATAGCGTGCTTGTAATTATAGGAGGAACTGGCCTTTGGCCGGGAAATTTTTCTACCGATAAATGTAAAAAATTATCTTGAAGGGGGGTCTTAGGGGAATGGAGGCCTAGCGAGGAAACTAGAAAATATACAACTAAATAAATAAATAGAGCAACAAGTAAACTCTACCCCCCTTAACTGATGGCTAGGTATAAGTTATTTGCGGACAACCCGAATACCTTGCCAGGGTCCATTAATATAATTTAAGATCCCTACTGTTGTCTGCCTGTTGATCTGAAATGGCATCGGTGGGCATATGTAAGCTTATGAATGAGCTTCACCAACACCCATGCCTTATTTGTGCCTACGTGACTCGCATACAGTATCTCCATTGTGTGAAGGCGCTTATTGATTTGATTGATTTGATGTGACTCTTTATTGAGAGAGCAGAATTGACTTCCACCAATGGATCAGTAAGCCTTTTTTTGGCTGATCCTCCTAGAGTGAGGATTTGGCTACTGACTGACTGAAGTATATATGCATGGTCTCAAAAAGGCAAGAATGGAATTGGCCTATTGATGAGAGGAAAACGTACTTTCAATTGACAGCCTTCGAAGAGTCTTGATTAACCGTTTTTACCATTACAAATATTTCCTAAGCTGCACAAAAATCATCTAAATATAGTTATAATATAATTAAGGAACACCCCATTCTTAACATTAATCCTCCATTACAAACCCCAATGCACTTGAATAAATTAACGAAAGCATATAGTCCTCCCGGGATTCGAACTCGGGACACCACACCCAGAGCATAAGCATCTAAACCGTTACACCACCAACACAATGTAAGATACGTGACCGGTGCAGAATGAGTCAAACCCGAAATGGAGTCTTTCAATTGACAGCCTTCGAACTATCTTGATTAACCCTTTATACTACCACAGATCTTTCCTAAGCTGCACAAAATCATCTAAATATAGCTATAATAAAATATAAGTTACGTCGCCGGTGCAGAATGAAGCCGGTATCACACAAGAGCTTTTATAGTCAACATTCGATGATCAATATTTATCTGGCAACACTTGTGGAATATTTGGCACTGATATCGGAAACTAGACTATTCGTAGATGAATTTGGGTAACCGAAATATTATATATGTTGACCTCATAAGCTGCCAGACCAGTGTTGAGGATAAATGTTGAGGGAAAAAGTGCTCGTGTGATACCGGCTCGAGTCAAACCCGAAATGGAGTCTTTGCACCCGACTGTGGCAGCACCAAGGCGGCGTAAACACAGACATCGCGGTTCCCGGAGACGTGCGCAAGACTAAATAATTTAACGTATATACCGTGTAATGACGCCTGGTATATAATGGTCTAAGTACACGGGACTGCTTGTGGCCCCTGAACCCTCTATATATCTGTGTGTGAAGCTTCCGCGGGCTTGGTTTAAGGGGAGATTTCCACCAGAAGGATTTTTTTTATGGACCTCTTCTTCCCTCATGCTTAGCTCCTTTAGTTTTCAGATTTTAAGACGTTCGCCACATTAGTTTGGTGATTTTAAAACCTTTCGCCCCCTTTCTTTGCCAATATTAAGATTTTCGTGTCATTTAGGTGTATCTTTTTCCTGGCGAGCGATAGCAAGCCTGTAATTTAAGAGAAACCGGCCGAAATCTACCCATTTTTTTTACAAATATATCTTGAAGGAGGAACCTGGGGTTGTTTTTTTAAAGTTTGATGGAGGTCTAGGAAGGAAACTAGAAAAATAATATATAAATGAAAAAATCGATCAAAACGTGAACCATCTCACTTATTTGATCAAGTGTACAGTAGAGTAGTGATCGAAAGAGTGAAAGTGAGAACGACGAAATGGGTAGGTGAGGTGGGTAGGTGGGTTTAGGAAGGGAAGAGGGCGTGTAGACCAGATTTCCTCCTTGAAATGTGTTGAGAAAAAAAGTTGTATGCTGCCTTTATGGACTTTGACAAAGCCTATGCCAGAAAGGTTTGAAAGGTTTGAAAGGTTTATTAACTCGAGCGACCCCAAGTGGGATATTAAGAGTACATAATTCAATCCAAATACAAAATACAATAATACATAATTATACAAAACAACATTATTTGTACATATATATTACGTCTGCGGAAAGTAATGAGAATATACGGAGTAGCTGGTAAGTTGCTGTAAGCAGTGAAGAGCATGTATGAGGGTGCAACGGCGGAAGTGCGTGTGAAGAATGAACAGGGCGAGTTCTTTGATCTGAATGTTGGGTTAAAGCAAGGGTGTGTGATGTCCCCATGATTGTTCAATATACAGTATATATGGATGGAGTCATGCAAGAAATACAAGGAAGAGCAGAGGATGTTGATGTACCGCTGATAAGGGAAGGAAATGAGTGGAAGTTGCCTCTACTTCAGTTTGCTGATGATACAGTACTGATGAGCTATAATGAATGGGAGTTGCAGGGTCTGATAAATACATTTGGAACTGTATGTGAGAAAAGGAACTTGTAGGTAAATGCGGGGAAGAGTAAAGTTGTGGTATTTGTTAAGGGTGCAGCCACAGAGTGTGAAGTGAGGTTGAATGGTCAGGTTATGGAGATTGTCAGCTCATTTAAGTATTTGGGCAGTGTGATGAGTAAATATGGGAGGATGGAGGATGTAGTGCAGGAGAGGGTGCAACAGGTAAAGAGGGTTGTAGGAATGTTGAAAGCAATGACAAAAAATAGGGTGGTCAGCATGAAAGTTCTTACTTTCATGCTGACCACCCTACTTCTTGTCATTGCATGATAGTGTGGTAATCTCGCCATTGACGTACAGGAGTGAAGCATGGACGTTGTTGGAGAGGCACAAATCAAGAGTGAGGGAAGTGGAAATTAGTTACTCGAGAAGTGCATGTGGAGTTACATGGGGTGATAGACAGATGAATGAGGAAGTAAGAGAGCGGTGTGGTCTAGATGTGCTGGAAAGTGTGAAAAGGAACACCTTGAGATAGTTCGGTCATGTGGAACGTATGGGCAGCGACAGAATGACTAAGAAAGTGTTTGGGAGTTAGGTAAAGGCACAGAGAGGGAGAAACAGACCGAGAGTGAGGTGGAAGGATGGAGTTGAGAGGTATATGAGAGGAAGCGGTATTGGTTGGGAGGAGAGGTGTCAACTGACAGGGACAGACGTGCTTGGAGTCGATTCATCCGTGGTCAACGAAGTCAACAGGCATTTGAACTCTGAAGGGGCATTCTGTTGGCCCCCTCCAGAAGAAGAAGAACGTGATGAAGGTTAGTAGGATCTGCCACAGAGATTGGACAGAGAGAAGGTACAGGAGATGATACAGAGGATAGTAACAGTAGTGGCAGTGGTAGGGTTTAGATTGTTTGGTTTTGGGGCGTATTAAGCGTCAACAAGTGAGCATCCATCCAACAAACTATGCCCTGGAGTGACCTGGACATACTGTGCTTCCTTAATATAACATATCACATCATCTGTATTCCAAATGTACTAGAATATGTTCAGGCTAGAACAAGCCCACCTTTGAATAACCTGATTTAAGGACGAGTAAAACAAATAATATATAAAGGAATATTATGGCTTAATAATAAAATATACCTGCATAAAGCATACACAAAATATTCAATACAAATTAATGATAACGATATTAATTTGTAACTATCTTTAACATCCAGCACTTAACGGTAAACACATGAAATTAACTATATACATCATTAATCAAAGCAACAAATCAAAATATGTACAACAAGATAGAAATACGCCTGAGAAATAGAATGATTAATGTATAGCGACTGAGGGACACCAGAACTAAGTGAGTCATACAGAGAGAGAGAGAGAGAGAGAGAGAGAGAGAGAGAGAGAGAGAGAGAGAGAGATTTGTTTTTTATTATGTATGTCCTGATCTTTATGTCATCTGGAAACATGGAAATGACACTTCACATACCACATTCCATATGTTGAAGATGTAAAATATATAAATTATAGAGCAAAATACAGATCCATGTAGAATAAAGTAATATGAGTCTATAATAAAGAAACCTTCGTTATTTATAGCTCTTTGCTAATTATGATAGATAGATAGATAGACACAGACATGAAGATAGACATAAAGTGATAAAATACATAAGGAAATACATACATAGACACGTACAGTCGCAGTCTTTAATGCTGATACATAACATTTCAAAGCTGTTTCGGGCTTGAATGGATCTTCATAATAATGCTTTACCTAGTTCTAGTTCGAGGATTCGATATGCATAAGAATTAATGCATGCAACTGTACATAGATAGATAGAGTGCGATAGAAATTCAGAAAACACAGACAGACAATTAGAGAAATAGCGACATATAGACACGTAGATAGAAATACAGATAGATACGGAGACAGGGAAAGAAAGATAAATAAATACATTAGAGAGAGGAAAGAGAGGGAGGAAAGAGAGGGAGGGCCCACGTCACAGCACCGTAATGACCCCAACACAAACTTCCATAGAAATCAGAAGAGAAAAATGAAGAGGACTTTCTGCGTTGATGTGTGACGAGTGGGGTGGCTGATATGAGAGAGAGAGAGAGAGAGAGAGAGAGAGAGAGAGAGAGAGAGAGAGAGAGAGAGAGAGAGAGAAGAGAGAGAGAGAGAGAGAGAGAGAGAGAGAGAGAGAGAGAGAGAGAGAGAGAGAGAGAGAGAGAGAGAGAGAGAGAGAGAGAGAGAGAGAGAGAGAGAGGTGGGGGCGCGAGGGATATGGGGGGGTGGGGGAGGGGAGGGTGTAACAAGAAATCAAATTACTTTAGACTACAAACTAGCAAACATGAAAAGGGGAGAACTAAGAACAAGCCAAGATGAAACAGTCCTCTATGAATGACAACAAGTACGGAACACGGTATTTTGATGCACATAAATAATTCGATTTTCTCACCGTATTTCATGTGGTAAGCTAATAAAACAAATGTTCCCGTAATGGAAGAAATAATGTGAGTGGGCAAGCAAAAACAATACAAAAACAAGTATATAAATAAACAATATATAAAACTATATGTCAGGAAAAAACAATAAGTAGGGTTTGTTCTTATGGCATAACATCGTAGGTGATAATGATCATCATGATGATGAAACAACTTCAAACAATAAATATATATTACACGGTCCAGGTAGCTTTTAGCTCTCTTAACCCCACGCTTTTATTTGTCGTAATTGGAATTCGAATGTGCCACCCGCTAGATACTCAAATAATTCGCAAGTAAAATCTGACGATAATTCCAGGTCCCCTCCAACCCCCTGAGACATGTGAGGAGATGGTATACATTCTTCGTAGACAAATCTTTTGTTCTATTCTGTGCGTGTTGACATACCCGAATCCATGAACAGCATGAGAGTATCTAGAATCATCGAATCATTGATTAATAATAGGGAACAAATCAGTGTAACTGCCGAGATACTGTAACTTGTGAAGCAAATGAGGGACAACAGAACTAAGTGAGTCAAACAGAGAGAGAGAGAGAGAGAGAGACAGACAGACAGAGACAGAGAGAGAGAGAGAGACAGAGAGAGAGAGAGAGAGAGAGAGAGAGAGAGAGAGAGAGAGAGAGAGAGAGAGAGAGAGAGAGAGAGAGAGAGAGAGAGCAAGAGAGAGGGAGAGAGAGCAAGAGAGAGAGAGAGAGAGCAAGAGCGAGAGAGAGAGAGAGCAAGAGCGAGCGAGCGAGAGCAAGCAAGAGCGAGAGAGGAGAGAGTACACAAACACAAAATAAACAAATCAAGAAAGCACGGAGACGACCGATCATCGCCAAGAAACCCAGGAAGACTCCGCGATATCCCAGGAAGCGGGGGAGGAAATGACACGAACCCTTAAGGGAGCCCACCTCGTTTTGTTTCTCTTTCTCTCCCTCAATCTGTGGCTTGTATCCATTCGGCCCCATTCAGCCTACTGTTTTAAGACGTTTACTCCCATCCAGATGTTAATATTTTCCTGGCGAGCGGTAGCGAGCCAGCATATATAATATTTTTGTTTTGACAGCAAGCTAAATTTGTACATTTTTCGATAAAAAAGTTTCTCCGGCAAAGCCGGATTTCTCCATACAATGCTGGCTCGCTATTGCTCGCCAGGAAGAAATCGACACTTGGACGGGGATAAACGTCTTAAAACAGTTGGCTGAATGGGACCGAATGGATACAAGCCAGGGAAAGAGAAAAAAGGAGAGAAAGATAAAAAAAAAGCCAGGGACCCCCCTTAAGGAAGACGATCGTACGACTTCCCAGGCATCATCACTCACCCACCGCCCGAAAAATTACTGCAGGATGTTTACGCTTGATTTGCATAGGCCGGGGAAAAGTGAATCGTGGAGAAAGATGTGCTATTTGTCGTTTGATGGTGATACTGATCGATTGGGAAGGACTTTATTCGGGTTCGTTTAAATGCCGTTTGTTATTTGCTGTTTATTATTCGCTTTTGGAATTTGGGGTAGTGATGATCGAGTGGGAAGGACTTTATTTGGGTTCGTTCAAATGTTTGCTATTTGTCTTTATTTGTCGTTTTTTGGAATTTGGGGTAGTGCTAATCGAGTGGGAAGGAGTTTATTTGGGTTCGTTCATGCATTTGGGGTAGTGCTAATCGAGTGGGAAGGAGTTTATTTGGGTTCGTTTAAATGCCGTTTTATTATTTGTCGTTTATTATTCACTTTTGGAATTTGGGGTAGTGCTGATCGAGTGGGAAGGACTTTGGGTTCGCATATTTGTCGTTTCTTTATTTGGCGTTCATTATTTGTTTTTATTTTTTGGTTTGTAATTTTGTTTTTGTAATCTTAGTGATGGTGATCAAGAAAGAGGGATTATATTTGCGTTCGTTTATAGTTTTGGTAGCACACACAGATAAGCATGTTTTGTCTATGTGTGTGAAGGAGACAAAAAGCAAAGCTGTCTATAACAAGTATCTCTCCCAAAGTTGAAAAAGTGAAAGAGCAAAATTCAAGATACGAAAGAGTCAAAATTGATGGACACACGGAGCTTAAAGCAGTATAAGTCATAGGATAAGGGAAAGGCAGATTGAGGGAGAGAGTTTCAGAGCTTACTTGTTGAATAGAAGAAAGACTGGACAAATTAGCTCACTCTTGGGTTAGAGAGTTGGACAGAATAGGGGTGGGCATGTTTTTTTTTTTTTTTTTTTTTTTAAGAGACAATGAACGGAGGAAGGAAAAACACAGATAAAACAAAAAGGTCCATGTGCCTAAAGGCATCCTCCATTCATAAAATGTTTGTAACAACTGGATTTAAACATTTGTAGATTGTAAGTTTGTGGAAAGCAATTCGAGGGAAGTGAATTCCAAAGAGTAGTAGCTCTGGGGATAAATGAATTCTGATAAGCAGAAGTTCTGCATTGTGGAGGAGAAAGTGTAAATTCATGGGCGTCCTCAGCTGCCCTAGTTCTACGGGGAAAGATGTGGAGAGGCGGCACAATTGAAGCAAGTTCCTCGGAACAATTGCTGTGAAAATATCTGTAGAATAATGCAAGGGATGCAACGTTTCTTCGTATGGCTAATGTAGGAAGGTCCTGTGTGATTGCAGGGTTATTGATTAATCTAATAGCTTTATTTTGAATTTTGTCCAACTGCCTCAATGCAACCACTCCACTTCCACCCCACAGAGGTGAACAGTAATCCATCTGAGAACGCACATGACTTTTATATATTACGGCCAACTGCTCGTCAGTGAAGAATTCTCGAACTCTGTACAGGAGTCCCCGTTTTTTAGAGGCATTCTTAGCAATGCTTCTAACATAATGTGTCCAGCTCAAGTTAGTAGTTAATGTTACACCGAGAAATGTCAATACTAGGGGAAGTGGGAATATTTACATCATTAAAAAATATATGGGAGTCAGTGAGATTCTGTCGGTTAGAAAATTGAATGTACTGGTTTTCTGTGCATTAAAGGAAACTAGATTCTCTTGTCCCCATTCATTAATTCTAGAAAGGTCCTGGTTCAGAGAACTTGCAGTGTTTATTTTTGAATTTATAAGATCGGGTTGGGTGAAAGAATTGGTAAATGTGAAGGAACTGTGGAGTGTTGAGTCATCTGCGTAGGAATGTATTGGATTATGAGTGGTAGATATGAGATCATTGATACTGAATGAGGAACAGAGTTGGGGCCAAAACTGATCCCTGGGGAACACCATCATTTATTGAGTGAAATTGAGAATAAAGGCCATCTACCATTACACGTATTTTTCTGTTATGAAGATAGTTAGTGGAAACTAATGATGCAAGGCCGTAGTGTGACATCTTCGACAATAAGATTGATGCCAGACTCTATCAAATGCCTTTGATATATCCAGTGCTATTGTATGTGTTTCACCATGTTGGTCTGTAGCTTGGTTGATTTGATGCGTAAGAAGGCAAAGAATGTCTGCAGTTGATCGACATCGTCTAAAACCATATTGCCTATCACTGATTAATTTATTATTCTCCAGATGCTTAATTATGTGATTATTAATATAATTTCAAAAACTTTGCCAAGAGTGGAAGTTAGAGATATTGGTCTGTAGTTTGATGGATCTGAAGAGGCACATTTTTTAGGAACTGGATGGATGTTTGCTTCTTTCCAGGGTACTGGGAAGCATGAGGTATGAGTACACAGACGGAAAATTTTTGCCAATACAGGAGCGAGCACCAAGGAGCAATTCTTAAGTACTATTGGAGGAATTTCATCTGGACCAGGAGCCTTATCTACGGAGAGATTCTGCAAAATAGTTTTGACATGTCTGGTGTGGATCTTAAGTGAGGGAATTTCAGGTGAATAAAATTAAGTACAGGGACATCTTGATTTATTTCATCTAAGGTTGAGTTGGTGGAGAAAATATCCGCAAGAAGGTTAGCTTTACCTCGTGGGTCACTTACAAGATTGCCAGTCGGAGATTTTAATGGTGGAATGGATGAAGCAGTAGTGAAGTTGGATTTAAATGAGTTAAGAGTAGACCAAAATATTTTGTTATCATTTGGATTATTTAGAAGTTTATTTGCCTGCTTATGGAGAAAGTTTGATTTAGTTAGGTTTAATACAGTTTTGGCATGAGTTCTGATGTTTCTAAAGTAATTAAAGGCTTCATGTGTTTTTGATCTTGTGTATGCATTGTAGGCTATTGCTTTTTGTTCAGTTACTCTAGCACAATTATGGTCAAACCATTTAGGTGAATTAGATCTTTTACTGTACTTTTGATGAGGAATAAAAGTTTCCATTCCAATTTTTACAAAATCTTGTATGTGGCTCAAGGTGGAGTGTGCATCATTAGAAAAGAAAGAGGTCCAGGGAATATCAATAAAGAAACCTTGAAGACCCTCCCAGTCTGCCCTATCGTAATGCCATTTAGTCACCAAAACAGGTTCACCAAAGGTTCACCAAAAACAGGTTCACCAAACATGTGTTTAAAGGTGGGTGCCTCATACCTTCTGTAAGGGAGGAGGTATACAATGAGAGCGCTCTGAAGATCATTGATTATTGTAATAGCAGTAACAGAGATAGAGAGATGTAACAATGCGGCGTGTAGAGACAGATTGAATGAAGAGATGCGGCAATATACATTTTACTCCACCCTTTCGAGAATTGCGGTATGGGTGGAACTTCCCCACACATGTGAACAATACTCGATACATGGGCGCACTGTGCTCCTGTACGGAGCAAGAAGCTGTGCTGGATGGAGAACCCACGGAGATGATTGAGAACTCCTAACTTCTGGGAAACTATTTTAGCCAGGGTGGTAACATGGTCTTCCCAAGAAAGGTCAGAAGAAAAAACATCACCAAGAATATTGAGAAGAAGAAGAGTTGATGTATGTATTTCAATTATGTACGATTAAGTACGACAGGTTGGGTAAGAGGTGTCCTCACCAGGATTCGAACCCACTCACTCCAGGTATATTTGGGAGAGTCGGGCACCGTAACCACTCGGCCATGAGCGGATGGCCGAGTGGTTACGGTGCCCGACTCTCCCAAATATACCTGGAGTGAGTGGGTTCGAATCCTGGTGAGGATACCTCTTACCCGATGTATATATTGTTGAAGAGTATGGGATAGTCATTTAAAAGATTGTTACAGGTAAATAGATGGAGAATTTGGGTTTTGGAAGCATTAAAAGTAACAAGATTATCTCTGTCCTAATTGGAAAGAGTTAATAAATCAGAAAATAGGCGTGTTATGGCCTCATCATGTGAGTTTGGAGAAAATGCGTGGTGGGTCGTTGTGAAAACCTAGTTGAGTAGTTTTAGGTAGAGTCATCAGCATATGAATGGATAGGACTAGAGGTACAGTTGAGAAGCTCACTAATGAATATTCAAAAGATAACTGGAGACAGGACTGAACCCTGAGGAACACCGGAATTGATATATTGAGGAAGTGAGCGATGGCCGTCCACAACTACAGCTATAGAACGGCCAGAAAGGAAATTTGAGATAAAAGTCACAGATACAGGGATAGAAGCCGAAGGAGGGTAGTTTAGAAATTAGATATTTGTGCCAGACTCTATCGAAGGCTTTCAATATGTCTAATGCAATACAAAAAAGGCCAACACACACTATAGACATGCAGGCAGACATATGGGGAGACCGAAAGAGACATCGGCTAGTAAATTAGACAGCAAACAGACACTGAGACAGACAGACTGGCACAAACACACATATCCCATCCACCCACTCACACACACCACGCAACGCAACTATGTAACAAAAACACACACAGACAAAATACACAAATAGGCATCAGCAATGTAGTACGCTTATTCAACATAAGCATCATAAACATGATTTAAACGATGTAGACACGTTTTATTGCTATGAAACCAAGACTTCCAAGCATGATAATATACTGTATATGTTAACCTTGACCTTTTAAGTATTAGCTACATTATGCAACTTGGTTTTTTTCTTCATATTTCAATTTAAATAATGCAAATTAGAAACAAATGTGTTCAGGTTCTAAAATTATACAATGCGTGTAATGTCTCTCTCTCTCTCACACACACACAGTGAGAGAGAGAGAGAGAGAGAGAGAGAGAGAGAGAGAGAGAGAGAGAGAGAGAGAGAGAGAGAGAGAGAGAGAAGAGTCTACTGACCTTTACCATCCTCTGACTTGACCTTTGCGGGGCTAGTAAATATGATCAGTTGTAATTAGCAGATGCGCTGGAAACAGACAGAGAGGGGGATAGGGGAGGGTTGGCTGGAAGACTCTTTAATAAACCGAGACAAGACAATTGACCACTTGCTAGTTCTGGGCAATTAGGAAAATATAGCTTTAGACAACGCTATTTAGCAGAAATTGTCAAACTTAAGTGAGCCTTTGATGGATAGACAGTTAGACACCTTTATGTAATGTTATGTACTCTCTCTCTCTCTCTCTCTCTCTCTCTCTCTCTCTCTCTCTCTCTCTCTCTCTCTCTCATGCCTGGATAAAAAGCTGGCTATCAAACAGAAGGCAGAGTTGTGATAAATGGAGTAGAATCTGAGTGGGAGCCTGTTTATGGTGGAGTGCCTCAGGGATCGGTTCTGGGGCCAGTTTTGTTTCTAATCTATATAAATTAAATCGATGTTGAACTAAATAATACTATCTCAAAGGTCGCTGATGACACAAAGATATCAAAATCAGTATTAACCGAGAGAGAGTACACAAAAACACAATACACAAATCAAGAAAGCACGGAGACGACCGATCATCGCCAAGAACCTCAGGAAGACACCGCGATATCCCAGGAAGCGGGGGAGGAAATGACACGAACCCTTAAGGGAGCCCACAGAAATAAACTGTAATCTGATTTAAATAAAATAGTAGAGTGGTCGGAAAAATGGCAGATGCCATTCAATGTTGACAAATGCCAGGTCTTGCAAATCTATCTATCTATCTATCTATCTATATGCTCAGGCCCAATCCCCATTTTGGGGGTAGCCAACTCAAGATAGAGCAAGAACAGGGAAAACACAAAAACAACATAAAACAAAAAATAAACACAGATAAAAAACACAAACTCTCACACATCCAGGTCACCCAGGAGAAGACCCAGAGACCAGGGTTACCAAGGTCGCTCCAGCACTCCCCCGGCCCCTGACCACCCGGAGAGGTTCCGATGTCGGCAGGCAGACATGCAGCGGAGCCAAAGCCACAAGCCCTCCCACCACACTTCCAGGCACACCCTTCATATTAATCGTCTCCCCGGGCCAGGCGCCTGATGGACTATTATCTAGTCCAACTTGCGCCCGACCCCTTACTCCAAATGACCACGTGTTGATTCAACTATTCACAAGCATTCTCCATTCACTCCTGTCTTGCAAATAGGTAATAAAAACAAAAAAAATATGAATACAAGATGAAAGGCCAGCCAATCAAAACAAGTGCATTAGTTAAAGACATGGGGGTTCTTATATCTGAACACCTAAAGACCTCAGATCAATGTGCAGCAGCTGCGAATAAGGCCAATCGAGCATTGGGATACAGTATATTAAGATACATTTTACTTATAAAAATGAGAACATTATAGTACCTTTATTTAAAAGCATAGTGAGGACCCATCTTGAATATGGTGTGCAAATTTGGTCTCCTTATCTGAGCAAGGACATTGGGAAGCTCGAGTCGGTGCAGCGTAGAGCGACAAAGTTGATTCCGTCACTAAGAAATAAATCTTATCAAGAAAGACTAAAAAAAAAAAAAAAATCACCTAAGAAAAGAAAATTGCGAGGTCAATTAATCGAGTGTTTCAAGATAACAAAGGGAATTGACAAAATTGATGTAGATTCACTTTTCAAAATAGATAATAGTTCATTAACTCGGGGAAATGGAATGAAATTAAAAACCAGGAGGGCGAATCTCGATGTCACAAAGCACTTCTTCACCTATAGTGTGGTCATCGAGTAGAACAAATTGCCTGAAAAAGTGGTACAATGCAAAACAATTGACACATTCAAAAGAAGTCTAGACATTCATTTTGAAGAGGTGGAATAATAAAGGCAAAGAAAAAAAAAAAAAAAAAAAAAAAAAAACACATAGGTTAAGCTTTAGTAGTATATAATATTTCGCATCTTCGTTATTTACTATAAATTTCCCAGTAGAAGTTTTTCTTATTCTGCTGGGGGACTTCTTTCCCCAACTTAATGTCATGTAGACCAACGGTCGGAGGGAGAGGTGGGTGGGGAGAGAGCCTTCTTCTTTGATTTCCTTGCCTTCCACTCTGTAGCAAATTCTGTTTTAGCATTAAGTCCGGACTACCTAGTAGGAACCGCAAGGTCTGTGTAGTCTGTGTATCTATGTAACTCTATGTAACTCTCTCTCTCTCTCACTCACCCTTGCATCCCCTAGCTGTCATCGGCCGCCTATCCATCACCTCGCCCGTCCGACTATCCCGCTCTCAGAATGTAAATAAACGGAAGAGTCCCATGGGAGGGGGTGGGATAGGAGGGGAGGGGGGGGGGGGGGAGGTGGAAAACACAACAGAAGCGTGGGAGAGGGATGTGGTGGGAGGGCGAAGGATAGAAGTAAATTTAAATACAATCCTTTCGCTTGTTATTGAAAACAAGCGAGTAAATGAAAGATGGATTGTATTGCAAGTGATAAATGAATTTTGTGTATTATTATGGGTTCAATATTATTAAAGTATATTAATTATCCTTAGCTATAAATATATTCCTTAGCTATACATATATTCGTGAAATATATGTATGTATGTATGTATGTATTTACTCAGGCCCATTCCCCACTTTTCCTATATATTTTTAGTTCGTGAAATCTAATTAAATAAATACAATCGTACTTAAGGGGAGGTCTTTGTTTTCTCTGGATCCCTTTGTCCCTCATGTTTAGCTCCATTAGTTTTGAGGTACTAAGACGTTCGCATGATTAGCCCCATCTCTTTGGCAATATCAAAACCGTTCGTACCATTTAGGTGTCAATTATTTCCTGGTTATTTCCTGGCGATGAAAATGTACAAAATTATCTCGAAGAGGGATCTTGGGTGTCCTTTATTATTTAATCTTGATAGAGTTCGAGGGAGCAAGCAAACCCCCCCCCCCCCACCCATCCCACACACACACACACGCACACTATCCCCCCTTAACCCCTTCAGTACCAGTGAGGTCCTTTTAACTTTGTTCTGGCTACTATTCGACGATTTTATTCAGTTTAAAAATGGCCTACAGCAATTAACAGGCTTCGAACTATCTCACTCAACCCTATTTCTCCCACAGATCCTTCTTAAGCTGTAAACAATTGTCTAAATATAGCTAGAATAAAATTATAAAGACGTTGGCGGTGCAGAAGGGGTTAATGAGTCTTTTGAAGTGGTTTTACTTCCACTACCAAATGGGAAATAATTAAACATAATAAACTCACGTATTGTCAGTCGGAAAATAAATCTCCATCGTTCTGTCAGAGCCATCTACAGGGCACCAAAAAGTTGATCGTTAGTCCAGTTTCATTCAGGTTATTTACAGTGATAGCAGTCAAATATGAGTCTTACCGTACAATGATGTTGATGACAAGGCCAAAGGTCATATGATTAGTTTAACTGGAGAGAGAGAGAGAGAGAGAGAGAGAGAGAGAGAGAGAGAGAGAGAGAGAGAGAGAGAGAGAGAGAGAGAGACAGAGAGAGAAGAGAGGTGGCAGATGATACTAATAATTTATATTGAATTTAAAATTTACTTCTATATGACATAGGCTCAACAAATGGTCTAGGGTGGGCTGAATGTGACTATAGTCTATAGTCAGGCCAGAAATCTCGAACTTTAAGCTCTATCTCAAAAAGGGCCAGAACAAATGGGCTGTAAATATCCACACCTATTCCCTGGCCGACTTATCCCAGATTATATAAATGATGACTCGATTACTCTAGTTCTTATTTAGTTACGGTACATAGACTATAGTTTTCAAGAATACTGGCTTAATAAAGAATTAATAGACTATTATGTAAAGTTAAGTGAAGCTGCTTGAGTTGGGCTATAATAGGTCAGATGAGTTAGTATAGAATATACTCAGTTCTTTATAGGTAGGCCAGCAATCTAGACCACTAACCTCTATAACTCATAAACGACGAGAGTAATCGAGTTAATATCTCTACCATTTGAGAAGGGTCAGCCAGGGATTAGGTGTGGAAATGTACAGCCCATTTGCTCCAGCCCCTTTTGAGTTACAGAGGTTAGCGGATCATTATTTCTGGCCTACCTATAATAAACGGGCTAGAGTACAGAGTTTGAAAATGTAGGCTACCATCATCAGTAAACGTATTTCACCCAATAGTTCACTGGACCACATCGAGATCACTGCAGCACTTTCGTACAACGTTTCTTATGATTCGGATTTTACTGCGTAACTTGAACTGTTTATGGGGAGATCTTTATCAATGTACGTACGTATCTCTGTGTGTATGTATATATATATATATATATATATATATATATATATATATATATATATATATATATATATATATATATATATATATATATATATATATATATATATATATATTATATATATATATACACTAATAACCTCTAACACACACACACACAAGCAATCCATGCAGCAAGTAAAGTTCTCGACCAGTATTTCTGTGTGGATCTCTCTTGAAGGCAATACGTAATACTATAAATGAAGTTCGAATATATATACTGTATATCAATATGAACAGGCTCAGCATAACTATTATGGTATGTCAATTAAGTCATTTTTAGTTACATCGCCTGGTTAGATGGACTTGTAACTGTAACATACCAAATACATATGCCAATAACCTCCTGGACAATATAGTGCATGTGACAGGTAAGGTTCTCTACCAGCATTTTTCTGAAAAAAGGTTCTCTACCAGCATTTTTCTGAATGAACTAGATAAAATAAATATACCTTATCTCTAATTTATAGCAATGTGAGAAGTTTTAGAGTTACTTATGAATACTATGTTAAATTAAACACAGTTTTGTATTATAGAGGGGCTAAAAAGAATAGTAATTGTAACCATATATATATATATACAACAACCGGGGAAAAAATGAATATAAAAAATGAAAGTAAAATATCTTTGCATGTTGCAGGTAGGGTTCGGTAACACGAGGTATTTATATCCATCCACAACATTCGAGGCGCAACATTTTATTTTTTTCTGGCAACATTACGGTGATCGTGAAGGGGGGATGTTTAATTTTTTGGTCGATTTTTTAATCTATGCATTATTTATTTTTTCCTCCCTCGACCTCCATCACGCTTAAAATTACACCCCTTAGACCCACTTTCAAGATATATTTTTAATTTTTTCGGTAGAAAAATGTCCCGCCCGGAGGCCGGTTTTTCTAATATCACAGGCTTGTTATCGCTCGCCAGGAAAAAATCGACACCTAAATGGCACGAAAGGTTTTAAAATTGACAGAAATTTGGCAAAAATACATAACGAACGAACGTCTTAAAATCTCAAAAGCAATAGGGCTAACATAAGGGAGAAAGAGGTCCAGCAAAAAAAATCGTCAAGTGGAAATCTCCCCTGAACACTGGTATCGGACACTTGATTTATGTTAGATTAATTTAGCACTGGTATCGGACACTTTTGTTGTTGTTGTTGCTGTTCCCCAGGCTGCCTGGCCGAACAGCCCCAAGGCCCCGAGCAAGGCCAAGGCCATAACCGAGCGCCCCCAGAGAACCCTCCCTGCCTACCACAATAAAGCCTGGGTGACCGAAGCCACTCCATGGCGGGGAGCTGAGGAGGGTGCGGAAACGCCCGGGAAACCAAAGCCCCACCCCAGGCCCTGTGCCCCTCAGCAATTATGAAGAGAAAGTTGAGGGGCAAAGGAAAAAATGTGACGCTTTGGCTTCCAATCTGTCAACTTCTAGGTTGGCAGATTGGGAGGTCAATCCACGGAAGAGGCGCCGTCACTTGAGATCTAGAAAATATATAAGTAAAGGATAAAGAGTCAGAGTAAGCTATGGGCATGGCAGAGATCGCTCAGTTCTCACTCTGATAGACCAGCCCATCACCACATCGGACACTTGATTTAATAAGTTAGATTAATTAACACTGGTATCGGACACTTGATTTATATTAGATTAATTTAGCACTGGTATCGGACACTATATTAATGTTAGCTTAATTATGACTGGTATCGGACACTAGATATAATAAGTTAAATTAATTTAGCACTGGTATCGAACACTTGATTTACATTATATTAAATTATCACTGGTTTCGGACACTAGACATATGTTCGAATAATCTAGGTGAGGGAATGAGTTAAAAAGTTGCCCTCATAAGCTGCCAGACCAGTGCGGAGAATAAAATATTGAGGGAAAAGTTGCTCCTCGTGTGATACCGTCTTTATACCGCGGTCGGAGAAGGGCCGTGATTATGTAATTCCGCCCCACAGATAATCGGCAGCTACTCACACATAAGTGCCTAATACCCTGATTTGCATATGTGTAATTCACGTGTAAAGACGATCGTTGGGGATGGGGGGGATCCAAACGCCGGTCGATCGGGAGGTATTGGTTTGATTTTCTGAACCCCCTTGTCCTTCAGGTTTAGCCCAATTACTTTTCACATTTTAAGACTTTCACTCATTTCTTTGTCAATATTAAGACCATTCGTGTCATTTTAGGTGTCGATTTTTACCTGGCGAGCGATAGCAAGCCTGTAATTTAGAAGAAACCGGCCTTAGGCCGGGATATCTTTATACCGAAAAATGTAAAAAATTATCTCGAAGGGGGGTCTAAGGGCTGATTTTATTATTATTATTTTTGTTCAAAGATTGATTGAGGTCTGGAGCAAAATAAAACATATATATACATATATATATATATACATACTGTATATATATATATATATATATATATATATATATATATATATATATATATATATAAAATAAATAAATAAATAAAAAAAAAAGAAAAATGCCGTGCCCTTAATACACGGGGTAAGGATCGGGTGTTGGCCGGGAAATTGTCCACGGCTGCATGCGATGTCCGGAAACTTTGCCCGGTCAGCGAATGGTCTGATTTTATATTTGTTTTGATAAATAACCCATTGAAAAATAAAAGGGAGGACACACTTTATAAAAAAAAAAATAATAATAATAATAATAATAATAATACTAATAAATAAATGCAAAAATAATAATAATAATAAATTAATGCAATAATAATAATACATAAATGCAAAAATAACAATAATAATAACACAAACAAAAGAGAGAGAGAGAGAGAGAGAGAGAGAGAGAGAGAGAGAGAGAGAGAGAGAGAGAGAGAGAGAGAGAGAGAGAGAGAGAGAGAGAGAGAGAGCAGTAGGTAGATAAGAGATCTCTGTTCAGTTACTTTAGTGGGCAACACACGAGATTTTCGGTAAATTTTCGATGGCCAAAATTTCAGACACTATTTTAGGGATATTTTTGCGTTGGTATCGGAAAGAAAATTGAAGGTAGATGGTTTTGGGTAGCTGAATTCTGATACGACTTTAAGGGGAGATGGGTAGTTTTTCTGGTCCCCCTTCTTCCTCATGTTTAGCCCCATTAGTTTTCAGATTTTAAGACGTGCGGCCCATTAGTTTGGCGATATCAAGACATTTCTCACCATTTCTGTTTTCAGTATTAAGAGTTTTCCGTGTCATTTACGTGTTAATGTTTACCTGGCGAGCGATAGCGAGCCTGTACTTGAAGAGGAACCGGCCTTGGGCCGGTAAATCTTTCAATCGAAAAATTTACAAATTTATCTTGAAGGAGGGTCTTGGGGGATGTTTTTTTAAATCTTGATGGAGGTCTAGGGAGGAAACTATAAAGATAATGATAAAACAAAAAATATATAAATGAGCAAATATACTGTATATCCCCCTTAACTCAGAAATCACCAGTCCAGAATTGCCGAAAGATAATGGCATAAAAGGTGTTCGTGTGAAACTCCAGGGGGTGAAAGGGACACAATTAGGGTGCAGGAGTCTTAAGGTGAGCACTTTCCACTTTTTACTGTAGTCCTTGGATGAAAGAAAACAAATGTATCCCGTTTATTAAGATTAGATAGATAGATAGATAGAGATATACTGAATATATATATATATATATATATATATATATATATATAGAGAGAGAGAGAGAGAGAGAGAGAGAGAGAGAGAGAGAGAGAGAGAATTTCACTCCGATAAAGCACTTAAGTTAATGCAGACATCTAATTATCTAGTCATGAAGTTCTTCAGACGAAATTACTGATATCACCAAGGTAGAATGTAATTTTCAGTGGCACAAGTATCAATATTTTCGGTAAGCTATCGTAAGGTTTCTGTAGATGATAGTATTCACTACTCCACTTAATTATGGTAAGCACAGGAAACGAAGAATGCAAGAATATATCGGAAAACAAATATAGATGAAGGACATAAAATGGAGAGATACTCCATCATTACTTAATTAGATTATTACTTCATGATAGTAACAATATTATGGCTTAATGTACAGTGCCGCACATATTCTATTTCGTTGGGGTCGTGATTTGGCAGCCCTCCACCCACTTCCCCAACCCCCTCCCTCACTCCACCTCGTATTAGTAGGAGGTGGAGTGAGGGAGGGAAGTTAGGGAGGTGGGTGCAGCGCTGCCAAATAGAATATGTGCAGCAAACTGTACATGAATAATAAATACCAGATTGTATAAACATTAGATGGACAGTCAGAAGAGCCAAAATATCAACATATTTTGTATTTTGATCTCAACAAAAACAAAGTTAAATGTCACTACGGCACGATAAAGATATTGAAATATAACAATACTTACATAAAAATAAAAAAATAAAAAGAGAGAACTCGCCGAGACAATCTTACTAGTTAAGATATTTGCATTTTGGAAACGAATTTATGATACAATCCCTAACCTCTGAGTCAAGGAAAACCACACAGAGTATCATATAACTAACTTTTTTCTTATTCGATAAGACTATATTAGCAAGTAACTAAAAAGGTTGAATAGCGCAAATGTAGCAATGATTGAACATAAACCCGAATTTGAGAAGGAACTGTGAAACGTGCGATTTTCTGAAATGGTTCAATCATTAGAGATGCGTCGGTGATGAAGATGTGGGTTTATATCGGAGAGAGAGAGAGAGAGAGAGAGAGAGAGAGAGAGAGAGAGAGAGAGAGAGAGAGAGAGAGAGAGAGAGAGAGAGAGAGAGAGAGAGAGGAGAGAGAGAGAACATTATTATTAAGGGTTAGATGATTATATACTGAATAGATATATTATGTTGTTCAATAGTAGGCTTGACCACGATAAGTGTAGTGTACATGTGCATAGTGTAATAGTGTAATATATATATATATATATATATACAGTATTTATACATACACACCAGCCCACGTATAGAAAGAAAGAAAGATAAACAGAGACAACTAGAGAGAAAAAGAGTTAATAAACACTGATATAGTTTTAGTGCAAATGTTATTTGCTTGCAAATACCATTCAAAAAACAGAACACATTGAAAAGATTCAAGTTGTCTTGATACAATTGAGATTGAGAATATATTTCATAATTGGGGGAAGAGATTAATCTTAAAATAGTAATTGGAATAAATTTGTATTTGAGAAGATACAAATATAAGAACAAATTTGAGGGCACAGAGGATATACTTGTAACACAATTTGCAACATATTTACAGTTCCATTGTCGAATCCGGAGAAAATGTTCAGATTGCATAGACTTTTTTACCAGCTGTATTTGCCTTGAACCAAATTAGTATGGTTTTTTCTTGACAATAAGCTAAATATGATACATCTAGATTTATTTAAATACATAGAAATACACATCAACAAAGTGAAAAGCACAAGGTCGCCAGGAAATATCTAACCAAGCACAGTCCAAGGCACAAACACAAACATGCACATACAACAAACATACCTTCCTTTCCCTCTAGCTGTCACAAACACACACGGAAAGCAACAACAACACAATGAAAAGCAACCTAAAAAGCAATACACAAGCACACATAAACAACAAACCTCCCTTCCTTTCCCTCAAACTCTCACAAACACACAACACACACATAAAGCAACAACAACACAAAGACAAGCATACAAAAACATGACAAAGAACGCATACACAACAAACCTCCCTGCCTCTCGTTCTTTTCCCTGCTCTCACAAACACACACACACACAAAGACAAACATAAAATACAAGACACAAGCACACATATAAAAACAAACCAGCCTTTCTCTTCACATAAACAACAAACATCCCTTCCTTTCCCTCTAGCTTTCACAAACACACAACACACACAAAGCAACAGCAACAAAGTGAAAAGCATAAAGCTCAGAATATTTCCCGGCACAAGGAAGAAAAGTCTCGACCATTCCCCCCTCCCGGCGTCCACTTTTAAGAGTAGATTTGTGGTTTTATATTTCACTGCCAGTTGTCATTCGGGATTTCCGTAAAAATTCACTTCGCATTCAATAGCGGGTCCTTCCTTCCCTTCTTGTGGCTTTCCTCCTTCCCCTCCCCCCCCCCCCTCCTCTCTCTCGCTCTCTCTCTCTCTCTCTCTTATTTGCTATCCTTTCCTTCCACTTTCCCTTATTACTCTCGGGGTACCTATCTACTAGAATTAAGTCCTGACCACCTCGTTGGGATCGTAAGGTCTGCGATGTATGTAACCAGGTTTCTATACACACAGATGAAGAAGATGTTCCCCTTAAAATAATATATAAACCCTCCCCCCCCCCTTGATCTTCCCTCTTCCCCTACTTCCACGCTGTCTGCACCAATTTGTTGATTTTTTCATCATTTCACGAAAAGAAAAATATTTGTTGATGGTCGCCTCGGAAGATTTTCAGAGTACGAATTGGGTTCCTAAAACACTTTTTTCAGTATTCTCAAAATAAGCCGAAAGTGTGTTGTACACACAGACACACATTCAGTATATATATATATATATATATATATATATATATATATATATATATATATATATATATATATATATAAAATGAAGTCCCTACTCAAGGGCAATGCTAATGAGGGCATCAGAATGTAATGTTGGTCATTGCTACCACTAACCTATTATCTGTGTAAACTTGAGTAACCAATATTCTTTTGAACATCATGGTAAATCCTTCATGAATCATATTGCAATATTGATCTTTCTGAAATTCAAGTTTGTATTCAATGATATGTCTATGTAATATCCTATTTTTATTGTATCCATTTTCGGTGTCATAGGAATTTAATGTCCGTTGTGATTTACGACCGCCACATTTCTTCCTCCCCCCCGCCGCGAATGGCCCTCTCCGTCTGCCCCTCCGCCCGATCGTTTCCAGTCAGCGCTCCCGAAGGCAATCATAGCGGGAACCGATGGGGCGGCCCAACACGAGGCACGAGGAGCGAGGCGGGCCCTGGTCTGGGTAAAAATGACCATCTCCGAGGATTTTATGTGGCCCATATTTTTTGTCCCATTCTTGCCTTACACATTTTCATACCATCTCCATATTTGACTTTAGTGGTGGTGATGGTGGTGGTTACTGTACACCACCGCAGAGGGGGGTTGGTGGTGGGGGGGGGGGAGATGGGAGAGTGGGGGGAGAGGGGGGTGGTGGGGATGGGAGGGAGGAGCTTGGGAGAGGGGGGTCGTGGAGATGGGAGGGGGGCAGGAGCTGGGGAGAAGGGATGGTGGGGATGGGAGGAGGAGAGGGGGTGGTGGGGTTGGGCGAGGGGTAGTGAAGATAGGAGGGGGTGAGGAGCTGGGGGAAGAGGGGGGGATGAGAGGGGTGAAGTAGGATAGGGGCACAAGAAGGAAGGATAGGAGAGGGCCGGGTTCAACTTCAATGATGGGGGTATTTTTTGGGGTGATCGGGTTGTTTCTCTTAGTATAATGGGGTGTTATATGTGGGGGAGGAATACAATCGGTTAGGAAAGTAGGGGAGACCGATAGAATACAAGAAATAGGATGCAGGGTGATACAATTGGGGTGTTAGAAAGGGAACGGTGTGCTTTTAGTGAACATATAATGGATGAGGTATTGGTAGATGTGTAGAAGAAATAGGAATGGTGTAAGTGCTGTTTATAAAGGAAATGGGGTGCTGTAAATTGGGCGCACGATGGAATAGCTCGCGGGTAATTGGAAAAGGGTGGGATTGGCATTGAATGGGTAGCTAGGGTAAATAATGGGGCACTATGCAATGGGAAAACACTGGAATGGAGTGGTGACGTGGGAGAGATGGTATAGATTGGGAAGATGATGGTATTTTATGAACAAAACCTGTTGTTCAAACAAATGTAAGAGGTATTTTAGGTGTGGGATGCAATAACGGCCGCATATATAGAGGTGGAATAAAAATTAAGAACTAGGATTACAATATTAGTGGCCTTATTGGGGTTATAATAAATTCTGCTAAAGAGGGAATGGTGTATGATAAGTAGGGAATAGGATTGATTAGAGTTAGAAATGGGAGAGATAGTTTATACATTATGACTATTCTAGAAATCCCATCCCAACATCTCATAACTCAAAAAGGTCTTGAGCAATTGTGCTGATATTTTTACCATTTGGGAAGAGTAGGGCAATAAACATGTGTGGACACTTACAGGCTGTTTACTTTAACCTCCACTGAGTTACAAGAAGCTAGGTGTACCGGTATACATTTTCAGACTAGTCCATTTACTAAACTATGACTTATACATCACCTGGGATAAGACTGTTTATTCTTTCTCTTTTTCTGTTTTTACTACGGTCGGCATACAGTCCTTTAAAGTGGAGTTAGATGGAAAGATTTGAAGCACTACAAGACAAAAATATGGGTCTAGAAAGATTGGGAATGATAGGCGATATGATCCAGTGAAGAATCGGAAGGAACAGAGTCGATAAATGGGGTACAGTTTCAATGGGCTTTGGGAAATATAATGCTATAATTGTGGAAACGATGGTGAATCTCTAAAAGGAATGGAGTGTAATAAGTGATTAAAAGATTATTTAAAATATCCAATGAACATGATGTAAACCTATCTACTGTATATTACACATCAAATAATAAACTATTAATATATACTAGAACTGGCACACTGCGAGGGTCTTCTCTGAAGCTATGAATCTTACTTACGGTGTTACTCCACATCTAACCATTGTATTTATTTAATCCGACTGGTTGAGGGAGACTGGTCTAAAGGACTAGGCGATATATATTGATGCAATCATAAACATGCTATAGGTTGTGGAGATAAACAATATGAATGGGGGTATCAAGTGAGTAAATTGAATATACACTTATACAGTATTTGGATTGGAAGGAAAATAGGAAATAAGAGTATAAAATGACAGAACATATTGAAAATGGCGGCTGAGAATATACATAACCCAGATAATTACGAAATTCTAATGGCGTGCACAAAAGAAAATAAATATTGCATGTACTGTAATCTATATAAAATTATAGATATATAAATATAGTTAAACAGGTATCTACAGTATATCTACATAATTACATTTGAATAAATGCAGCTAGAGAGGAAGGGGGAGAAGGAGAGAAGACGAGGATAAGGAAGAGGAAGTAAAGGAGGAGATAAAGAAGAAGATGAGAGAAGGAGAAAGAGGTGGAGTAGAAGTAAAACAAAAAGAGAAGAAATAGAAGGAGAAGCAGAAGAAGGATGAAAATTAGGAGGAAGAAAATAAGAAGGAGGAGGAGGAACAGGAGGAGCTGAGGAAGAACAGAAGGAGCTGAGGAAGAACAGGAGGAGCTGAGGAAGAACAGGAGGAGCTGAGGAAGAACAGGAGGAGCTGAGGAAGAACAGGAGGAGCTGAGGAAGAACAGGAGGAGCTGAGGAAGAACAGGAGGAGCTGAGGAAGAACAGGAGGAGCTGAGGAAGAACAGGAGGAGCTGAGGAAGAACAGGAGGAGCTGAGGAAGAACAGGAGCTGAGGAGAGGACGGGCTGATGAAAGCGAAGGAGATAAAAGAAATAAGGGGGTTTCCCAAGAGATAATTCTGTGCGAGTAAGGGAGCAATAGTCAGTGGGGGGCGGCGCTCCCTCCCGCCGACAGGTTATCAGGGTCGGTGATTGAGGTGACGGAGAGAGAGAGAGAGAGAGAGAGAGAGAGAGAGAGAGAGCGAGAGCGAGAGCGAGAGCGAGAGAGAGAGAGAGAGAGAGGTCATCTTCAAACAGCAAACCGCAATACTGTTAACCAATGTAACCAAGTATGCCCCATACTTTGTGGGCAAGGTTAACTATTGTGTGAAGGTAAACTATTGTAAACAAGTAAACATATGTTGTTTGGAAACTTTCATGTCTATGTGAGGATGAGAACACTTTTGAAGCTAAAGATTAAGATACTTCTATGATTGAAACACATAGCCTCTAACTGGGCGATTCAATGGTCGAATTATTTAAACTATACTAAGATGGCGTCTAACCATGTAAGGATATGAATATTATTTAAATTCAATATATATATATATATTTTCAAAAGATAAGATATTAATAAACATTGCCCAAATAAGTTGAATTAAATATAAGACGCCACGAGCAAAATTACCTATAATCCGTTAATTTGTGTATGTACAAAATATAACATATATAAAAGGTTGTGTTTATACAGTATATTACTCGGACGTTTGTATTGAGATATATTATAAGAGTCAATATATTTAAACCGGAAACCATTGCATCGGCAAACGGAAGATTCAAGTAGTAATACAAAAAACAAAACTGGTAATGGAGCATCAGTTTTCGGAATTTATTATATTCAAGGAGCACAGTTCTTATTTATCTGCGTTCGGTAAGTCAAAGAGTAAACATAAGCTTATATTCAACATTACACATTGCAGTTCGATCATCATAAAGTACTTCCGGAGTTACACTTCTACAAAATTATATAGCCGATTTTATATAATGGCTTAATAATATCTTGCCGTGAAAGTCATGACGTAACCCTTTCACACATTTATGACGCAGAGGTTGCCAGATTAGCAATGAGAAATAGAGTTCTCTCACTCTTATAATTACCTCTCCAAAAATTAGTTTTCTGCCCACAGCTAACTCAAAGACAACTGCAGAGGTTGAAGTAACTAAATTAAAGGTTTCTAAATACCCCTGATGGTAACAAAGGCTTTAAAGTATCCCCAATAGGCTCAAAATCGCGTCATATGTTGGAGAGGGTTAAGTTCATTACAGCTGTCTTCCTCCGTATTAGGTCTGATATTACGGAGTTATAATCGAGATAAATACAAAAACAAATAAAATAAAATTATAAATTGAAGTACAAATACAGGCCAACATATCAATTATTTATACTATATCCACTTATCAGTATTGCAAATAAACTAGTATAATATATATATATACCGGTATATATATATATATATATATATATATATATATATATATATATATATATATATATATATATATAAGGGGAGACTGGCCGTTTGTTTGGTCTATTAATTGATTTATTCATATTTTTGTTTAGTTTCCTCCCTAGACCTCCATCAAGCTTAGAAAAACACCCCCTAGACCCGGTAGAAAAATGTCCCGGCCGAAGCCCGGTTCCTCTTACAATTGCAGGCTCGCTATGGGCCGAACGTCTTACCGTCCTGGTGGTGTAATGGTTAAGGTGGCAAAAATATGTGTGTGATAACCCGGTTCGAATCCCGGTGGATCATATATACTTTAATTAATTTCAGGTCGCTGTGGTGAGATTAATAAAAATAATATCAAAACTATTGGGGCTAAACATTAGGGAGAAGGGGGGGTCCAGCAAAACGGACTGCCTCCCCTTAAGAAGCAACATTGGAATAGCTACTGACCAGATTATATAATGGAAAACAGAACACAAAAATAGACAAGTAACTAACCAAGTAATACAAACTACACTGAAATAATGCATGCCCTATGTATTGGAAAGCTGCCACTGTCATCTACACTGCAATAATGCATGCCCTATGTATTGGAAAGCTGCCACTGTCATCTACACTGAAATAATGCATGCCCTATGTATTGGAAAGCTGCCACTGTCATCTACACTGAAATAATGCATGCCCTATGTATTGGAAAGCTGCCACTGTCATCTACACTGCAATAATGCATGCCCTATGTATTGGAAAGCTGCCACTGTCATCTACACTGAAATAATGCATGCCCTATGTATTGGAAAGCTGCCACTGTCATCTACACTGAAATAATGCATGCCCTATGTATTGGAAAGCTGCCACTGTCATCTACTATGCAAGGAATAAAACAAAACACATTAACCCTTTCACTACCGGATATGTATGTGGCATTATTTCAGCTATAGTTAGACGATTTTATACAGCTTAGGGAGGATATGTGGTAGTTAAAAGAGTTAATTGAGATAGTGTGTAGCCTCTTCATTGGTACACGTCCGTCCTCAGCTGAATACAATCGTCTAATAATTGCCAGAATATAATGACAACAAGGCAGCGGTACTGAAGGGGTTAATCGGTTCAGAAAACGTGAATCTCTTGACATTGATGACTTTACTAAAACTGGTATCAACTAAAACGAATAAGAATATAATGATCATCCTTATATTTGCCTTAGCCTCAGTATAATTATAGTTGAACACATTTCTTTATCAGATCACGAGTTATTTTATATTGCATGGATTTATCAAGACGACATTGTTCTCTATACGAACGACCTCTAGAAACCAAATGGTTGAAGATTAACTATTAACACCCTCCCCCACCCCACCCCATCCCCCACGCATACACTCCAAAAAGTCATTCGTATATGTATGTATGTATGTATGTATGTATGTATGTGCTCAGGCCCAATCCCCACTTTTCCTATTTTTATTTTTATTTTCTATTTTACTCTTTTTTTTTTTTTTTTCTTGGTGGTGGCCGACTCAAGACAGAGCAAGAACAGGGAAAACACAACACACAAGACAGATCAACGAACAAACACAGACAAAAACACAAAATTCACACACATCATTCGTAAGTTGAATAAATCGTCTTTAAGAAACTAACATACTTATTGAATCTGACGTCTTCTAATTGCAAGAGTTAATTAATTAAATATCTAAACACTAAACAGAAGAGGAACACCAAGGAACACGTTGCCAACTACAAAATTCGGGTGGAAAATGAAGGGGAAAGGTTTCTGAAGTTTAAGGGGGTAGTGGTTATTTTTTGGTATATTTATTCATGTATGATATAGTTTACTCGCTGGACCCCCATCAAACTTAAAAATTAAAACCTAGATCCCCCTTCAAGATAAATGTGTACATTTTTTCGGTAGAAAAATGTCCCGGTCAAAGGCTACTTCCTCCTAGAATTACAGGCTCGCTCTCACTCGCCATGAACAAATAGTCACCTAAAGGGCAGGAAAGGTTTTTATATTGACGAAGAAATGGGGTGAATGGAACGAACATCTTAAAATCTCGAAGTTAACGGGAATAAACATGAGGGAGAAAAAGCAACTGCCTCCCCCTTAAGCAGCGGCCCTTCCATACCCGGTGAGGCCTTAAGTATGGTTAGCGAGATTCCCAGCCAGGGGGGGTATCTGCCTTCGATAATGGGGCTCGCGGGGGGGTCACTAACTTTTTTGGCTAATTATATTACGACCCAAATTAGTCAGGATCTATTGGGCTGTAACTCTCTCGCTTCCGCCTGCCCGTAGTGGTTTTCCGATTATTTCCATTAAGTTTTCCCGTTGTAGATTTCCTTCCCCTTTTTCGTAATTTTCTGTCGGTTCATAAAGTACAGATTGGGGGCAAGACAGATAAACGAACAGTCTGGTCGATTCATACATACAATTTGCTTGAACAACGCATACTGTTCAGAATCGAATATCTGCACATATTTGTACTAATACACAACGAGGTGTAATAATATCAATCTCTCTTTATCAATATATATGATAAGAGTCTCAAAATTACATAATATTAAGGTAACTTACACACATTATTTTACAATCTTACTGGGCTTTGTTCAGTTCAAACGAACATTGGACCTTTTGTGCACAATTCAATCTTAGGAATACTTTATGTTCAAATTGATTATGCTGACTTTCATTTGGGAGATATCTCTTAAAGGTAAACTTAGAAATGTCGATGTTATTCTGACTTAAAAGAATTTCGTAATTAATTAAGAACAATGATGCAATCTTCCAATCTTTATGATGTATGTGGCAAGATAATACTGAACCTTTAAAAACAAATAAAAATAAATACAATATAATAAATCCTTGGTGTAAATACTTGCTCGAAATCTCCTATTACTCATCCGCAGGTATACACATTTATATAGCCCATAACTACAATATATGGAATGTTTCCTAATCCTATTACATTTAGTGTTAATATCATCAATATTTTAGTTGTCACTGTATTAATCATGAATATTATACCCACCCCCCTCCTTCCCTCCCCTTCTCCCTCTCTCTCTCTCTCTCTCTCTCTCTCTCTCTCTCTCTCTCTCTCTCTCTCTCTCTCTCTCTCTCTCATATAACGAGTTTTTATTCATCATTACCATTCTCAAAAATATTCCCTTGCCCAAAAATATTCATCTTGACCCCGCAAAAATGTCCACAGTTTTTCTTTCACCATCATCACTCAGCCCTTCTCTCTCCATTAGAGGGAATACACACGAACAATTTTTCCTGGAATCTTTTGGGGCAAATTCTAGTTAAAAAAAAATCCGAATTAAATTGTCTTAAGAACTCAGTCATCTACCATAATGTATCTTCAGTCCACTATCCGATACCTCTCTGCTGCATTTTACAAGAAATGGGTTGCTCTGCGATATTCCGCAAAAACGCTCCTAATTTCCAGCTATAATTGGTTTCCTTTTAATGGGGCGTCACGACTTATGTTCTTGCCTGTACGTCAGTAAGCATTACTTACACATTTGCTTTCCGTGTCTCTTGTTTTCTAGTTCTCAAACCAATTTTTCTCCTCGTATTGCAGTCGCTCCTTTTCCCTTTCTCATACACCTTTTTTTTCTCTAACTACAGGAATAGCTAATCAGTTTCACTTTCTCTTTACTTCTTACATTTCGCACCTCCATATCTCGCTCTCTCTCTCTCTCTCTCTTCCTCAATAAACTAACTCACTCACTCTTGCACACACACACAAACACACACACACACACACACTCACTCACTCTCTCTCTCTCTCTCTCTCCCTCAATAAACTAACTCACACTCTCTCTCTCCCTCCCAGGAACGGACAAAGTGGCAGGAAATGTGAGGCGAGGTTATTTAAGCGGCTCGCCTCTTGAAGTGGAAATGAACGACACTTTTTACTCAGGGGTTTGATAAGAAAAATCCGTGGAGATGTAAATGAGCTGGAAGTCGGGCGGGTGTGCGAGAGAGCGAGAGAGATGGGGGGATTGAAATAGTGAGATAGGAGAGAGAGAGCGAGAGAGAGAGAGAGAGAGAGAGAGAGAGAGAGAGAGAGAGAGAGAGTGAGAGTGTGAGAGTGAGAGAGAGAGAGAGAGAGAGAGAGAGAGAGAGAGAGAGAGAGAGAGAGGAGAAAAAACATGGTAATATAGTCGAGTGAAAACAATGAGAGAGACATAAAAGAACTAGTTTTATAACCGAAAATTCTTTGTTGCAACTATTTCTGCACACAACTGTTTTGTAGCCAAGTATCTCTGTACCAACTATTTCTGTACCAACTAGTATTTACCCAACTATCTCTGTGCCAACCTGTCGCTGTACCCAACTATATTTGTAACCAAGATTTTGGTCTGTACCTAACTGTTTTGCACCCGACTATCTTTGTACTCAACTATTTCTGTACCCAACTATCTCTGTACCCAACTATCTATGTACCCAATGTGTTGTTGTCGCCAACTATGCCTGTACTCAACTTATTCTGCTTCCATAATCTTCACCCATATATTTCCTTACCGAAAACAAATATAAATTTGCATCAATCTGTCTACGAGCTGTTCCACACTTACATGAGTTTCTCGAGTAACTGTGTACACCAATATATCTCTCTTAGACTACCTTTATTCATGATTAGTTGATTACCTCCGCATACAATATCACTGTGAACAATTGTCTCCGAGTACAACTAAGATCTACCACTCTCCACTATTTCTCTGAGTACTACTACATCTCTATATGACTAGCTATGTATTCAAATAGTTCTACTCCTAAAACTATCGGTACCATGATGTATCTGTAGCCAAGTAGTAGCTATTATGAAAACATGCATCCTCCTTCATTCACTGTCCCCCCCTTCACTCACTCAACCCCACAATTTGCCGGAGGATAACAGGTTTTTCACAATACGCAGACGGAGGTCTTTAAAAAAAAAAAAAAAAAAAAAAAAAAAAAAAAAAAATCCTTTCCCAAATATCTACTATAGGCCTAGTCTGTATTTTCTTCAGCTGGCGATAAACTATCATGTGTCCATCTTGATTAATCAGCTATTTCGAAGATTTTGTAGCAAAATATGTTGTTAATTATGAACACTTGCCATTAATATAACGAAGATATAGTAATTTCATATTTTCTATAAAATATTGAAACATCTATTGCAAAGGGATTCAATTTACCATCAGATATGACAGACAATAGCAGGAGGGTGCCAACCCCGAATGGAGTTGAAACAGGGGAGCTATCCCACCGCCAAAGGCGGCTTTCTAGGGCCTTTCCTAGCTGATGCTGAGAGGATTGGGTTCTAGTCATGTGGTGATGGGCTGGTCTATCAGAGTGAGAGCTGAGCGTTCTCTGCCATACCCATAGCTTACTCTGACTGTTCCTTTTACTTATATATTTTCTAGATCTCAAGTGACAGCGTCGTCTTTTCCGTGGATTGACCTCCCTACTGCCAACCTAGAGGTTGACAGATTGGGAGCCAAAGCGTCACATTTTTCCTTTGCCCCTCAACTTTCCCTTCATAATTGCTGAGGGGCACAGGGCCTTGGGTGCGGCTTTGGTTTCCCGGGCGTTTCCACACCCTCCTCAGCTCCCTGCCTTGGAGTGGCTTTGGTCACACAGGCTTTATTAGTGGTAAGCAGGGAGGGTTTTGTGGGGCCGTTCGTTTATGGCCTTGGCCTTGCTCAAGACCATGGGGCTGTTCGGCCAGACAGCCTGGGGAACGGGAACAGCAACAACAACAACAACAGACAATAGCTTGTCTGATAGGTGTTTATGTTTCACAATAAAGTCGATGATCTTTGAATTCTGACATTTTTGGTGCTAATTCCCGATCTGTACAAATATACTATTTCGTTTGAACTAAAAATCTCCTTTTCGCTGCCATCTATAAATCTTTCTCTCCTCTTCCTCGCCCATCATACCCTTCCCCTCTTCCCTTCTTCTCCTCCCCTCCCTTCCTCTCCTTCTCTCCACTCTTTCCTTTCTCCTCCGCCTCTCCTTTCCCTTCCCCCCTCCTATCCCCTGCTTCCCTCCTCATCCCCCCTTATCCTTTTCCTCTCCTCTCCCATTTTCCAGGTCTCACATCCCCTCTCCCCCTCTATTTCTCGCCTCTTTCCCTCCTCTTTTTCTCCCCTCCTTCCTTCTTCCCTCACCTCCCTTATCCTCTTCCTCTCCTCTCCCCTCACCCAGTTCTCACATCCCCTCTCCACCTTTACCTCTCTCCCCTCCCTCACTATCCTGTCCTCCTTCTCTTCCCTCCCCTCCTTCTCCTCTCCCCTTCTTATTTCCACTCTCCCAGCTCTCACATCCCCTTTCCACCTTTACTTCTCTCCCCTCATCCTTGTCTCCCTTCCTTCCCTTCCCCTTCCTCCCCTCTCTTCTTCGCCCCTCCTTCCATTCCTTCCCTCTCCCCTCCTCCTTCTCCCTCCTCCCTCTCCTCTCCTTCTTCTCTCCCCTCTCCCAGCTCTCACATCCCCTCGCCACTTTTACATATTCCCCTCTCTGGCTCTAATCCTCTCCTCGCCATTTTTACTGCAATTGCATATTTTTCTGCACCCGTGTATTTGCTTCGACTAGTCCTTTATGTGTTGTGTGTTGCTCGGCATTGTCTATCTTCGTTGTAGTGGAGGTATATTATATTTAACACTTGACTATAAAACATTTATTTCTGTATACGAAGGTATTTATTGTTCAAGAGAGACGATGGAATACAGTATATATATATATATACCATAGACTCTATATACAGTATACTGCATATAAAGAGAGAAAGAGGGAGAGAGAGATATTTACATAGATTTATATAGATTTACATAGATACACTGGCCACACAGATCTTACGATCCCTGCGAGGTGGCCAGGACTTGATTTTAATAGAGATAGCAACCCTAAGAGAAAGTGGAAGGAAAGGATAGCAAAGATGAATTCTAGGAGGAATTGGCCGTCGGCCGGGATATTTTTCTACCGAAATATGTACACATTTATATTGAAGGGGGTCTAGGAGGTTCGCTATATATCATCTCTTCACCTTCATTTATCTTAGTTTCCCTCATTCGTACTCTCTCTCTCTCTCTCTTCTTCAATTGTTAATTTCCTTCTGTTATCTCTCTCTACTAAGCATTCACCCACTATTCTTTGCTCTCTCTGTCTCTTGCTCCTCTTTAGTGTCTCCCTTGCTCTCTATTTCTCTCCTTGCCTTAGCAGTTCATTCTTCATTCGTAATCACTTTCACCCTCTTTCTATCCTCTTCGGTCTATTTCCCTCTACTCACTCTTTCGTGCTAAGCTTACCCCTCATTCGTACTCTCTCTCTCTCTCTCTCTCTCTCTCTCTCTCTCTCTCTCCGGAACCACCTGGGTCGCCCTCCACGCTTCAAAACAAAAGACAGTCAGCCCTAGTGCACGCCCCATTAGTGAGAGGGAGCGAGAGTGAGAGGGAAAAGGGAGAGGGGAGAGGGGAGAGAGAGAGAGAAGGGAGCGGAAAGATGGATTTAATGGAGAGGAGAGAAGAAGAATAGGACAGAGAGAGAGAGAGAGAGCGTGTGTGTGTGTGTGAGGGATAGGGAAAAGAATGAGGGAAGAAGAGTGGGAAGAGAATAGAGTGAAGATGAATTAGTGGAAAGGGGAAGAAGAGGAACGTGAAATAGAAGACATGGAAGACTGGAAAGGGTGGACGAGAAGAACATATACAATGCGATAAAGGGAGGAGGAAGGGAATGAGGAGGGGGAGGGGCAAGGTAAAAGTGGAGAAAGGAGGAATAATAGAAGAAGGAAAAAAAAAAAAAAAAAAAAAAAGGATCAATGCGAGGAAGAAGAGGAAGGTTAGAAGAAGCAAAAACGAATTATAAGAGTGAAAGAGGAAGCAAGAGTGATGGAAGGAAGATGAAGATAAGGGAATTAGAAAAAAAAGAGACAATCGAAATGAGATTGGAGAAGAAAAGCTTAAAGGTAGAGAGTGATGGGAGATAGAACGAATATGCGAAAAGGAAGAGAAGGAAAGAGAGAGTAAATGAGAGGGAAGGCGAGGAGGGGGAATGACAGAGCAGAAGGAATAGAGGTGAGGAGGAAAGAAAACAAGGGAGATCTACGATGTGAGAGGAGATAAGAAGAGCTAGGGTGAGATGGAGGGGAAGGGTGAGAGAATGGCCAAATAGAACAAAGAAGAGAGAGAGAGAGAGAGAGAGAGAGAGAGAGAGAGAGAGAGAGAGAGAGAGAGAGAGAGAGAGTAAAGGTGGGCACTTACATTTTGAAAATAAATTAAAACAGTGAGAGGAAATATATCAACACTGAAGTATACGAACAAAAAGTATTATTTAAGAGTAAACAATCTATGGAGATATATGGAATGCTAATTCTTTAAACAGGTTTAGATTGCAGTGGATATACTGTATATACCGTAATACTAAAAATACATAGTGAAATTTAATGTACTGTGTACACACTGTATATACTGAACACATGTATGTACTCTCTCTCTCTCTCTCTCTCTCTCCTTGTGTTTCCATGGGGGGCTTCCAGGTTTCCAGATCCCTTCCGGAGTGACCACTGGGTCCTGGGGTCGGTCTCCGGTCCCCCATGTGGTCTCCGGAACCTGGGGACACTGGAGAAGAAGGAGGGGGGGGGGGGGAGAGAGGATGAGTAGGGGGGAAGGAGGGGGAGAAAGGGGGAGGAGGAGGAGAAAAGGAGCATGGGGAAGGATGTAGAGAAAGGGAGTTCTAGAAGACTAGCAGTGGGGATGAAGGTAGAGAAAGGAGGATAAGGCAGATGAGGAGCAGCAGGGGGAGATGGTGGGGGGGGGTGGGGAAAAGGGGGAGGAAGAAGCAGATGAGGAGGAGAAGAGTAGTCCGTCGCAGGGTGAAGCCGGGGGGGGGGAGGTAGGCACGGGGGAAAGAGGCAGATGGAGGCGAGAAGGTGAGTAGGAGTGATCTTGGGGTGGGGGGGAGCGTTAGAGAAAGAGGGGAGGGGGGAGAGGGCAGTTGTGGAGGAAAAGGAGGGATTAGGAGCAGGGGGGTTTTAGAATTAGAGAATAGGGGGTTTAAGATGCCTATGGGGCGGAGAGGAGGGTTAGTAGTATGGGGGGGGGTGGTTTAGGGTAGAAAAAAGGGGGGGAAGCGGAAGAGACAGATGAGGAGAATAAAAGGAGTAGCAGGAGGGAGGGAAGACGAAAAGAAATAGACAGGCCTTAGAGCAATGTGGGAAAGGAGGCGAGGCAGATAAGGAGAAGAGGAGTAGCAAGGAGGAGGGGGGTGGGGGGTAGATAACGGGGAAAGAGGTAGATGAGAAGGAGAAAAGGAGTAGAAGGGAGGGTAGATAAATGGGGAAGAGATAGATGGGGAGAAGATAAAATTGACAAAGTGAAGAGGGAACTTGGGGAATGGAGGAAGATTTATGGATTGGAAGGAACTTAGACAAAGAAGGAAGACACGCATGTCAATAAGGACTTGGGGAATCGAAGAGGATAGGATACGAATAATGATGATGAAAAAGAAAGTATTTAGAAGGGGAAAGTGAAATGAAAATGAGTGGAGATAACACATTGGTTGACATGATAACAAAATATATAATATAAAATATACTAGAGACAATAAGAGCGTTTACAAAACTGTCGGGCATACTGTCAAACTATACACCACAAACATTGAGAATAACATGCGCGAAAACTTGCTTTGGTCGACGGAAGTGGCCGCGAATACATTATACAATATCAGATGTATTTAACGCCTCGAATATTCAGCCCCCCAAAACACACCTTGCTACTTCCCACCCACATGATATACCGCCGCCCTTATCAGACTTAATCCCTATTCTTAGGAGAAACGGGGATAATAAATGAGCGTACTGTGAGCTTGGCTTGGTGGTGGGTGGGGGATCAGATGGTGGACGCTCGGTAAGGATGGGTCAGTAGCTGTGGTATACATGGCCCTTCTGGGAGTTCCTCTCTGCCTCATCTTGGTCTCGCTGTCTTTTCTCTTTCCTTCTCGCTAGCTCTCTCTCTCTCTCTCTCTCTCTCTCTCTCTCTCTCTCTTCTTTTCTATCCTTTCCTTCAACTTTCCGTCTCTAACGGATATGCCACATCTACTAGAATTACTGTAAGTCCTGACCCCCTCGTTTGGATTGTAAGGTCTGTGTGGCCAGTGTATCTATGTAAATATATGTAATGATTTTGTGCTTGGTGTGGGGTCGTGTTGCTCTGTCTTGTCTTCTTTTTGAGGGTGTTTGATTGGGTGATGTTTTGGTTCGGCCACGAGTTTTGCTCTCTCTCACGCCGTCGCTTTCCACGAT
>CM064489.1:3660817-3755154 GCA_032716605.1 Paralithodes platypus
TTAACGAGTATTTTGTATAAAGGGAAAGAAACAGTTTGTCAAGGAATTATATCAGTATGTACAGTCGTGGTCAGGAGTTTCTGAACATTATTTGGAGTCACAATTATGACACAATGGCGAATAATTTTGATAAACTGCCTGAGGGGAAATGGGCCGTTTTTCTGGTCCCCTTTCTTTCTCATGCTTATCCCCATGAGATTTTAAGGCGTTTGCCCCATTAGTTTGTCGATTTTAATACCTTTCGCCCCATTTATTTGTCAATAATAAGACCTTTCGTGCCCTTTAGGTATGTAATTGTGGAGGAACCAGCCTTCGGCCGTGACATTTTCTACCGAAAAATATACAAATTAATCTTGTAGGGTGATCTAATGGAGGTTTTTAAGTTTGATGGAGGTCTAGGGAGGAAACCAAAAAAATATATGAATATATAAATATAACGACCCCCAAAAATAACCACTGTTCCCTTAAGGAACACTAATTAAATTACTATGCCTCATTAGTTAATGCTCGCTGTCTTATTGGTATCATTAAGTGATCAATACTCTTGTTTCATTTCATCTGACGATAAATTGAATCCCTTAGCAGCTAATTCCTCGATACTTAATGACACAATATGAAACTACTATGTCTCTGCATCATACTCAAATCAAGTGTATACAATTAGCACCATATTTCACTACGAAATCTTCAAAATAACTGAGAAATCTTGATGGGAACTTTGCAATTTACCGTCAGTTGAAAAGAAACCGACTTTGGTATTCCTGACCCCAACTGTACACACAATCAGTAACGATACACGCAAAACAGGAACAAAAATCACGAGGGCACACATTTTTTTACGGGAGTGAGCTGCCTTGTGAGAGTCGTGAGAAAACACTTACCCTCACTCCAGTGCCTTTGTTGGAGAGAGAGAGGCTGTAACAGATCGGATCTTATAGCAATCTTGTAAATATTACGTAAAAAGTCCAATGCGATACTTAAATTGGAGATATATAAAAGGCTGTAACAAATCGGATTTTATAGCAATCATGTAACTATATATACGTAAGAAGTCCAATGAGATACATACAATTGAGAGATGTGTTAAAAAGACTATCATAGGGAGTAGAACATGTATCGAAACGGTAAATTATATATGTTGCAAGAACACAGTCATAACTAATAGATGACAGAAATACTTCATGTGTAATAGCATAGAGTTGAAGAATGTTATTCATTAATTATATAATATTATGACCCACATATCTGAGTGGCTGGCTGAAACTGATCACTTTCTATGGCAATTATATGCTTAACGTTCCATAAAATGATGTAAGCTAATATACGAAGGTTAAGAATTGTATACTAAGCTAAATAGAACATGCATCGTCGCAGTCAAAAACGTATTATATGCAAACACTCAGGTCATTGTCGTATTTAGTCAAAAAAAGTAGATACTACAGTATTTATGATGAAGAGGGATATACATAAATTTAGCAATACAAATTTGTCAAATAATAAAATACAACCGTTAATAAGCGCTTAATAATAACTGCAACCCAGTGCTTAAACTTGTTATAACTCAGCTTTCCATTAGGCTATAGTATAGACAAACCTTTTAATATGAAAGTCAATAAACAATGCATCATGATAATGGGTACTTACATTATATTCAAGCGAGACACTTCATCCTAGATTAGTGGCCATCGTCCATTTCAAGTACTGGTATCTGCAAAAGAAAGTATATGATTTGTTTAATATAATTTAATAGATATATACAACATTATGCTGGAGAAAACTTGGTCATGGACTATAATATCTCAGTGTAAGTCACTGACTGGCTTGTATCTCTGAATCCCGATGAAAGTTGCCTGAATGCCAAGTACACGCTGACTCTTACGTGATCCTAATGAATGGAGAAAGGTGTGTGTGTGTGTGTGTGTGTGTGTGTGTGTGTGTCTGCGTGTGTGTGTGTGTGTAAATATAAGTTACTAAAATAAGCTACGTATAAAAATAATAAATTGCAGGTAAATTTCGCATAGAGCAGGATATAAGGACCGCCCTGTATATTCAGTATATTGCAAAAATCGTATGCCCAAATATAACAACAATGACAAACCTAGTGTTATATTCGTTTACGTGTTCATAGTAGTACACACACGATTTATAACACTGTTTCTATTTAGGTTTTTTGCACATAAAGGATCAAAACATAATTATGATTATGTTTTACATTTATATACAGTATCTATATTATATCTATATGTACCGGTATCTAATTATATTTATATATTTATTTATTTATTCATGTATGTATGTATGTATGTATGTATGTATGTATGTATTTGTTTATTTATATATATATATATATATATATATATATATATATATATATATATATATATTTGTACCCTCTATTATATTTGACCACATAACATTTAGCCCCAGCGTGGAGCCCCAGATAGGGTCATGACGGACGCGGGCATGGACGGATGCGCAGAGTTGACCTCCGGAGACCATAAATTGCGGCGATCGTGAGCCCCGATATCCGCTCACGAAGGTCGGAACGGCTAATTTGAATATCGTGTTAAATCCCGACACCGCTAGCTAGGAGGGTGATGGGGGGGTGGAAGGGTAGGGTGATGGGAGGGTGAGTAGCTAGGGAGCGGGTAGAAGGGCAGGGTGAGGGGAGAGTGAGTAGGTAGGGGGACATAATAGGATGAGAGGGGAGGGTGAGGGGAAGGTGAGTAGGGGTGGGGGGAGTAGAGTAGGGTGACATGATAGGATGAGAGGGGAGGGTGAGTAAGTAGCGGCGGGGGAGAGTAGGGTGACATGGTAGGATGAGAGGGCTGGGTGAGAGGAGTGAGTATGGTAGGGGAGAGAGTAGGGTGACGGGGGGGGGGGGGGGGGGTGACAAGGTAGGATGAGGGGGGAGGGGTAGTAGGTAGGGGGTAGAGTAGGGTGACAGTAGAGTGAGAGGGCAGGGTGTGGGGACGGTGAGTAGGTAGGGGGTAGAGTAGGGTGAGGGTGAGGGCGAAGGCTGATAGTGATAGATACGGAATTAGTGATGTGAGAGTAAGGCATGGAGTGGGAAAGATTATAGCTAGAAGTATGGACATAAGGTAGAGTTGAAACATTAAATCGTGATGATACATGGTAGGTGTATGATACAAGTATAAATTAATAACCTGGTACAAGAAACGAAATAATTGATGTAAAAGAAAGGAGATGATTGACAGTTAAATTAGTATCCTATTAGGGGTCAACACCAAATAGTGATAGCAAGTGATCATAGGTACTAAAAACTGAATAATTGTTGTCATGCTCTCTTTGCTTTCCTGTCTGCTTGTCTAGCTATATGAATGGGATTGAAGTATGCATGTATTATGTATGTTTCGCATCTCTCTTTATCAACTACTTCTCTTCTCCTTCCCTTTATTGTCATCCCGTTCTCTCTCTCTCTCTCTCTCTCTCTCACCCACACACTTACTCTCTCCCCCTCCACTCACACTCTCACTCTCTCTCTCTCACACACACACTCTCCCACCCATACACTCTCTCTCTCTCTCCCACCCACACACACACTCTCTCTCTCTCTCTTATTACTACTCTCTCTCTCTCTCTCTCTCTCTCACTCCCCCCTCTCTACCCCCCCCCCTCTCTCTCTGTGTATGCCACCCTAATTATTTACACGGCCCCGGTCTCATGGTGTCTCTGTTTATTTTCCCTCCTCCCCTCATTATCTCCCCTCGGACAGACAAGCCATCATCCACCACGTCCTCAGTCTCCCCTTCCCTCCCCTCTTACTATCCTCCTCATTTTCCCCTCTATTCTTCCCCCTTCTTCCTTTCGCTTACTATCTTCCTCTCTTACTATTCTCCCCATCTTTCCCCTCCTCGCTTCTCCCCTCCTCCTCTTTCTTACTATCCTTCCCATCTTTCCCCTCCCCGCTTCTCCCCTTCTTTCCCCTTTATTCTACCGACTTCTCCCCTCCTCACTTATTATCCTCCCCATCTTTCCCCTCCTCCCCTCTCTTACTATCCTCCCCATATGTCCCCTCTACTTTAAATCTTTCCCCTCCCCTCCTCTCTTATTATACTCCCCATCTTTCCCCTATACTTTCCCTACTTCTCCCTTCCCTGCTCTCCTCTCCTAACCAACTCTCTTACTATCCTCCCCATTTTACACCTCTATTCTCCTCTCCCCTTTCCTCCCCAGATCTCCCTCTTTCCTCCCCATCCTTTCATTCTTTCTTCCCTAGTTCTCCAGGCTCTATTTCACCATTTATCTCGTCCTCTGTTCCCCAGTTCTATTTCCATCTCTCCTCTCTCCTTCCCAGTAGTCCCATCTCTTTCCCAGTTTCTCCAGGGTCTATGAAACGTATTCTTAAACAATTATTTCCCTTCGCAGCGCATCGTACACTCGGATGCCATAGTCTCTAACCCACTCATAATAAATCGAGGATCCTATATGTTTGTCTTTATGCAATTATAACTATCTGGGATTAATTTTTGGATAGTACTTGCTTTTCAATAATTAGTATACCGGTATATAGTTTTGTAGTTGATGTATAGAAAGTTATATTCATCCATTCGTTTCCAGAGATATACTTCCATAATTTGAAGTAGGTGAAGTCCTCGAATATTTATGAGTGGGCTAGTAGACAATGGTATCCAAGTGTACCGAACGAATACTGTGGAAATGAGCATAGTTTACAGAGTGTACACGGATTAGCATACCCATTTTCTACGCTCCCTCCTTTTCTCCCTGGACTAACTCTCACTTCCCCAGATCTACCAGACTCTATACTGTCTCTTCTCCCCAGGCTTTGCTTCCACTATAATTCCCTGCTCTCCTCATTCTCTTCATCCCATTCCCAAAGCTTTCCCCCCTCTCTCTATTTCCCAGCTTCTCCATACAATTTCTACCCTCCCCCTTCTCTTCCCAAAGCAATCCCAAGATGTGTTCATGTCTAGCCAATTAGTCAGTCAGTAGTCAATCTCAAAATTTACCAGAACGTCCCCGACTTCCCAAATTGACTAATTCCTTGAACGTGACTACAATGCGTTGGTATGTGTGCGATTAGTTTGCTTGGGAACCAGATTAACTTGCTCATGTAGTGATGTACACCCTATGTGGTGGATTGTGTTCTTTTATTTATAAATAACTATTTTACTTAAGCGTTGTTTCCACATAGCGATTTTGATTCGTTGTTTTGTCTTTTTACTGTGTTCGTATACGTTTTGGTTTGTTTATTTTGCAAGTTTTACATTATAATTAACACAGGGGGTACTAACAATACTCATAGGATAGAGAAGGTAAATTATACAAAGAAAGAGAGTAAAAGGGAAAGACGTCGACCAAAAGCAAGCAATACCTCTTACAATGAGCACTCAACCAGCATATCCTGGAATAATTGGCCTACACTCATAAATGTTCACAGCAATTCCCTTTAAAGGCATGTGGGTTGAACTGCTTCCAAGTTTGTCACCATACAGGCCATAATATCTGATAATCATATAATAATAATAACTAATACTCTTCCCCAACTTAACATATGACTTATTACCCAGTTTTCCTACGTTTTCGTTTCCCATATATCTTTCATTTCAATATAACCTTTCCTCCTCCCCCCCCCCCCCCCACCCACCCCCACCCGAGGCATGAGCCCAGAAATATACAAGGGGTAAGAGTGATGGATGACGAGAGGAGGAGGACGAGAACGAGGACGAGTACGGCGACCACAACCACGATGACGAAGAAAAGGAAGAGGAGGAGAAGAAGAAAAATGAAAGAAGAGGAGTAGAAAAAAGGAAAAGAAAAAGAGGAGTAGAAAAAGGAAAGAAGAGGAGGAGGAGTAGAAAACGGAAAGAAGGAGGAGGAGGAAGAGTCGAAAAAAGGAAAGAAGAGGAGGAGGAGGAGTAGAAAAGGGAAAGAAGAAGAGGAGGAGGAAGAGGATGAAAGGGAGAAAGAGACGAAGGAGATTAAGGAAAAATTTAAAGTAGGAGGAGGAGAGGAAAAGGAGGAGGAGGAGGAATATGACAACGAGAGGAAGAAGAGGACAGAGGAAGAGAAGGGTAATTAAGAAATAGTTAATGAGACGCGGTGAAGAGGACCAGAAGACCCGATAAAAACACCAACACATATTATAATGACCCCGACATGGGAGACGGAAAATAAGGGGTGGGGGGGGGGGGGAGGGGGGGGGTGCACTGGTAAAATAGTCCTAACATAAACAATAGCTAACATTAAGGGGAAATTTGAATAAACTATATATATATATATATATGACAAACATCTTCACGGAGGTCATCTTTATTGGCAACGTTTCGGACTCACACAAGGTCCATCATCAGGCCTAGGAATAAAATACGATTCTTAAAACAAAAACGTTAATCAGAAGCGTAGACAACATACAAATCGGCAGACAAATGAGCATGCAAAGTAAAATCCAAGGTATGTATGTAGTTATTATGGAAATGTTAATAATATAAACAAAGATTAATATAGCGATACGTAAAGGGGAGGTTTTCAGTTTGTTTCCTACTCCTCCAGCAATCTTAAAATTTCACCCCCTTGACCCCCTTTCAAGATAAATTTGTAAATTTTTCGGTAGAAAAATGTCCCGGCCGAAGGCCGTTTACTCTTAAATTACAGGCTCGCTATCGCTCGCCAGGATAAAATCGACACCTAAATGGCACGAAAGGTCTTAAAATTGACAGAATGGGGCAGAAATTCTTAAAATCACCAAACTAATGGGGCAAACGTCTTAAAATCTCAAAAGCAATGGGGCTAGACATAAGGGAGAAAGAGGTCAAGAAAAAAGTCCCTCAAGTGGAAATCTCCCCTTAAGAGAACTATAGCCTATAGTAAAATGTAAATGGTAATCAAAGGTATTTATTATATATTACTCAGGGGAATCAAAGGTATTTATTATATATTACTCAGAGGAATCAAAGGTATTTATTATATATTACTCAGAGGAATCAAAGGTATTTATTATATATTACTCAGAGGAATCAAAGGTATTTATTATTACTCAGAGGAATCAAAGGTATTTATTATATATTACTCAGAGGAATCAAAGGTATTTATTATATATTACTCAGGGGAATCAAAGGTATTTATTATATATTACTCAGAGGAATCAAAGGTATTTATTATATATTACTCAGAGGAATCAAAGGTATTTATTATATATTACTCAGGGGAATCAAAGGTATTTATTATATATTACTAAGGGGAATCAAAGGTATTTATTATATATTACTCAGGGGAATCAAAGGTATTTATTATATATTACTCAGGGGAATCAAAGGTATTTATTATATATTACTCAGGGGAATCAAAGGTATTTATTATATATTACTCAGTGGAATCAAAGGTATTTATTATATATTACTCAGGGGAATCAAAGGTATTTATTATATATTACTCAGTGGAATCAAAGGTATTTATTATATATTACTCAGAGGAATCAAAGGTATTTATTATATATTACTCAGGGGAATTAAAGGTATTTACGATTTTTTTTTTAAATGACATGAGCATATGACCGGTGACATTCTTTTCATCATATTCTGGCAACTATTAGATTATTTTATTCGGCTTAGAAAGGATGTCTACCAATTAAAAGGCAGGAGACGATCTCAATTATTTTGTTTTGTGCTACCATATATTCTTCCTAAGCTTCATAAAATCGTATAAATGTAGCTAGAATAAAATTAAGAAGACGTCGCTGGTACAGAAGGGGTTAAAGAGAGGGTTTTAGTTTGTTCCCTAGACCTCCAACAAGCTTATAATTAAACCCCCTAGACCCCATTTCAAGACAAATTTGTACATTTTTCGGTAGAAAAATGTCCCGTGGTTCCTCTTAAATTACAGGTTCGCTATCGCTCGCCAGGAAAAAATACTTAAAATTGACAGAAATGGGGTGAAGGTTCTTAAAATCGCCAAACGGGGCGAACGTCATACAATCTAAAATAAACAATGGGACTAAACATGAGGGAGAAAGGTGTCCAGAAAAAAAAGAATCCCTCAAGTGGTAATCTTCCCTCAAGGGAAAGGAGGCGACAAAAGAAGGAAGGAGAGGAGAGATTTATGACGAACTTGTAAACAAACAAAGGTCCGCGATCTTGCTAACACAATTTAACCCTTTTTAGAACCGGTGACGTCTTTTTTGTTTGGATTTCAGCTGCATTTAGACGATTTTGTGAAGCTTGGGAAAGATAGATATTTTGTGAAGCTTGGGAAAGATAGATATTTTGTGAAGCTTGGGAAAGATAGATATTTTGTGAAGCTTGGGAAAGATAGATATTTTGTGAAGCTTGGGAAAGATAGATATTTTGTGAAGCTTGGGAAAGATAGATATTTTGTGAAGCTTGAGAAAGATAGATATTTTGTGAAGCTTGAGAAAGATAGATATTTTGTGAAGCTTGGGAAAGATAGATATTTTGTGAAGCTTGGGAAAGATAGATATTTTGTGAAGCTTGGGAAAGATAGATATTTTGTGAAGCTTGAGAAAGATAGATATTTTGTGAAGCTTGGGAAAGATAGATATTTTGTGAAGCTTGGGAAAGATAGATATTTTGTGAAGCTTGGTAAAGATAGATATTTTGTGAAGCTTGGGAAAGATAGATATTTTGTGAAGCTTGGTAAAGATAGATATTTTGTGAAGCTTGGTAAAGATAGATATTTTGTGAAGCTTGGGAAAGATAGATATTTTGTGAAGCGTGGGAAAGATAGATATTTTGTGAAGCTTGGGAAAGATAGATATTTTGTGAAGCTTGGGAAAGATAGATATTAGCTATAGAAGGGTTAAATTATATATTAGATATAGATAGATATTAGCTATAGAAGGGTGAAATGATATGTTCTGCAGCCTTTTAATTGGCATACGTCCTTCTCAAGCTGCCTAAAATCGTCTAATTATTGCCAGAATAGAATGAAAAGGACGTCACTGGTAATGAATGGGTTAAGGGGAGATTTCTACTTGAGGGACTTTTTTCTTGACCCCTTTCTCCCTCATGTCTAGCCCCATTGCTTTTGAAATTTTAAGACGTTTGCCCCATTAGTTTGGTGATTTTTAAGAATGTCCGCCCCATTCTGTCAATTTTAAGACCTTTCATGCCATTTAGGTGTCGATTTTATCCTGGCGAGCGATAGCGAGCCAGTAATTTAAGAGTAATCGGCCTTTGGCCGGGACATTTTTCTACCGAAAAATGTACAAATTTATCTTGAAAAGGGGTCAAGGGGGTGAAATTTTAAGATTGCTGGAGGAGTAGGAAACAAACTAGAAACCTCCCCTTAAGAAGAGCGGAGACGAAAAATAAACGATGGAAATAGGAAACATTTGGGATTAAATACGAACAAAAAATATGCATGAGAGAGTGGCAATGTAATTAGGCCTAATCATCCTAATGACCGAAATTAAGTGGATGGATAGACCAAAAGAGCAGAAAAATAGATATACATAACGATATATATATATATATATATATATATATATATATATATACTGTATATATACATAATAATAATAATAATAATCACTGATATGCATAATAAGGATATACACAACCACACGCACATGCACACACATATACGGATGCGCACACACACTCGGGCAAATGCACACACATGTAATCGCAAGCACACACGCAAACATCAAATATCTTAACATATATTTTCAACAGTAACCATATCCCATGTAAGGCTATTATTTTAACTGAAATGGGTCATATAACAATCAACCATTTCAGTCAATTCCACCCCACAGTGACCTTCCCCAAAACTCACTCACGCTCACTCTCACACTCTCACTCTCTCTTTACCCCAAACCCCGTAAACATACACGTCCGTCGCCAAGACATTAATATGACGTCACCCGGGCTCCTAAATATTTAAGGCCCCCTGGGTATACACTCCGGCCATTAAGGGCGGGGAGATGGGCTGTTGGATTTGCTAATGTATGTATTTTGTTATTATTTTGTTATTTTCCTCCCGAGACCTTCATCAAGCTAAAAAAAAAAAAAAAATCCCCCAAAACCCTCCTTCAACATAAATTTGTACATTGTTCGATAGAAAAATGTCCCGGTCAAAGGCCAATTTCTCTTAAATTACAGGCTCGCTTTCGCTCGCCAGGAAAAAATCGACACCTGAATGACACGAAAAGTCTTAATATTGACAAAGAAATGGGGCGAAAGGTCTTAAAATCGCCAAACTAATGGGCCGAACGTCTTATAATCTGAAAACTAATGGGGTTAAACATAAGGAAGAAGGGGGACCAGAAAAACGGCCCATCTCACCTTAAGGGGAGATTTCCACTTGAGGATTTTTTTTTCTTTGCCCCTTTCTCCCTCATGTTTAGCCCCATTGCTTTTGAAATTGTAAGACGTTCGCCTCATTAGTTTGGCGATTTTAAGAAGTGTCACCCCATTTATGTCACTTTTAAGACCTTTCGTCCCATTTAGGTGTCGATTTTTACCTGACGAGCGATAGCGAGCCTGTAATTTAAGAGCAATCGGCCTCCGGCCGGGACATTTTTCTACCGAAAAATGTACAAATTAATCTTGAAAGGGGGTCTAGGGGGGGTAATTTTAAGCTTGATGAAAACGTAGGGAACAAACTAAATACCTCCCCTTAAGGTCTCCTTCTTCCTCTAGGTTTTGCGGCATTCCCGGCTAATTAAAATAGGACCTTCGTGGATACTGCGCTGATGGACGCGCTGACATGGGACACGCTAAACTTTAGGGGGCAAAACATTTGGTTTGACTATGGGGTGGAGCCAAGGCGGACAAACAAAGGTGTTAGGCCAAGGAAATTTGTAATATGCAAGATGCAAAGTCGCCCCCTCACTATCAGGAGTCATTTTATACATCACGCACTACCTTCATCTTAAGGGGAGATTTCCACTTGAGGGACTTTTTTCTTGACCCCTTTTTCGCTCATGTCTAGCCCCATTGCTTTTGAGATGTTAAGACGTTCGCCCCATTAGTTTGGCGATTTTAAGAACCCTCGCCCCATTTCTGTCAATTTTAAGACCATTCGTGCCACTTAGGTGTCCATTTTTTCCTGGCGAGCGATAGCGAGCCTGTAATTTAAGGGGAACCGGCCTTTGGCCGGGACATTTTTCTACCGAAAAATGTACAAATTTATCTTGAAAGGGGGTCTAGGGGGAGTAATTTTAAGCTTGATGGAAGTCTAGGGAATCAACTATAAACCTCCCCTTAAGCCTTAAATTACTAAGCTCAATTTTGCTTGCTTGTCAGAAGATATTCAAGGGTAAAAGAAGTTCATTTTAAGTACCAGTATATACAATATGCATTAAATAAGACTCATTAAATTAAAACTAGTTCAACCATCCTACATACAGTACAGTACATATTGTATTCATACCTGATGGTATATTATTGTTATGTCCCTATTATAATTACTCAGCTATTCCAAAGAATGTTAAGGGAAATATGTTGTCAATTATGAAAACCTGACATTTACATGATGGAGAGACAAAATCGTATATATTATGCCAAGGAATTCGGTTTACGGTCATCCAAAATAAAATCGACTATAGGCGCAACACTGGACTACTGTATTATAATAGAACAAGGTTCACTATAGTGTATTGATGTGTGGGATTACTTAATATGAGGATAATACGGGTAATACGTTTGCATACATTGTTGTAAATACGAAAGATTTTTTAAATTTAATAACAACAAATATTAGAAGCATAAAAGTAAACAAATAAAATATATATACATATATTATAATAATAATGATAAATACAACAGGAATGCCTTCTGTCATTTCTGTTAAATGGGAAACAAAACTGTATTTAAAGAATGACACACAAGATGTTTCTGTTAGCGTCCATAAAGGTTTATTATCTTTACTCTGTTCTTATCAAAATTGGTGATCTCTGTCAGTCAGATGGCAAAACTGTGGAATGTTCATATTATAAGAGACCGGAACAATAATTGGGAAAACATTTGAGCTACTACATACTCATTCATTTAGTGTCTTGCATTAATTATTCAGTTCGTAGCCAAATCCCAAATGTGGATGTATCAACAATTCAAAAATAATACAATAAAGACAAAAATGAGACAGTAAAACTAAAAGCTTGCTGTCTAAATCATCCAACACTTCAAACACTCTTTCTATCTTTCGTTCACCTCATATGCCATTAAATGTATAACCTTTCTCCTTAACAAAGTACTTTAACTCTACTCGAATATCACCCACACAATTATACCACCTCATGCTAATTAACTTCACATCCATCGATCCATATAGTATCGACTGTATGTGTATCAAATGAGTGGGGGCCCCAACTTCACACGAATTCTATGTTCTATCTTTAGCTCTCAACCCCATGCGCCACCCTAAACAAACGTCATATGTACCTCAATTTTTGCAAATGCCAAGGGGAGAACAAATGTGTATAAGCAAGAACCCATTGATTCAGTTGTCCATATAGTATCGTAATTTTGTTTGAATGAAGAGGGGTAACATCAAATTAATTTTAAGTTCTATCTTTATCTCACAGCCCCATGTACACACAAACACACATACACTCACACACACACACACACACACACACACACACACACACACACTCACACTCACACACACAGCCAGGGTAAAAATATAAGAACCAATCGATCTATGTGTGTCCATATATTTTATCGTAAAGTATCAATAACCCCTTGAGGATTATGACGCGTATTGAGAGTGTATTCTGGCTATCATTAGACTATTTTGATTAGATTAGGAGGGGTATATGGAAGTCAGGGTGTTGATGGAGATAGTCTTTACTCTTTTAACTCCCACAGATCCTTCCTAATCTGTATAAAATCATATAATCTAAAAATAGCCAGAACAAACCATCAACACGCTTCACGAACCTCAAGGGGTTAACTACGAGTTCAATTTTAAGCTCCCCATCCACCCCAACAACCTCCACCGCCAAACCCCCAACCTCCACCCCACCCAGTATGCGTCACCCTACACAAACATCATATATACCCAGATTCGACAACTCAGCGAAGTCAAGAAAAACAAATAAAACAATAAAAAAAATGGTGTAAAAGCAAGAAGCCAGTTTGGTATTTTGTCAACAAGCGGACCATAAAGTTGCAAGGCGGAAGTGGCATGCATCCGGGGGTTTGAGAGAGAGAGACAGAGATGGAGGGGAGAGTCATGTGGCCCTCCCCTTGTGTAAACAGGAGGGGGGCTTGATAGGGGGCTTAAAATGAAGCGAGGGGGACGAAGAGGAGAGGTGGAGGAGAAAAGGAGGGAGGGGAAATAGAGGAAGCAGAGGGGAAGAAGGGAGGAAGGACTAGTGGAAGGAAAAGAAGAGGAAAGAATAGGAAAGGGGAAGTGGGAGGGAGAATACAGAGAGAAGGGGAGGGGAGGGCATAGCTAGGGGAGCAAATGAAACTTTGGATGGGGAGAGAGATAAGAAAGAAAGAAAGAAAGAGATCGGGAAACGAAATAAAGCAAAGGGAAATAGGGATATTGAAGAACGAATATAACGCATAAAATAGGTAGAAGAGAGATACTGAGAAGATGGAAGTAATAGATCGAAAAGAAAAGGAAATTGAGAAAAATAAGGAATACGAGAATGAAGAGCAGGGCCACTGAAGGGAAAGGGAAAAGCGAAAAGGAAAGACGTGGAAGGAGTGTTGGGTGAGAAATGGGAGGGGCTAGGAAGAGGAAATAGAAGACAATGGAAGTAGGACAGAGATAAACAATTAACCCTTTTTGTACCGGTGGCATCCTTTTCATTGTATTCTGGCAACTATTAGAAGATTTTATTCTTAAACTGCACAAAATCCTCTAAATATAGCAACAGAATAAATATGAAGACGTCGCCGGCACAGAAGAGGTTACGGTATCCCCATATGAAGAGGATTCCGAATAGAGTCCAAACTGTCCTGCCATTAACCCCTACAGCACGATGACTCCTTTTTAAATTTAATTCTGGCTAAGAACATGACGATTTTATGCAATTTAAGAAGGACCTATGTCACTTAGAGGGTTTATTGAGATCATATTTACCCCTTTGAGTCCTAAAGGTAGGTTATAAGCTAGAGAAAATCGTGTATTGTTAACCAGAATATAATGAACATTGCGTCATCGTGCGGAAGGGGTTAAAATCAAACCCTTTCACGTCATGTGGGAAATTTCTCCATATAAGTCTTCATAGGACTGTGAATTTTCTTCCTAATATATAATAGTACAGTATGTCTAATGGAGATGCAACCCGTGTGATGAGGAAAGGACAACCGAGAGAGCCAATAAGGTTATACCCATTTGAATTTTTGAGCCTAGTTATGAAGCGTTTGGAGCATATGATTTAATTAATTTCATTGGGTGGTGTTTGATGTTGAGTGAAATTAATTAATTAGAATATATATAATTAAGCATTATATTGTCTAATTTGTATTCGATATTGAGTCAAATAGGTGCATAGTTATCAGTGCTGACGAATTTACACTCAAGGAGAAAACAATCATTACACTAGTAAGCGGTATATAATTTTGTGTGAACGGAATGAATCGGGTGTAACATACGTCTGTGAGGTATTATCACAAGATCTCTACCCACTTCCAGAATATTTAGAGCGTTAGCTTAAAGACTGTTTTTTCCTCGAGTGTACAGCAGGGTACAGCAGACATATAAAAACCAAGCACCGAGCAAGATAAAAGAGTCGGACAAGAAAATGAGCCCCACTGCAACGAGAGCAAAGGGAAATGTATTCGATATTGATTCAAATAGGTGTGTAATTATTAAGATGACGACTGTACAGCGGGGTACAGCAGAAATAGAAAAAACAAGCACCGAGCAAGATAAACAAAAATATTCGGGCAAGAAAAAGAGCCCCACTGCAACGAGAGCAAAAGGGTGGGCGGGGGACTATGATAAAGTGGAGGAATGGGAGAGCAGGGGCGGCCTATCAGCGAGTGTCATAACGTGTTGTGAGACGCCGTGATGGATGGCCGTCCGTTATCGAGACCGCCAGAACGGGGCCCTATAGTCAACGGGGAACAGTCCGAGTCACCCCATTTTGTCGGTACTCAGGACACATGCCGTACCCTTCTCTTACACCGAATCACGTCCATATTGTATGTATGTCAGGCACATACCCCATAGCTGGGGGTGGCCAATTCGAGTCAGAGACCGAACAGAAACAACAATTAAAGTCCATTATGCCATACGATATATAAACATTCTAGTATAAACATTCTAGTATACTGTACAAGTTTAGTTTAGACGGAGGATGTAACGATGAATGGGTCAAAGTGTCACATCACCACTTTGATGATGATTTAAAATGTGTTTATATCAGCAGGGCAAGAAATATCATCCCCATTACAGCCGCTTTCCTGACACCTACTGTAATTTTAGAATAAGAAACCATTACTTATCACCTTCATACTATTAGCTAATTTTCATAATTGATGAAAATATGCCTTTATATAAACGCCATAGCTCAACAATCGATATAGGGACAAGGCAACCTCTCGACCGACTAACATGGAATACACAGTCACCAAAATGGCCCCTAGACCTTGAGATGTCCTGTCGTCCTGTCCATAGGTTCTGCAAGTGGAGGGGTTTGCACGATTGCCGGGGGGGAGTGACATGCCTTTGCTCTTAAAACTGCGTGTGGGATTTTTAATAAGATTGGCAATATCAGTGCACGTGCATAAACCTCTGTTCCCAGCTTAAATAGCAGACTTGTGAAGGCGTAAATTAGGCTACACAAGGGTGGGGTGGGGGGGGGGGGGGGGGGGCATTACAGGGACAAAGGTTTACTCTATTAGTCTTCAGGTATATATTTTTTTTTCTGTGAGTGGTGAAATTGCGTTGGATAGAAGTATACATAATAATTGTCATATATCATTACCAAACAGTAATAGTGCATACTATAAATATTTATCAAATAACTTGACTGAACTATGCAAATCATAAATTAACAAAATATTATCCAATATAATTTAGATTTTTGGAAAGTAAGGTACTATTTGCTCACCATGTCAAGTAGCCATAGTAGGAGTATAGGTACACAAGATGTTTAATTAATTAAACGCATACAATTTCTATAATCCAGTGACAACAATCTCCATTGTGACGTCCATTTAATTATATTCTGGAGACTGTTAGAGGATTTTATTCAGCTTAGAGGACATTTACCCATTTAAAGACTATAGACTATCTCAATAATTCCTTTTAGCTACCATATATCCTTCCTAAGCTTCATAAAATCGTCTAAATGTAGCTATAATAAAAAAAATACGTCACCAGTACAGAAGGGTTTAAGCATTATGTAACGAATATTGCTAATAAATAATCAGAAAAATAATGCACATAATATTATGTTTCAAATTAAACTTAGACGGGTGACAAGTGATAGTTAAGCAAGTTAAATTATAATTCGCACATTTTAGAAGGTGGGTGAATACATACAAATCCATTAACACTATTAGCAGTAATGAATAATAATTATCAACTTCAATATCCCTAATCACAACACCACTAAGGAAGGGGGTAGTTTCCTCCCAAGACCTCAATTAAGCTATATAAAAAAAAAAAAAAAAAAAAAAAAAAAAAAAAAAACACACACACACACACACACAGGCTTGCTATAGCTCGCCAGGAAAGAAAAATCGACACCTAAATGGCAACAAAGGTCTGAATATTGGCAAAGAAATGGAGTGTAGTCTTACAATAGCTAAACTAATGTGGCGAACTAAAAAAAAAAAAAAAAAAAAAAAAAAATGCACACACACTACAAACAACAATAGTACCAGTGCCACCATTACTAACAGAAACTAATATTTGCGTTATCAACAAACACAAAGCCATCATCATCGCTGCTACCACCAATAACAATTGTTTTTATCATGTCCATCACCAATAACAACACAAATCCTTACCACCATTTAAGTGGAGTTTTTATTCTGAACCACCCTTCTCCCTCATGTTTAGTCTCATTACATTTTAGATTATTAAGACGTTTCAGTCCCACATTTCTACGAATCTGGCAGTGAAAAATGCCAAATGGCAACCTTGCTACCGCCACTACCATCATTAGGGTACTTTCAACATCAGGTTCCATCAACACCACCATCACCTCATCAAAAACAAATCCAGCTACTATCATCACCACCATACCTATCACCTTTATCATTACCGACATTATCACCACCACTAACCTTCCCTACCTCTACCTCCCCCACTCCCAATTCCAACCAATAAAACCAACACCACCGCTGTCAATTTTCAGCAACACTACTACACAATCCCCACCAGCTGTTCCACCCTTACCACCATCGCTCCCACTAACACTAACACCATACCTATTATCACCACCTCCAGTACATCGCCTATTACGATTATTCCACTATTATTACCCAAGCCACTATTTTCTATCATCACCAGTCCTAACCATTTCATTAACCATGTGTTCCACCACTACTACCTGCACCACTACCTTCATCACCTTCACAACCAATTCCCACCACTAATACCACTCGCCATCATTATCACAAAAAACAAGAAAAAAACACGCTAATTTCCATCACTACTACAACTCACCACGATTACCATCAACACAACCACCTCACCACTAATTTCCATCACTGCCACCACTCACCACCATTACGACTAACACAAGCGCCTCACCGCTAATTCCTATCACTACTTATTCTCCCCCTCACCACTACATCCCTACTACAAATTCCCATATCTACCACCACCCATCACCCTTTCCACCAACACAACCAACTACTTCCTAATTTCCGTTACTACCTATTTACACCCTAACCACTACTACCCATTCGACTAATCACCCACCACCATCAGTTCACAAACAATCCCCATCACCACCACCACCGCCACCACCACCACCACTATCTAAGGAGCGAGAGTGTTGGAGAGAGAGTGTGTGTATGTTGGGGTGACGGGTTACAGTGCTTGTGGGAAGGGATGTTTGCTGAAAGACACACAGAAGGCTCAGGGTGAATTTTCTTTAGCCCCTCTTCATGTGACCTCAGAGGCATTTCCAAATATTTGCCTGGCCCACTTAGACTTGGAGTAGGTAGGTAGTGTAAAAAATGTCCTATCGTTGTCTTCTACGTGTTATAGCAAACCATTGTCTTCCTAGGTCTTCTAAATATTTGCATGACCCTCTTAGGCTAGAAGTAAGTATATATAGTGTCAGCAATTTAACAGTGGTCTATACTCTATATTAAATTGTCAATGGTCTACATTTACTTTCCTAGTTGTCTTGTACATGTTATGTCTAAAGGTGCATTTCCAAATATTTACCGAACTCGGGTATGCTAGAAGAAGGTGCCTAAAGGAAGAAGACAGAAACAATATGGTCTATAATTACTTTCCTAGTAGGTGCTTAACCCTTTCACGCACATATGACGCAGAGGTTGCCAGATTAGCAATAAGAAATAGAGTTCTCTCACTCTTATAATTACCTCTCCAAAATTAGTTTTCTGCCCACAGCTAACTCAAAGACAACTGCAGAGGTTGAAGTAACTAAAATAAAGGTTTATAAATACCCCTGATGGTAACAAAGGCTTTAAAGTATCCCTAATAGGCTCAACATTGCGTCAAAAACGTGGGAGGGTTTTAATGTGAAGGCGTACTTATCTTCAGATGCATTTCCATAATATTTGTCTCCTTCTCTCAGGACAGAAGTAGGTAACAATGCTTCGATGTTAAACTATGGTCTATACTGTATATACCGGTAATTGCCTATGGTCTATTTAATTTCCTAGTTGTCTTCTGCATGTCATAGCAAACTTATTTTTTACAGAGGCATTTCTTAATGTCTGCCCAGCCCGATTGAAGCTAGAAATACGTAATTTCCTCTATTTTATTTTTTTCCCAAGGTAGAATTGTATTTACCTAGCAAGCTTTTAGTAGTTTGCTTGCCATTATAAACGTATATACTCTTTACATGTTAAATCTACTTGAACGTAAATACGCCAATAATTTTCTGACATTGGAAAAAGTGATAGATACTGTAAAGAAAATAAGAGTGCGCATTGCTCAATAGACTCGGTTTAAATATACGAAGTTCAGGACTCATCATTCTTAACCCTTTCTCTGCGGGGTGTTTTGGGCTATTTAGGACATATTCAGGCACTCCTGAATGATAAATCAAGCATCTGCATTAAATGAATTGTATTCTGCCGAAAACTAGGCAAAAATAGCTTCAAAATGAGACCAGAACGGGCCTCGTAGGTGGCCTGGTTCACCCGCAGCGGTGCCATAGAAACGCGGGAAACCCGATATTTGTTAGCACTCGCTCGCTTGGCAACACTGTTGTGAGAGGCAGTGAGAGACCCGCGCGAGACACAGTCTACCTCAGTGGGCCGCTGGCTGCTCTGAGGATCGGAGGGGGGCCCCTCACGCTCCCGCCCACTGACACTCGATTTTTACGGTTTTCACAGGCTTTTAAAGCCTGGAAATTGCCAGGACGTTCCAGAACGTCACCCGCAGCGAAAGGGTTAATTCTACGAAAACTGTCGAAATAATAATGTCAGCTCCCTCACTAAGTATGGCACACTATGTATTTTGTTAAATGTCATGTTGGCGAATCGTTTTACCACTATTTTATTATATGAGCAAACACCAGACATTCCATTGTTCAGACTAATTACTCTATAAAGTGTGTGTGTGTGTGTGTGTGTGTGTGTGTGTGTGTGTGTGTGTGTGTGTGTGTGTGTGTGTGTGTGTGTGTGTGTGTGTGTGCGCGTTTCTATCTTACATTATAAAAAGAATGTAAAAATATATCCTGCACATTTAGTTTAGAATTTCTCGTCGTAATAGAATAAATAAGCTGCCAAGACTGCTATGATAATATATTGGCGAAACTATGATATCCCTCTGCATAATATTGGTCGGGGTATTTGGAACCTGATATTGCTATTAAGTCGTGGGGCCCAGTCCTTCATGTTGTTTATAGATTTATGTAATTTATCACTGGTGCATAATAAACATTTACAATCTCTCTCTCTCTCTCACTCTCTCACTCTCACTCTCTCTCTCTCTCTCTCTCTCTCTCTCTCTAAGCCTCCTCGGAGGACGTGTCAGCGGGCCCCGTGTTTGTTTGGGTGAGGAGCCATAAATAAAGGTTGTGTCGCGGCTCGGTGGCACAGGCTTCTCAACACCCACTACCCGACCCGGATTTATAACTCTGAGGGAAGGGAGGGGGGGGGGGGGGGGGGGGGGGGTTGGACCACACCTGCGCCTGAAGTGGGTGTAGGGTGGATATGTGGGGTAGGGAGTTATTAAGTGGAATAGCATAGACTAAAGTATAATAAAATATAATATAATAAAATATAATAAGTGTAATGCTCAGACTATGGTTGTAGGGGGATATGTGGGGTTGGGGGTAAGTGGGTGTAGGGGGGTTATGGGGGGTAGGGGGTAAGTGGGTAAACAGTAGGTGGGGTAGGGGGGATGGAAATATAAGGAATAAATAATGGGGGATATGAGAATGAAAAGCAATGAAGATTGAGAAACAGAACACAATATTATTTGGCTTAAAGAACAGAAAGCTTAAAGAACGTGGTATAATAACTAATATCGTTCTTAACACCAAACACTCTCAATGAAATTAATTAAAACATATGATCCTCCGAGGATTCGAACCCAGGACACTACATACAACACTTATATGCTTTAGCCATTATACCACCAATACAGTTAAAGATTGAGTACATGACTACGATAAATATCCATCATATGTGAGAAGGCTTGGGAAAGAACAGATTGTTGAATGGAGAGATTAGATATGCGTGTAGTACGAATGGGGAGGTTTGAAAATGTGGAAAGAGTGATAGAGTGATCGATAATGTGACATAAGAAGTGGTGAGATTTGAACATGGAGACCTGATAGAAGGCATTTTGATTAGGGAAAGAGGAATAATTTAACTGGCAGTCTTTTGAGGTCAATATTGTAAAATGTTGAATTGAAAAAATATGGAATATTCACAAATGAGGGATACTGAGTTGGAAAAGAGATTATGAAGTGTATGGTTTGGGAAATGAAAACGTTGGGAGTTATGGAATAGAGGACTATGTTATTTTCAGAACATAGTTTTATAATATAGTAAAAACAAACACTAATTTTAGACTAGGCATTTTCTTGATGTTGGAAATCTATAGTTCAAGCAAATTTATTTATATCCAAATGTGTACTAAGGCATGCAATACTAAATTTAACACTCACGTGCGCAGTGCCAAAATACGAGGATACTTTGAAGGACCTATCGTGGACAACAGAGCTGGTAAAATATTCCAAATGTAGGTAAACAACATGCTTCCAGGAAGCAAGTAATGGCCTCAACTTATCAAATCTACCTCGGACTGAATCAAATCTTCCTATCAATTCTTTACCTGGTATATGAATTTCGTGGGTTCATTTAAGGGGATTTTTTTTTCTTCTGAACTCCCTTCACCCTCATGCTTAGCCCCATTAATTTTGATATTTTAAGAAATTCGCCCCATTAGTTTGGCCATTTTAAAACCTTTCGCTCTCTTTCTTTGTTAATTTAAAGACCTTTCCTGCAATTTAGATGTAATTTTTTTTCCTGACGAGTGCTAGCTAGCCTGCAATTTAGGAGGAATCAGCCTTAAGCCGGAGAGTATGTCTACGGGAAAATGCACACATTTATCTTGAAAGTGGGTCTTGGAGGCATTTTCTTTTATTTACGTTTGATGGACATCTAGAGAGAATATATATATATATATATATATATATATATTAATATAAAAACAAATACAAATAATACATTTTCCTTTTAATCAGTTCGAGGAATCAGAAAGGGCAATGATATGTGTCCTGGAGTGTAATAGTGGCACTGGGATTGGGATTGAGGTAGCTCATAGTGGAAATGGAACTAATATATATCAACACGATATGGGTTGATAGATTGTGAAAAAAAAGGAGGGGCAGCGCGAAAAATGTGGCATAGGTTCAGGGATATGGAACACTGTGAACATGATCAGGGCAGTGCTGGGTTAAAGAGAACGGTGTTTGGAAAAAAATAATATGCGTGGGACAGTTCACATATGTAAAATAGAGAAGATTGGGGAATTAAATAAGGATTGACCAGAAATCTACGCAAGGTGTATTATTAGTGGCATATCATCAAGTAACAGAGATAGATAGAAAAATAGATAAATGTAGATAAAAAGTGAGAGAGATGAGATAAGAAGCGAAAAGAGGAAAGAAAAAGAAAGAAAGAAAAAAACATACAGTAGTGAACAATAGAAGGAGAGAACAGGATTAAATTAAATTAAAGGCAATAAAATATAAAGTAAAATATAAGACAAGTGAAATATTGCCTCGAGTATACATAAGAGGGCCACAATTCAGGGGTCCGAGTAGCTTGTGACACGGGAAGGGACCTCTGCATATATACAAAGGTGGGGGGATTATTAACACACGTCACACCTACCTCTTCCTCCCTCTCGATCTTTCTCACTTCTCAGGTCTCCCTCTCGTTCTAGCCTTCTCTCTCACTCTCACTATCGCTCTCTCACTATATGTCGATCTCTGTCTCTCATACTTTTCCATATACAATATATCGGATACAGCCATACAATAACCAGCCCCCCCCCCCCCTCCCCACCGCTTCCATCTCTCTCTCTCGTCCAATTAGCTTAACCTCAGTTGTATGTAAAATGCTAGAAACGGTCATACGAGACAGACTCGTAAATCACTTAGAGGAAAATAACATACTTAAAGATACTCAACACGGCTTTCGTAAAAAACGTTCCTGTTTAACAAACCTCTTAGACTTCTTCCACGATATCCTCAACCTCTACGATGAGAGTAAAGCTGTAGATATTATATACCTTGATTTTCAAAAGGCCTTTGACAAAGTTCCCCACAAACGTTTACTGCTAAAACTAAAAGCGCATGGAATACAAGACGGTGTGTTGAAATGGATAGAAAATTGGCTCAGCGACAGAAAGCAAAGAGTAGTCATAAACGGTAAGGCATCAAAATGGACCAATGTAAGTAGCGGGGTACCCCAGGGATCGGTACTAGGACCAATTCTCTTTCTAATTTACATCAACGACATAGATGAGGGTCTCACCTGTACAATCTCAAAATTTGCTGACGATACAAAAATTGCAAATAGCGTACTCTCAAAAGAACAAGTTGACGATATGCAACACAATCTAGATAAATTGTCATGTTGGGCCCAAATTTGGCAAATGAGTTTCAATGCGGATAAATGTAAAGTACTACATATCGGATACCTAAATGAGAAAGCAAACTATTCGATGAATGGCACTCAGCTTAAGAATGTAAACAGAGAAACCGATCTGGGAGTAACAATATCGAGTAACCTAAAACCGAGTCAACAATGTTCAGAAGTTGTTAAGAAGGCAAACAAAATAATTGGCTTTATAGGCAGGTCATTTGAGCATAAATCCAAAGAAGTTATCCTAACCCTTTACAATTCATTAGTCCGCCCTCTTCTGGAATACTGCGTTCAATCCTGGTGCCCTTATTACCAAAAAGATATAAACAAGCTAGAACGAGTTCAACGTAGAGTTACCAAAATTATACCTAGCCTAAAGAACAAACCATACACGTCTTAGAGAATTAAATCTATTTCCTTTAACCCAGCGCAGATTAAGAGGTGACTTAATTCAAGTGTTCAAAATCATCAAAGGCATCGACAATATGAACTGTAGTAAGTACTTCACTATCGACCAATCTAATTACACGCGGGGAAACGGTTGCAAAATTATTGGTAAATCTTTTAACTCACACGAATCTAAGAATTTCTTCTTCAATCGAGTTGTCAACTTGTGGAATGGGCTTCCCCGAAACGTTATAGACTGCATCACCGTTGATTCATTTAAACTCCGCCTAGACAAATATCTCGCATCAAACCCGCGACTGACTGCGTTTGTAAATGAATAACTTTATTTTATCCCCCCCTCAGTTACTAACCCATCTGTCCCCTACTAACTTCCTAATCCTGCCACGGACATTAGTTCCAGGGCAGTAATTCCCTTTCCAATGTTCCCTTACCCACTCTAAACCACTGTTTGGACACTTGATCCTCAGTGTTTTGGAGGACAAGCAACCTAGAAGGGTCACTAGATCTGTTGTTGCTTGATTTCCTTTGTACTCCTTTGTACTCTCTCCTTTTGTCCAACCACAAACATTCGCAACTTTAAATATTCATGGTATTAACTTTGGCCTTAAATATACTACCCTAGCATTAATTACGGAAAGTGAAGTAGCTATGAAATATTCCGATTCGTCGAAGGGAAAAGTGCTACAATTGCCATCAATTATTATGGATATGACGACTAGTAAAAAGAGATAAGGAAAACACAGGAGAGAGAGAGAGAGAGAGAGAGAGAGAGAGAGAGAGAGAGAGAGAGAGAGAGAGAGAGAGAGAGAGAGAGAGAGAGAGAGAGAGTGTGTGTGTGTGTGTACAAAGGAGTACAAAGGAAATCAAGCAACAACAGATCTAGTGACCCTTCTAGGCTGCTAGTCCTCCAAAACACTGAGGATCAAGTGTCCAAACAGTGGTTTAGAGTGGGTAAGGGAACATTGGAAAGGGAACTACTGCCCTGGAACTAATGTCCGTGGCAGGACTAGGAAGTTAGTAGGGGACATATGGGTTAGTAACTGAGGGGAGGATAAAATAAAGTTATTCATTTACAAACGCAGTCAGTCGCGGGTTTGATGCGAGATATTTGTCTAGGCGGAGTTTAAATGAATCAACGGTGCTGCAGTCTATAACGTCTCGGGGAAGCCCATTCCACAAGTTGACAACTCGATTGAAGAAGAAATTCTTAGATTCGTGTGAGTTAAAAGATTTACCAATAATTTTGCAACCGTTTCCCCGCGTGTAATTAGATTGGTCGATAGTGAAGTACTTACTACAGTTCATATTGTCGATGCCTTTGATGATTTTGAACACTTGAATTAAGTCACCTCTTAATCTGCGCTGGGTTAAAGGAAATATATTTAATTCTCTAAGACGCTCTTCGTATGGTTTGTTCTTTAGGCTAGGTAACATTTTGGTAACTCTACGTTGAACTCGTTCTAGCTTGTTTATGTCTGTTTGGTAATAAGGGCACCAGCATTGAACGCAGTATTCCAGAAGAGGGCGGACTAAGGAATTGTAAAGGGTTAGGATAAGGTCTTTGGATTTATGCTCAAATGACCTGCCTATAAAGCCAATTATTTTGTTTGCCTTCTTAACAACTTCTGAACATTGTTGACTCGGTTTTAGGTTACTCGATATTGTTACTCCCATATCGGTTTCTCTGTTTACATTCTTAAGCTGAGTGTCATTCATCGAATAGTTTGCTTTCTCATTTAGGTATCCGATATGTAGTACTTTACATTTATCCGCATTGAAACTCATTTGCCAAATTTGGGTCCAATGTGACAATTTATCTAGACTGTGTTGCATATCGTCAACTTGATATTTTGAGAGTACGCTATTTGCAATTTTTGTATCGTCAGCAAATTTTGAGATTGTACAGGTGAGACCCTCATCTATGTCGTTGATGTAAATTAGAAAGATAATTGGTCCTAGTACCGATCCCTGGGGTACCCCGCTACTTACATTGGTCCATTTAGATGCCTTACCGTTTATGACTACTCTTTGCTTTCTGTCGCTGAGCCAATTTTCTATCCATTTCAACACACCGTCTTGTATTCCATGCGCTTTTAGTTTTAGCAGTAAACGTTTGTGGGGAACTTTGTCAAAGGCCTTTTGAAAATCAAGGTATATAATATCTACAGCTTTACTCTCATCGTAGAGGTTGAGGATATCGTGGAAGAAGTCTAAGAGGTTTGTTAAACAGGAACGTTTTTTACGAAAGCCGTGTTGAGTATCTTTAAGTATGTTATTTTCCTCTAAGTGATTTACGAGTCTGTCTCTTATGACCGTTTCTAGCATTTTACATACAACTGAGGTTAAGCTAATTGGACGATAGTTACTGGGTAGGGATTTGCTGCCTTTTTTTAATATCGGTGTTACGTTGGCTATCTTCCACTGATCAGGCATAGTTCCAGACTGCAAGGATTTATTGAATAGTAATGTCAGTGGTTTGGAGAGCTCATCCTTAGCTTCCTTTAGAACTCTAGGCGAGATTGTATCAGGCCCAGGCGTTTTATTTACCTTGAGTTTATCTAAACAATTCAATACTTCTCTCTCTGTAACGGTGATATTGCTTAGAACATCTGAATTATCAATCTGAATCGGCGATGGGTGTAGGGATATCACTGAGGTCTTCTGTTGTAAAAACTGATGCAAAGAAGGTATTGAGGGCATTACTCATTTGTACTTCGTCTTTGGTGTATTCTCTATTTTCATCGACTAACGGTCCAACAGTTGAAGTAACTACTTTTTTCTTTCTGATATAACTATAGAATTCTTTCGGGTTTGTTTTACTTTGATTCGCAATATGTAACTCTAGGGTCTTTTTACTTTGCTTAATTAACTTTTTGGCTTTGCGTCGTAGCTCTACAAATTTCACCCGTTCTTCGTCATTTTGTGAGGATTTTAATCTATCATTAGCAAATTTTTTAGCAAGCAGGCAGTTTAAATATCTTTATTCCACCATTTGGGCTTATTATTATGGCCTGGACGCCGTATTTTCGATGGTATGCAGTCTTGCACTGCTTTTAGGTAAGTGGTTTCGAATAACTTACAAGATGTATTTATGTCGTTATTGTTAATTAAAAAACGATAGAAGAAGAGAAATACGAGGTTAAAGGAAAAACAAACTCTAATAGCCACAACTCTCCATGTCCCCAGGTCCAGATTCGACAAGGTTGTATGCCCAAGTCTTATTTATCGACCAGGTTTCACTCTGATTAACCCCTTCAGCACCGTGACGCATTATTACCTTTGATTGTGGCTTGAAGTAGATGGGTGTATACAAATTAAGAAGGACCTAGGTTACTGAGAGGGTTTATTGAGATCGTTTTTGCCCATCTGAGTCGTATAGGTAGCTTACAAACTAGAGTAAATCGTCTAATGGTAACCAGAATATGATGCAAATTACGTAATGGTAGTGATGAGGTTACGACTTTCCCTTGGCTTCCCCGGCGATCTAAAAGGCCAGCCGAGATCAGGTTTTGGTCCCAAGTTTGTTGAATAATTAAGTTAAAAGCGGTGTGATAAATTTACATAATTTGTCTACGTGGATGAGGGAGACAAAAGACAGAACTGCCTGTATCAAGTGCCTCCCCCAGAGTTGAAAGAGTGAAAGGGCCAAAATCAAGGAATGTTCGAGCCAAAATATGCAACACTCTAAAATATAATAATTGGTCTATCTAACTATCTATATACTGTATATACTGGCATATACCCCCTTTTTATTATTTTTAATAGGGTGGCCGACTCGAGACAGAGACCGAACAGGGACAACAACACACAACAATTTGGTAGGTTTGCAAAATAAATTAGTATTTTCATTTTGGGAAACTCCAAGACGTAAAGGACTGGATTTGTGTAATTATAGCCTGATGTAAAATAGAGTATATATATACCGGTATATATATATATATATATATATATATATATATATATATATATATATATATATATATATATATATATATATATATCGGTGTATATATATATATATATATATATATATATATATATATATATACCCCTGTATATATATATATATATATATATATATACCGGTATATATATATATATATATATATATATATATATATATATATGCGGGGATAGAGTGAGAGAGAGAGAGAGTGAGAAAGAGAAGAAAGAGAGAAAAGTACAAATCAGTGAGAAAGAGTGAGAGAGAGAGAGAGGGGCACAATATGATCGGTGCGACCCCTCAAGTGCCCTGTTTATTTTTCTACCGACCCCGCGGCCTTAGTCTGGGGGTGGGGGGATCCGGGAGTATAATAATGCACGGATCATTGCCGGGGTAATGGAAGACGTAGTAAAGTTAGTGCTCTCTCTGTATTATCTCTTTCTCTCTCTCTTTATCTCGCTCGCTCTCTCTCTTTCCTTCTAACTCTCTGTCCATCTCTCTCTCTCTCTCTCTCTCTCTCTTTGTCTCTGTCTCTGTCTGTCCCTCTCTTTCTCTTTCTCTCTCTCTCCTAGTTTTGCAGTTTACCATTGTTACAACTAAGGATATCCCATCTTGTAAGTAATGGTAATACGGCTATAATAAATCATAACCTGTATTTTGAGAGTCCTTTTAATATATAATTTATATACTGTAGACTGTTTTCATGACAACCCTATCTCTCTCTCTCTCTCTCTCTCTCTCTCTCTCTCTCTCTACATCGGGGCCATCTCCGTGGGTGGTGGTCATGGGAACACTAGAGGAGATGAGAAGGAAGGAAAAACGGTTAAATATAAAGTCTATATAAACCAAAATTATTATCTACCTATGAACGAAAAACCTATCCACTTAGCCTTTTTTTGTTCAATCCTGTGGCAGCTATTGTATTATATATATATATATATATATATATATATATATATATATATATATATACAGTATATACTATATATCAACCGATGATTTTATTCCTTTTAGGAGGTACAGATTTTAGTCAATCGTCAGTGATCTTCTAACACAATCATTATTGCTTAACTTGATAAGTAATGTAAAAAGCAAACTAGTATGCATATACCAAGTGTTCCCATTGGTCTGTTTATTCACAATCACTGCGTATAACTCTTAGATTTTGACATTGCAAATTTTAATCTACTAGGTTAGCAATGAAGCCGATTGATTGACTATGGTATATATATTTAACATTATAATATTATCTCAAACAAAAGTTAAATTTTATAATTTGTAATGGAAGAATATGCCTTTTTAAGTTAAAGCATGTGTGAGTAAGAAATATTCGCATCACATGGTTAATTTACTTGTTTCCTTGAGTGTTATTAAAATAAACTTGTATTTTCCTCTAACATATACCGGGTGTCCGGTTCACCAAGTATGTATGTATGTATGCATGTAGGCCTATGTATACAGTCAGGCACATACCCCATTGCTGGGGGTGGCCGACACGAGACAGAGCCCGAACAGAAACAACATTTAAAGTTCCTATTCAGGTTCCGGGACCAATTTCGCGTTCTCTCGCCCGTTTCTCTGTCTCGTCGAGTAGGAGACTTATACAATGGGAGGAGGATTTTTAGCCCCCTGAACCCATAAGGAAATGTAGGACAGTAACAGAGACAGACAGAAACAGCTAAGGTTGGGTAGAGGATGCCAAACCTCACTCTGGATAGGACCAGCCCTCACTAAGTAGTCGTATGTACAGTTTTTGCAGCATATACAGGTATGCTGTTTCAAATTTAGTTTCGACTCTTAACAAAATATAAAGATATACAACTAAGAAGGGCGAAACAAAGCTTACATGTGCGTTACGCAAAAAGAAACGCTGAATGATGAAGAGGAGTACGAACCAATGAAGAGTTGGCCAGGAATAAGGTACAGAAGTTGACACAGGAGTTGGTAGTAGTATTCAGCATTGTTATGATTTTGATTATTTGGTTATCTTACGAACTAGCCTATAGCTTTGGCAAGTGAGAGTCTACCCCACAAACTAATATGGCAACCAGCAGGTCTCGAAGCTATATAAAGTCGTCACCCAAACCAGAATACGGAGCCTTAACAAATGATGCCATAATTTCACCAATACTTGTGGCAAGAAATTGCGGGTGATTGTGAAGCTGTATCCAGTAGCATAATCTCTTACTGGCATGATCATCCAAACAGGAGATAACATCCACAATATATAACAGTAATTTTCAAACCTTTTCGGTGACGACTGTCATTTTCTTCAGTGGGCATTAGGGAGTAACTGTTTGGAATATATTAATTTCTTCTAATGTGGCTTTTTATCTCATGATTAATTTACTCTAAACTGTTTGTACAGGCATCTTTTTAACTGTTGAGCTTTGTTTTAACCTAAAAAATTGTCAAATTAGAAAATGTATCTCCGAAACTATAAGATTTCCCATCAAGGCTGTCGCCGAGCGTTTGAATCCGGTTGTCCATAAACAAGAAAACGCATATGGATACAGCAAAAAGAAGGGATTTGCCAGACTGGATCATGGTGTGAGAAACGAGATCAACCCCTGCCCTCCCCTGCCACCTAGAGGCCCTATGCTAACGGAGATCGGCCAACAGCAGCCATCTTGAGGCCACTGGTGATATTCTTCTTTAATTACAAAGGAAAGCAAACAAAAACAGATCTACTGCTCCTTACTAGGCTGCTTGTATCTAAACTACCTAGTCTATTATTTAAGGGAGCCTACCTCGCTGTTTTTCTCTTTCTCTGGCTTGTATCCATTTGGCCCCATTCAGCCTTCTGTTTTAAGACGTTTACCCCCATCCAGGTGTCAATATTTTTCTAGCGAGCGGTAGCGAGCCAGCATATATATATATATATATATTTTTTTTTGACAGCAAGCTAAATTTGCAAATTTTTCAATAGAAAAATTTCTCCGGCGAAGCCGGATTTCTCCATACAATGCTAGCTTGCTATCGCTCGCCAGGAAGATATCGACACCTGGATAGGGATAAACATCTTAAAACAGTTGGCTGAATGGGGCCGAATGGATACAAGCCAGGGACCCCCCTTAAGAGAGAAAAGATGGCGTAGAAGGGACAGAATTAATCTTTTCCATGCAGACGTTCAAATATCGCCTATATTTTCCTCTCCTTACATTCAAAGAACGCATTATCCACAATAAAAATTCGGGAATACTGGACTTTGGACTTTGGATTCTCATTCCACACGATCAAAAGCAAAACAAAACGCCTTTGTTTGAAAATAGAGGCTACAAAATGGAGTCCAAAGAAAAAGACGGCCGCTTTCTCTAAGGGGGTAGTGCTTATGTTTTGGTCTATTTATTAATAATTAATGCATATATTTATTAATGCATATATTTATTAATGCATATATTTATTAATGCATATAATTATTTGATAGTAACCTCGCTAAACCTCCATCAAGCTTTAAAAACACCCGCTAGACCGCCCTTCAAAACAAAACTGCAAACTTTCGGTAGAAAAATAGGTTCCTCCTAGAATTACAGGCTCGCTATCGCTCGGCAGACAAAAGCCAACAACTAAATGGCACGACAGAAATTAGGTGAAAGGTCTTACAATCGCCAAACTAATGGAACGAACGCCTTAAAATATCAAATATAATGGGACTAAGCACGAGGGAGAAAAAGCAGCAAGCTCCCCCATAAACCAGGATCTCGAATCAGACCTGGTGAGTCCTTGCCCAAGTCGGCATAGGATCAAGATTAAGACGAGAATATGACGTGATCGGTGTCTTGATAGCCTTACCAGTCCGTTTCTCGCCTTTGGAACATACTGAGGGACGAGAGAGTTACACAGAGTTACACAGATATTCAGACCACACAGACCTTGCAGTCCCAACTAGGTGGTCCGGCCTTAAGGGCAGGTATTTAGTTTGTTCCCTAGACCTCCATCAACCTTAAAATTACACCCCCTTGAGTCCCTTTCAAGATAAATTTGTACATTTTTCGGTAGAAAAATTTCCCGGCCGAAGGCCGGTTCCTCTCAAATTACAGGCTCGCTATCGCTCGCCAGGATAAAATCGACACCTAAATGGCACGAAAGGTCTTAATATGGGGTAAAAGTTCTTAAAATCGCTAAACTAATGGGGCAAACATTTTATAATATCAAAAGCAATGGGGCTAAACATGAGGGAGAAAGGGGTCAAGACAAAAATCCCTCAAGTGGATATCTACCCTTAATGCTACTAAACAGGGACAGCTAGGGCTAAAAAGCCGTACCGGAAAATTGGATGAAGTGTAACTTTATGGGTCAGGAATTGCCCACAAGGAGCGTTTTTATAGTAGAAGAAGAACTTAGTTTGAAATTGAAATTACACATGACTACTGATTAATTTATATTAATCCAATCTTCATCAGATGATCATCCAGACTTTTCTTAAACGTATCAATATAATTACTGCCGACCACCTCCCTTGGTAAACTATTCCACGTTTTAATCATATTATATGTGAGGAAGTTTTGTGTCACATTTAAGGATGCCAAAGTAGACGTGCCGTTTCGCCCAAAATCAAAACGGCATTCTCAACTCTGCGATGGGTTACCATCATCACGCATCGAGTGCACGCTTTGTTTACAATCAAAATGACCAGGGTTCGAAGCCCAGGCAGGTGGATATATAAAGCACCCTTTACCTCTGTACATCCGGCAGAAATAGGAACTCAGAGTTAGTGATTATTTGTGACGTCTCATCAAGGGTAATGGTCTGTGCTAAAGCAAATCCATAGTTGGGACAGTCTCGGAGTTGTGAGAAAGGATAATGTATAATACAAATCTTACTTAATTACCTTACAACTCTGATCAGATCTCCTTCCAAAGCTAAATATTGTATTGTGAAGATGATATAATAGTCATATTCCACGGAATGAATTACGTCTCTCTCTCTCTCTCTCTCTCTCAATTATGTAACAGGTATATTATGCCTCCTTCATGCCAAGAAAGCTCACTCTCACTCTAATGTAATCGAGTGTGTTTAACTATTTCATTCTCCCCAAACTCACTCACTCTCTCTCTCTCTCTCTCTCTCTCTCTCTCTCTCTCTCTCTCTCTCTCTCATATACTTATATCTATGATTACCTATATATCATCCTATCTATTTTGTTTTATCTATCACTGAATGTAATTATCAATACCAATGTTCGTATAGGCTATATATAAACACATACGTTTTCCTATCAGTGCCCCCCCCCCCCCTTTCTCATACACAAACACTTTCACACACCTTCACACACACACACACACACACCTACACATACGCACACACCTACACATACACACACATAACCTTCACACGAAACACTTTCACACACATAAACACCTTCACAAACACCTTCACTCACACACACACACACACACAAACTTCCCCAGGTATCGCTTGGGATCGAACTGAGATGTGCGTGCGGCGGCGGCGTTGAAGCGATGCCCGGAGCCGATAACCCGTCGCCCCCACCCGAAGGATATATCGGGAGAATAGCTTAAGGAGAGAGAATGTGTGTGTGTGTGTGAGAGAGAGGGGGAGAGGTGTGAATTAGGTGTGTTGTGTGGGGAGGGATGGGTGGGAGGTGGGAGGGGAAGGGGGTAGATGGGGGACGGGAAGGGGTTAGGTGGGGGAGGGGAAGGGAGGAGGTGGTGGAAGGATTATGTGTGGGCTCGTGCTTGTGTGTGTGTGTGTGTGTGTGTGTGTGTGTGTGTGTGTGTGTGTGTGTGTGTGTGTGAGGGCATAAATACAAAACAGTGGGAAATAAGAGGTTAGCAACTCGCAATAGGGGCAGAATACTTTACGAAGTCGAATTATGAAGTGTGACAGTACATAAGATTCGTGTGTGAGAATGTATGTGTATTTGTAGATGCACTAAAACTTCCCAAATTCCCCACGAGCATATCCAAAACAAAAGAGCGAAATAATATTGCTCGATGAAAAAAGGAAAGACAGAGGTGATGGAGCTGGTGGTGGAGGTGCAGTCCCCGCATTGTCGCTAAATTCACCCATCGATGCCTAGGTGTATATAACTTAAGAGAGGGCGAGGAGGAGGGAGGGGAGGGGGTGGTGGTGCCGGAGGGGGTGGTGGAGGAGGGGTGTTGGTGGAAGAGGGAGGGGGTGGCGGCGGCTGATAGTGGGGTGATGATGGTAGGGTGGGCCTGCGATAACCTCAATATATACTGAAGGGTTAAGTGCGGGAAATGTGTTATACAATCAATAAAGCAGACAGGGAAGGTGTGATGGCTGGCTGCGGGGGTGATCGAGCGCAACCATGAATTTCTCGCGTAAAAAGACGGGAAAGGGTGTTGTTAATGCGTTTGGATTAGGATGGGCCCGCCGAGAAATTTAGACATAATCGCTTAAAGAGTCTATTAAACGTGTATACATTGAAGTTTTACTGTTTTATAAAGAAACAGTATTAAAGACAGAGCTGGCACATTTCACAGTGTATTATTATAAAACTTACTAATTGTTTATAAGAACAAATAAATAAATATAAATAAAATATATAAACACATATTAGGCAACACCAAATATTTGACCTGTGTGTGAATACTATATAATGGTTAAGTATGGAGTCCAAACGATACAAGACTGCTTGAACCACTTCCAAGATAGGATACAGTGTTCAAGTACTCTCCTCACTCACTTGATCTCGGATATTAAAAATGGTATGAAGAACGGGTGACGTGAGTAGAAAAGAGTAATACATTGTTCTTGATAATATGCAAGTCCATTTGAAAGAGAAACAATATTGAATGCATTAGATTTTAAAATAAATAAATGTTGAATATATGAGTGCATTCTTCACGTATTTCAGACCCAAGAGTAAAACAATAAATTTCATTGGATAAAGCGAAATTCTCAAGGAAGGCTGGAACAAATAGGATGGGAGATTTCAGTCCTATATATTATTTATATTTACTGTATATTTCCCAAATGGTAAATATAGCAGCTATATTTGTTTACATTCTGTTTTTGAGTTATGAGAGGTTGGGGGTCGGGATTTATAGACTCGTCCAAGTGAATGGACTAACTATAGTCAATATCCACTTACAAATTGTGATCACACATTTTCTTGATTTCTTTATGCATATGAAAAATGTCTTCGTTAAACCAATAACATTGTATAATACTGTATAATGTAAATTCAGTGTTCACAGTATGTGCAGTACCGGTGCATGATTGGTGGAATATTTTACAAAATATTATATTTTATGAATTAATTCTATTTCAAAATATTGTTGTGACTTTATACTTGTACTCCCCGGTGCCCACTTGTTGGTCCTTTATGGCTTATGTAATTTATTTTTTACTTCGCATTTTTACCTCTCCAATGTATAAAACTTTTACTTGGCTGACTGGGGTACCCCGTCTTAAACCTTTTTCTTATCCAATATAATGTTTCTTAAACTCCCGCTCTTCTCCTGCTGCTCCTCCTCCTCCTCTCTCCCCCTCTCCCTCTCTCTCTCAGGCTTAGTTTAATCTCTACACATCTCACTTTACTGTTTATCTCTAATTTTCCTTTTTTGACTGACTCTCCCCTCCCCTCTCTCATTAGTATTATATTTGACTCTCTATCCACCTCTGATCGCTCGCTTCCTATCCTCTCTCTCTCTCTCTCTCTCTCTGTGCGTGTGTATTAATAAAGCTGTATTCTCTTTCCCTCTTCTCGTCGTATCCTATTTTCTTTTCCTAAACTACCCCCTCCCCCTTCCCCCCCCTCTCTCTCTCTCTCTCTCTCTCTCTCTCTCACTCTCTCTCTCTCAGACTTAGTTTAATCTCTACATCTCACTTTACTGTTTATCTCTAATTTTCCTTTTTTGACTGACTCTTTCCCCCTCTCATTCTCTCATTAGTATTTACTTGACTCTCTTCGTTCTCTTCTTCTCTCGCTCTCTCGCTCTCTCTCTCTCTCTACAAATGAGCGGAGATAAGGGGGTGACGTCTCCATCTCTCTGCCCTTCGCCGGACCTAACAAATGAGAACCCAGAGTCCCCACACTCTTTACCACAAACTGCCTCACCCCTCCCGAAGAATACATACACACTTGCACACCTACAGCACACATACTTACACATGGACGTACACTTACATACACACACGGTACATGCATTTTCTATACACTGACTTAACACACATACACCCTTGGGGACAATATGTATTTTAGGTCACGTATGTGGGTTTTGTAATATAATCCTTTTTCTCATCAGTTTCTTCGTTGATTAGCTTGCTTTAAGGTGTTTTTTTCCTTCTGCAAATGCATTTTAACCATTATTTAGCGATATTAAAACATGTATTACCCTAAACTAATAACGAACACTAACCTGGGGGCTGTTGCCCCCAGACCCCCGCTGGTCTTAGCATTGGTATTGAATCTAGAGGATGACAAAAACTAAACATGTGGTGGAAAAGTGAACAAAATTAGTTCTCCACAGATCCAAGATGGCCGCCATTTTACCTTCCACCCTAATTTAACCCACAAAGTCTAATGAAAAATACTTTAGTTTGCAGTGGTAAAAACATATATTATGGTGATTATTACTGTAAGACAAAGTTATAGAAAGCACGTAACAAATGAGATCTCATACGTGACCTAAACTACATATTGTCCCATTAAAACTAATACCAATGCATAAGCGATATTCCTCATAATTCTAACTTGATATACAGTAAGTAATGCCCTCACCCGCCCTCGACGAACCTATCAAGTACACTCGGGTGCCATAGTCTCTAGCCCATTCAAAAATATTTGTAAACTTCCCCTATTTCTAATTATGGAAATATATCCCTGGAAACTAATCTATGAATATAATTTCTATACATCAACTACAAAACAACATCAACTATATATTAAAAAGCAAGTTCTATGCAAAAAACAATCCAGATAGTTATAAATGCATAAAGAAAAACCTAAGGGGTCCACCAATTCTTATGAGTGGAATGGTTTTATTTGTTGTCCTCCCTCCCCCTCTCTCTCTCTCTCTCTCTTAACACCTCACATCTTCTAAGCAAGCCCCCTTATCCCTCTCCCCCCCCCCCCCCCCCTGCCTCGAATACTCCCCCAAACCCCCCTCCTCCCTCTGACAAATTTCGCCCACCTTCCCCCCTCCCCCCCACAGACTGGAGATGGTCAGATAGAGTCAGTCATCCCCCTCAGTGACTGGTTCTCTCACCGACACTCACACACTCACGTCTATAATTACCCTAGCAGTCTACAAGATATTTACAATCTTATCGTCAAGTCATTTATTTATTACCCTGGTATATTTTTATTAGAATAGCGTACCAAAGCAGGGCCCATTATATTCCAAATCTTATGCGAATTAATTAATTTATTTATACCATTAAAAACCATTCACTAAGTACCCAATTACTCAAAATCTCAGACTCAACCATATGTGTGTTTACCCATGTGTTTGATAATATGGTACTTGTTAAGATGAGTATACCCAAGCATTGCCCAATTTCCTAAACAATCTTACATACATCGAGGGGCTAAAACTACCCCCTCGAACAACAACAACAACCGCCTGCTTGATATGGTCTCCCTCCACACACCAGTTGGGCAGTTCGGTCATCAGCGTCAGTAGAGGGAACGGAAACTACTCCAAGTAACCCCAAATCACCTCGTTTTTTTTGTTTCTCTCTCTCCCTCCCTCTTTGGATTGTATACATTCGGCCCCATTCATCCTACTGTTTTAAGACGTTTACCCCCATTCAGGTGTCAATATTTTCCTGGCGAGCGGTAGCGAGCCAGTATATATATAATTTGTGTTTACATCAAGCTAATTTTGTAAATTTTTCGATAGAAAAATTTCTCCGGCGAAGCCGGATTTCTCCATATAATGATGGCTCGCTATCGCTCGCCAGGAAGAAATCGACACTTAGATGGGGATAAACGTCTTAAAACAGTTGGCTGAATGGGGCCGAATGGATACAAGCCAGAGAAGGAGAGAAATAGAGAGAAAGAGAACAAAAGTAGGTGACCCCCCTTAAGTATGTAAGTAACTAACACCCAGATCACCCGCCTCCCCCTGACAAATTTGACCCTCTCCCCCACCTCACCTCGGCCTCACCCACAGACTGGAGATGGTCAGATAGAGTCAGTCTCTCACCGACACACATTCCCGTCTATAATTACCTAAGCAGTGTACAGTCTAACACACAAATCCTGGTGCAATATGAAGCATCGAACAACAAAACGAACATCAGAAAGGAAAATAATAGATAAAACAAATAAGAAAATGGGATTTAGTTTGGGATAGCTACCGAACTAAGATTCTCCCAATATATTTAGAAAACAATAAGACAATGTTACTGTCTACCCCGTCTCTAGTTTTGCTATTATTATTTATAATTTTTGTTGATATTTAGGTGTTTTATACAGTATACCTGGCACCGTCGGAAAGGATTCGTTACCCATTATCCAAAGCTTGTATTTATTTGTATATAATAATATGTGGTCATCGACGGCCTCGCAAAATAGTTTACCCTCGAGTTTACCAGTTTTCTTTTGACCCATTTTCTTACGATGCATGATGTCGGGTATGTTTTTTCAGGACAATGTTACTGGCTACGGAATTATTCAATAAGTGCAACATTAGAAGTTAAAAATCTTATAATTGTTTCCAACAGGAATGAAATTTACCACCATTTCAGCTCTTAATGCCAGGTATAAATGTATATTACTTTAGCCCTTTTTAGAGTTATATATATATATTAATTTACTTTTTAGTTTTAGGCCTACCTAACAACCTGGTGTTTCTGTAAATTTTCTATAAGAATATTATGGTAAAACCTATAAATTACCCCGAGAATATATATACAAAAAACACACACACAAGTGGGGAGGGCTTTGAAGCTTAGGGAAAATGAGGGATTAAGACGTTTAACGAGTGAACATGGATACACACACATTGTCCACACTTTTAATAGTACATAAATTCGGAAACTCGAGCCAAGTTTTACACTTACGTGATGTAATAAAGACATGCAGCTCGATCCACACTCGAACGTCACCAGTTATTCAGCGTAAATACACCGCTAGATATACCTAAAACTACCCAAACATAACGTAACCCAATTAATTTACCCAAAAGTAAGCAAATAGCACGAAATTGAGGCAACATTTGGCTCGGGTTTTCGTATGTTGAGCGGGGGCTCCGCTTCACCTCACACCCCCAGGACTTATTGTAATCATCATCTATAGGCACGATTTGGAGCCACCACTAGAATTAAATCAGAGCAAGCTATGATAATCCCGCGCGCGAGTTGGTATGAACGGATCGCCAAAACCAGTATGCAGGTAGCCTAGTACGTCCCAAGGTCCATAGATACAACATATGTATCTATGGACCTTGGTACGTCCTAGCATGTTTCACATGCTCGCACCCAGTCGGGGAACACCTCGACGACGTATACAGACTAATAACATACGTAACAAAGCCATTCCAACAGCTTCCTCTCTCCAACATCCCTCCTCCCCTCTCTACACTCTTCAGAAAATAGGAAAAGTAGAAAGTAGCTACGAGGTGCCGTTGAAAAGGCTTATCCCTCAATACCTTCACCTGACCTGCCTAGTCAAAAAACCTGGGAGACGACCACATGCAGTGGCGGATCTATTACGGACTTTACTCTTACAGGCGCCTCTAACACGAGGTATTGTGCACATATTAGTAGGTAATGAACTAGTGCTAAAGATGTACAGTTCCGGACAGATCAAACAGCAACACCCCGTCCACCAGCTGTGTGGTGTGGGGCTCTGCGGATTTGGTAACACTGGCAGGAGGTGGGAGGGATGTGGGTGGATGATGAGGGGAGGGATGTGGGGGGTTTAGGGGGGAGTGTGGGAGGGTGAAGAGGCAGTAATCATGGTATGGCTGGTGGGAGGGGGCAAACGAGTGACGGGGTAGGGGAGAACAGAGTGACAAGCAAATATTCCTATAGAACAAGCTACTCCCACAGGATTTTAAATTACACACACCTACAATATCACCGTATGCTACAGTTAACAAATTTAACAGTCTGCTCTCCCCTACCCTGTCACTTGTTTGCCCCCTCCCACCAGCCACACCATGATTGCTGCCTCTTCACCCTCCCAATTCCCCCCTAAACCCCCCACATACCTCCCATCATCACCCACCCACCAACATCCCTCCCACCTCCTACCAGTGTTACCAAATCCGCAGAGCCCCTCACCACATAGCGGGTGGACGAGGTAGGTGTTGCTGTTTCATCTGTCCGGGACTGTACATTGTGTTTCACGGGTAGGAGTACCGGAAATTGCGTTCACAGTGATAATATGGAAGTGATAAATCGTCACCAACAGTTATAGACTAATACGGCCCAAACGTTAATAGATAATAATATATACCGGCTGAGTTAGGTAAGAAGTGATTTCCGACATTAATAATGCCTAAATAGAGTGAATTACATAGAAAAGCACTAGACAATAATGTCAGCAAAACTCATGACTCTTAAATACGGTAAAAATTTACTTACGGTCCCGTTAAAATATCCTCAAGTAACCTATTAAAAACTGTTCAGGGGACTGGTTAGAACTTGTAGGATGTTTAATTGAAGGTCGGAAATCAGTATTTACTGAGAAATAAAAGTCTTAAAATGCGCTGTTTTACTGGAGGGTCAGTACGCCGCCACACACGCGCGGCCCCGCCCACTGCCCAAAATGTACAAATATTATATTATATTAGATTAGATTAACCTAACCTAACCTAACCCTAATATAATATAATATAATATAATATAACATAACATAACCTGGGAAAGAGAGGGCAGGGTCCCTGGGTGACCCATAGCGCATTTTAAGACTGTTATTGCTCAGTAAATACTGATTTCCGACATATATATATATATACCGGTATATATATATATATACAGGTATATATATATATATATATATATATATATATATATGGTATATATATATATATATATATATATATATATATATATATATATATATATATATATATATATATATATATCCCATTCGCTCTTCCGACTTCTCTTCTCTCTTCTCTCTCTCTCTCTCTCTCTCTCTCTCTCTCTCTCTCTCTCTCTCTCTCTCTCTCTCTCTCTCTCTCTCGTATATACTGGACGTTCCGGCCACAAACACCATCATACACCTGATGTTATCTACAAATTGGTTCATGTCTGTCACTGGTTAAGGTAAGGTTTTATCATTTTCTATTCTCATTGTTTTATTATTTTGTATGTATTTATAGTTTGCTCCCTAGACCTCTATCAAGGTTTAAAAAAAAATACAACATACAAAAATAATAATAATCCCAGACCCCTTAAATGTGTACATTATTCGGTAGAAAATATCACATAAAATATCTCCTAAATTACAGGCTCGTTATCGCTTGCAATGAAAATGTCGACACCTAAATGGCACGAAAGGTCTTAATATTGACAACAACAAAAATGGGCGAAAATCTAAAATTTGAAAACTAGTGGGGTTAAACATGAGGAAGAAGGGGGGCCAGAAAAAAACAACCATCCCCCTTAAAGTGGCGTTATAGGAGGGTTGGGATAGTCTCTTATAACCCTCCATCACCTTTCAATGGACACTCCCAGAGACACAAAAACCAAACTAATTTACTCCTTGGCTTCCCCTGGGTCTAACCTCGAGTTTTTCTGTTGGGTTTATTTGTGGTGTACCTGTTTAGTTTGTCGTGTCTGTTTGTTAATAGAGTATATAGACTTATTGCTATTTCTTATCGATATCAATATACAGTATTTCTAAACAAACTATATAAGTACATTACATATACTTATATAAATACATACTATGTACTGTATGTAAATGTCTCTATATTCTGCTTGTATCTATCTTGACGGTATAACTGTGTGTTTCTTGATCGGGAGAGTATTTAGGTTTGCCTTAAGTAATTTAATTATTATACTTATAACGTTACTTGTGAGTATAATTGGCTCTTCTTTCATTCAACCTCTGAGTCTACCTACACCTCCCATTACCATGTTATGGATTTACATAGATGTACAGTACAGCAAGTAGCTTATATAATGATTTGGTCCTCCTCCAAGGAATTATCTAGCACAGAGAACATTTTACACCCGGATCCAACCGTTATGTGAACTGGAAGCAACTGAAAATGATCAAGAGCAAGTGCTTAATCGTTAACATATATAGTAGTATACAGTTTTTTCATCTGATATAGGCTGTTGGCGAACTATTTAAACATGCTGTACAATTATCATGGCCGGTTAATAATCTTCGGAATAGTGTATTCAACTGTGGTGAACATTAATTGGGTAAGGGCTGGTCCTATCCAGAGTGAGGTTTGGCATTCTCTACCCAACTTTAGCTGTTTCTGTCTGTCTCTTTGTGACTGATAATATACATACATAAAAATTAAGATGACCAGCGAATTTACCCACAGATTCGAAGTATGCTAACCAACGACTATTACGTTTCCGTGTTTGAACTGTTCTAGGTCAAATGTAACACGAACTTGAACTTCTGGACATAACCGTGTGGTATTTCCTTATCAGTCCACTTCAATTCACACACATTCTACCAACAACTATACATACGACAATTATCTGAAACTTACTCGTAAACATACCAGCGACAACTCAATAGCATTTACTGTACAGGTCGTGGTCATTAATACTAGAACACCTTCTAGTGATAAACACATGATGGTGAGTAGTTTGATCTATGTAAATCAAGCAGTTTATCATAATAATTAATAGCCAAAGTATCGCAATTATATCTCCATAAATTGTTCAGAAATTCCTGTCCACATGCAAGTATAATTATCTAGAACCTCTAGAAAAATAGTGTTAAGCATGCTTCTGCATTTATGAATGGCTAACTTACAGGAAATGTGTCCACTTTGAAGATACTTCTATTACAAGTGAACAGTTAACTTTTACAACAATTCAGCGAATCATTTAACTGTTCGAAGCCTCATATATCAAAATACCAATTCTGACTGTTTTCATTTACTTAGTATTTATATATATTTGTTTGTCCTTAAGAAAGGAAAATAGGGCTGTCGTCCTTAAGGCTGGCCCCAACTTTTATCCGTGAGTGTACCAAGCATTCCTAACTCCACGACTGTACCGGCCGGCGTGGACTACTACTACCTGTTAACGAGCAGGCAGGTGAGGCAGAGGCAGCCCAGGGAGACCAGGCGTGTCGCGGGGTCTCGTAAAAGTCCGTAGTGGAGGTGAGGCGGGGGCTAAAACAAAGGGAAAATAAGGGGAAAAATTACCACGGAACAAAAAGGAGTCATTAGTACACTTTGAGAGGTTGCATTTGTTTCCGGGTGTCTGTCTGTCTTTCTTGGTCTTTTACTCTCACTCGCTGTCTGTCTGTCTGTCTCTCTCTCTCTCTCTCTCTCTCTCTCTGTCTGTCTGTCTGTCTGTCTGTCTGTCTGTCTGTCTGTCTGTCTGTCTGTCTGTCTGTCTGTCTGTCTGTCTCTGTCTCTCTCTGTCTCTCTCTCTCTCTCTCTCTCTCTCTCTCTCTCTCTCTCTCTCTCTCTCTCACCGTGTTGTATTTTCCCCTCACGAGCCCATGCGTCATCAAGTCCCACATTTCACTTACAGCAATCACTCATATACAGTTTCTTCACACCCGCACATCTTCAGTACCTCCAAAACGTCGCCCAACACAAGCCAACTTACAAGGGACTGGAGTACTCGAAAAGGGGCTCCAGTCCTGACGCTATGCTTGACTTGCAGTGTGCTGGCTTAATAATCCAGTAGGGTTGATAGCCTCTGAAGTTCTATTTTAACTAACGAGCGACAGCGAGCCTGAAATTAAGAGGATCCGGCCTTTGGCCGGGACATATATCTATCGTAAAATGTACAAACTTATCTTGAAGGAGAGTCTCGAGGGGTGTTTTTAAGCTTGTTGCAGGTCTAGGGAGGACACTAGAAAAATAATTAATAAATGAAAAATCGACCAAAAAGTTAACCTTCCCCCCGAACACGGCAGCGTCTGACAAGTTGGGGATGCGTGCGTGTTCTTGCAAGCTGGTCGAGTCTTTATGCAAATTAGTCTCTCCGGCACGCGATTATCAGAGCTGGCGTGTTTAATTAGCTGAGCTGTCAATGATAAGTGCCAAATGCTATAGTCGGTAATGGCGTGTTAAGGTATCCCCGATAACTCCACATCTATAATAGCCAACTTAATAGTAGAGGTCCTTTAGAAAACAGAACCCCGATAATTGTTCATCCTCATATACTAGCTTTGGTGAATATAAAAAACAAACACACACACATATATATATATATATATATCAATACAATGTTTCTCGATAGCTCAAAATTGCCTTATAGTTCATAGCATCAGTAATAAGTACAGATAACACTAAGTTTTCAACATTGTGAATTTTCTTGAGATTCAAGAGCATTGCATGCCATACTCCATTAGGATTGGAAAACAAAAATGAACCTCCATACTTAAAAGCATTAGAAATTCACTCTCAAATATGTTAAAAAAATTTTTTTAGCGTGCATATATTTAAATGTTAGACGAATATGTACAATTGTCCACTCCCTATTTACTGAAGTGTCCCTGGTCCATAGCAAATTGGGTTGAAATCAATGGAAGAGCGGGCCACCCAGAACACGTTGTAAACAGAGGCTATACATGGGTCTGGGGCACAAAAACAACTGAGTGTATTGGAAGGAAGCGCTAATGAGAGAAAGGGTACCGACAACCCAAATTCATAGTACAAGCTCATGAATGGGAAAGGAGATTAAACCTGAAGAAACGATTAGCGAAGTGTCACCATTAAGGGGAGATGGGCCGATTTTTATTATTTTTGTTTAATCTATTAATTGATATATTCCTTTATTTCTTAGTTTCCTCGCTAGACCTCCATCAAGCTTATAAAAACACCCCCTAGACCCCCCTTCAAGGTAAAATCACCAAACTAATGGGCCACACGTCTTATAATCTCAAAACAAATGGGGCTTAACACGAGGGAGAAAGGGGACCAAAAAAACTACCCATCTCTCCTTAAGGGGGGATGTCCACTTGAGATATTTTTTTCTGGCCCCCTTTCTCCCTCAGGTTTAGCCCCATTGCTTTTGATATTATAAAACGTTTGCCCCATTAGTTTAGCGATTTTAAGAACTTTCACCCCATATTAAGACCTTTCGTGCAATTCAGGTGTCGATTTTATCCTGGCGAACGATAGCGAGCCTGTAATTTAAGAGGAACCGGCCTTCGGCCGGGACATTTTTCTACCGAAAAATGTACAAATTTATCTTGAAAGGGAGTCAAGGGGGTGTAATTTCAAGCTTGATGGAAGTCTAGGAAACACACTAATAACCTCCCCTTAAGGAACACACTAATAACCTCCCCTTAAGTGCTCCTCCTAAACAAAACTAATAACCATAGACAAGATTATGACAATACGAAAATAACACGAAATAATATATAATAATAAGAGAAAAACAGGAAGGAAAAGAATAAAGGAATTCAGAAGGATTAGTGTTTACATCCAAAGACAAGAAAAGTAGAATTAATTCGAAATAATATATGATAATTAAAAGAAGGAAAGAAGGAAAAGATATGAAGAAAAGCAGAAGGTAAATTACAGAGGGGAAAAGAACGAAAGAAGACAATTATATTAACCCCTACTGTACCGGCGACGTCTTCTATAATTATATTCTAGCTATAGTTAGACGATTTTGTGCAGCTAAAGAAGAATTTGTAGTTATTATAAGAGGTTAAGTGAGATAGTTCGAAGCCTGATATTTACCGGAACTGAATACAATCATCTAATAGTGCCCAGAATAAAGCTAAAAGGACGTTACCGGTACTGAATGGGTTAAATACTACGATAATGACGATGATAATGATGTTGATGATGAAAAAGGCAGCAAAATATACTAAAGAATGAAGAAACATTGACATATGAAATGGCGTGGGTCGGGACGGCTTGAGGTAATTGGGACTGACGCAGATATCTCGATCTGATTGGAAAGTTTACAAACAAGGACTTGAGAGAAAGACGGAGAGAGAGAGAGAGAGAGGGGGGGGGGGAGAGTGAGTGAGTTAGAGAATGTGAGAGAGAAAGAGTGATAATATGTGAGATAATGAGTTTAGAAAACACTGCAAATGAAGAATTCCGAAATTAACATGATGTAAATGCACACAAGACAACCCCTTCATCAATTTATCAATGAAGCTAGTACAATCAGTAGTAAAAAGGTGTGACTCAGTGAAATAACTCGCTTTCTGTAATATCCGTCATGGCAGATGTGGGTGGCGGTGGTAAGGGGGGGGGGGACAGGGAAGGGGGGGGGGGGTGGAGATTGGAGAGAAGGTAAAACATGGACTTTTCAATTTCATTTTAATACCAATATGGATGTGGGTATGCTCATGATTGATGGCGTAGCTGGGTGGAAGTCACTGGAAGAGTATCAGTACAGTTTTTAGCATATTATAAGGTTACACACATTCGAATATTTGAACCTTTACACCCTAGTTATGAAGTATCAGGGCTATGATAAAGCATTGTTATTTCTCGTTTGTTTCAATACTGATTCAAATGGGTGTTTCGCGATTTGTCCTCTTGACTGAACAAGTGCACATATGGTAGGTGGTGCATAGGAGTGGGAGGCAATAGGTGGTTGAAAACATGGGTGCTATAGGGGGGTTTATATAGGTAGGTGCCAGTGGAAAAGCTAAGAGATGGTGCTAGTGGGTGGCCAACGTGAAGGTAATTAAGACGTTAGGCGCCACACACATCAGCAACAACAACAACAGAAACCGTATCTGATTACCCCCCAAAAGCACCCTGGTCTCACCAAAAGAGACGCTGGATGGCTTAAGACGGGGCAAAGTTCAGGCGATTAAGAGAAAGCTAATTATGTGTGGTCTAATTACAGAAATCTCGTTAACTTAAATTAAATCTAGACCAACTGTTTTTGTCTTCTTGAGTTTCAGGTCGCAATTGAAATGGCTCTTAATAAGGATCTCTTGTATATAATCATTAAATTATATTTCAAACACGCCACGATATCTGTGCTAATTATTTCCATCTTAGTTTAGCATATCCCTCAAACAGTATGGTAATATTACACATGCATCCTCACACACTATACAATGGGTGGTTTGGCTAGCGACCCTTCTCAGTGAACAGAAACAATTAGATAGATCGAACGAGTTGCCTTGGAATATGGAAGCACAAAGAAACGATTCGTTCGTGTCTAAACCCTCTGGGATCAAGGTGTCTGCTAATATATATATATATATATATATAATAATAATAATAATAATAAACGGTTTATTAAAGAATGGCAGCCTGATGAGCTGAAAATACACATTTTACAATTTAGTGGATGGACATAAGATATACATATATGAAAATGGTAAGCTCAGTTTACAATGTGTGAGTATAATATACTTTTAAAAAAAATAAACAAAAATAATGATGCTAGTGTAAAATACAAATGATCATAAATTAACCACGAGAGTAAGTGATATACAGTATGGTACATATACACATTACAGTAAGTGATATACAGTATGGTACATATACACATTTATTTTACTTAGGCCTATATATATACAGAACATACATATATACACATATGGACACACATACATACGCATACATACACACACACACATGTGTGTGTGTGTGTGTGTGTAAAATTCAACTTCTTGCACAATCTGATGCTACACGAATCAATACTACATATAAGTAAACCTAACCAGTTCTCCACTTTTAAAAATCACAGAAATAAAGCTCACTGACTGTAAAGCTTGAATAGAAATACCAGGCATGATTTAAGGAACATGAACTAAGTTGCTTGATGGGGAAAAAATGCTGAAGAAAAGAAAAGAAAATCCCAAGTTAATTAAATTGAACTTAAACGCGCACTTACTCAAAGCCTGTAAATCCTAATAGTCAGCAGGAAAAGAAATACTTGCAGAATAGAGCAGGGACGAATAAGGCGATCGAGACACACACCACGAATGACAGCGAGGATATGTGGACGAAAGAAACGGATGAGGAGAGGAGGAAGAGAAAAAGAAGAGGAAGGATAACAATGGAAGTAGAATAGGGCATGGGGAAAGAGAAGAAGAATGAGGAGAGGACACAAGAGGAAAAATATGAGGGAAGTATGAGACAAATTGGAAAAAGACCGAACAATGGAAAAGGACGAATATGAAAAGGCAGAGAGAGAGAGAGAGAGAGAGAGAGAGAGAGAGAGAGAGAGAGTTAGAGAGAGAGAGAGAGAGAGAGAGAGAGAGAGAGAGAGAGAGAGAGAGAGAGAGAGCTAGTATGAGACAACGTCCGAGAGCTAGAGAAAAAGCGATCGCGAGAAAACGAAAAAGAACAAGAGAATGAACAAGACCAAGAAAATGAACGAAAACGAGAGAACAGACAACAACGAGAATGAACGAGAGCTAGCAATCGAACGAGAAAGCGAATACGAGAACGAGAACAAAATTACGAAAACGAGCAAGAACGAGAACACGAGAACAAATTGACAAAAAACGAGCAGGAGTAAGAGAACAAGAACAAATTGACGAAAACTACCAAAAGGAAAGATAGCATGAGAACAAATTGAAGAAAACTAACAAGAGAATGAAAAACATGACGAAAACGACCAAGAGCGAGAGAACGAACCAGCGAGCGAGAGACTAGAGACAACGAAGGGCGGACACTGACGGACGACCAACCAGGATATCTGAAATAAGGTCTAGGACGAAGGGGGGGGGGGGGGGGGGGGAGAGAGAGGGGGCCAATACCAAGGCCACCTAGAGTACTCTAGGTGGCCTTGCCAATACTCGGCGACAATAACCCACGTATTATAAACCCCGCCGCCGACACGTAACATATTACCAGATCAAGACGCCAGCATATTTTTATAAATGTTTTTGGCAGGAGGCTAAATGTGTACATTTTTCGATTTAAAAAAATGTCTCCGGCGAAGCCAGATTTCTCCATACAATGCTGGCTCGTTATCGCTCGCCAGGGAGATCTCGACACCTGGATAGGGATAAACGTCTTAAAACAGTAGGCTGAATGGGGCCGAATGGATACAACCCATAGAGAGAGAGAGAGAGAGAGAGAGAGAGAGAGAGAGAGAGAGAGAGAGAGAGAGAGACAGAGACAGACAGAGAGAGAGAGAGAGAGCGCGAGACAGAGGGAGCCAGTATTCGGTGACAAAAACACGCGCATTATAAACCCCGCCGCCGACACATAACATATTACCAGATCAAGACGCTCACCCCACAGATAACGATCAGCTGGGTAACTTATGGAGCAAATGAGAGATAGCGGATAAGAGACAAAATATGCGTACGTAAGCGAAATTAATAAATGTGGACGAAGCAGAGATAAGGAATACGAAAACATATATGCGTGCGTAAGTGAAAGTGAGAAATATGGACGGAATATGAAGAGAACGCAATGAGACGAATGCTTAAATTATAAATTATAAATTAGAGACATGAACCAGAGTATATAATTATAAACATATGATTGCAAAATAAGGAATAGGAAACTTGAATTTGGACACAAAGTAAAAATAAAGAGGGATAACGCATATCTCCGCCAACGCTGGCGGAGGTATGCGCTTTACCGATCACCTTCTAAATGGAATCACTTCTTCCTTGACGCATATCCTATCTGCCCACCAAATTTCGTGAATATCGGTTCATAACCTTTTGAGCTGACTACGCTGGCGGAGGTAAGTGCTCTGCCGTTCATCAAAATTTAAACATATCTTCCTTGACGCATATCCTATCTTCCCAACAAATTTCATGACGATGAGTTCATAACTTTATGAGATATCCTGTTTACAGACAAACGGACAGACAGAAAGACAAATGGTGGCAAAAACATAACCTTCTCCAATTTCGTTGGTGGATGTAATTGTGAAAAGTCAAAGGCTTGAAAATATATGGATAATTGAAAGATAATGCAGGACAAATAATATCGACTTAACAAATTTTGAGAAATAAATAAATACGTCGTAATCAAAATAAGCGCCAGTACACTTACAGCACAAATAATATATTAGGACCAAGAGACACATGCTGAGACACGTAAACAAATACAATAAATACGTAATAATATTTAAGAACTTGCACCTGTCTGGAAAAAACAAAACAAAAAACATATAGATAATGAACAAGAGACAAATGCCTATATGCGAAGACCATGACATGAAAAGCAACACAAAGGAATAACATTTATATGATTAGGGTTTGCAATATATTTTGATATGATGAACAGAAAACAGAAAATGAAGGACGTGCATGCGAAGACCAGGATAATATATATTTTGTAAGGTGACCGGTCAACTCAACCAGTAGACCATTTCAACCAGTAGCTCTCAACCAGTACCAAATCAACCAATACGGTTAGGTTAGGTTAGTACTATATTTTGGCACTGGTTTGGTTGGTCTGGGTTAATTTGGCACTGGTTGAGAGCTACTGGTTGAAATGGTCTACTGGTTGAGATGACATGGAACCATTTTGTAACCATAATAAGAGAGAAAAGCTGACATACGCCGACTGTGATGTACTGTATCTTAGTGTAGGTCAAGTGTGATGAATATATGAGAGATAATTATGAGCTCGCGTTCAAGGATCCTGACTAATTCGTAAGTAGGGTAAAGACAACTGAGTTTTATCATATAAAACACAAGTGCCTAAGTGAGAAATGCACGATTATTTTGGGTAGCACATTAATAAAACACACAAATACAGACTAAGATATACAATTGAGCGGTGATTTAAATACATCCAAATATCAATACAAATGAATTATGAGACACGGACCACCATAAGTTATGAATTGTAAATTATATATAAAAACAAGACACCTAAAACGAAACCATTTAAAAGAGGATGATTTGTCCGTCGATACCACGTGAAAAAATAACCAACAACCACAAATCCAACACACACACACACACACATATACACACACACACACACACTTCAATAGGTCTGATTAATTCCAAACTGACAAATTAAAATTAAAGTAAAGGGAAGAATTGCAATACAAATGGTAAGAGAATGAAAACGAAAACCATAATTAATTTCTATCTACCCATTTATTCCCGGACGCCTTATTCCCTTTATGAGGGTGACCATACACAAATCGCCTCCAAGTGGACCTTAAGCTGGACACATGTCAATTTACCGCCACCTTAATACAACAGCCTATACTATTTAATACAAGTGTTTAAACCACCAAAATTCCACAATACTTCTAGGAATTGAATGGACAGGACCTGCAGAATATGAAGGCCACTATTCCTCATTGGGCTCACGAGAGGGGTGGAGGAGCTGTGTGAAACGCTTGGCTGCGCTGGGGAACACGTCAACGCTGGCTATTTATGATTAAGGGGCGGGGGTCGCCGGCTTTTTTTATCTTTCTCTCTTTTTCTCTCTTTCTCTGGCTTGTATCCATTCGGCCCCATTCAGCCAACTGTTTTAAGACGTTTATCCCCATCCAGGTGTCGATTTCTTACTGACGAGCGATAGCGAGCCAGCATTGTATGGAGAAATCCGGCTTCGCCGGAGAAATTTTTCTATCAAAAAATTTACAAATTTAGCTTGCTGTCAAAACAAAAATATATATATGCTGGCTAGCTACAGCTCGCCAGGATAATATTGACTCCTGGATGGGGGTAAACGTCTTAAAACAGTAGGCTGAATGGAGCCGAATGGATACAAGCCAAAGAGAGAGGAGGGAGAGAAAGAAAGAAACAGCGAGATGGGCTCCTTTAAGCAGTGACGGTCTGTATTTTTTTCCCCGGGGATTTGATCTTTCGTTGTGTGCGGTGCCGTTAGATATGTACCCCCCCCCCCCCCCCCCCCCCCCCCGTCACACACACAAACACGCGCACACACAGACAGAAAGACATGACTTACACTCACTGATGCACACATACACATGTAAATATATTAAACTAGCGTAATGCATAAATCTAAAACAAAACACGTAACATACAATGTTCGGTGCACGCACTAGCAAGCACACAAACTAATACACAAATGTTCCTTTATGATATAATTTATATATTATCTTTACATTATTCTGTGACACACACATTTTAGTTTGCAGGCTACACATTCACTGTCCAAAGCTCGCGTGTTCAGACAGAGGAAAATAAATAAATAACGCATATAAATCCATGGAATACGTTGAAAGCCTGAGGAGGAGGTGGAGGAGGAGGAGAAGGAGGAGGAGGAGGTGGTGCTGGTGGTGGTGGTGGTGGGCTCGTTAGAGATCCATAATTATACTGAAATCGGACTACTACTCACCATGATGGAAACACAAACTCACTTCATAGAAGCTGATATAACGCTTTCAATTATATTAAAAAACATCTTTGTACCTAAAATATTTATAGTTATTACAAACCATTGCATAATCAACTAAATTAACTTTAAAAAGTGAGTACAAATATTCCGTCAAACGACTTATTAAATGTATTCTTATTGGCATTTGTCTAGCACCAAACGATTTAGCTCAATTTAAGGACTTTTTAATTATAAAGAAACTATAGAGTTAAAAGTATATCAATTAACGTTTTCATTTCCAAGCTGACTATTAAATTATAATCAATCTATCTCCAGACTAATCCATTCAACGTGGGATAACTCTTCATAGATCCAAAGAGGTAAAACAACTTGATTGATCCCTGATTAATACACACTATCTATATCTTTATGTTCAGGGGGGATGGGCCGTTTTTCTGGTCCCCCTTCTTCCTCATGTTTAGCCCCACTGGTTTTCAGATTATAAGACGTTCGGCCTATTAGAATGGCGATTTTAAGACTTTTCGCCCCATTTCTTTGTCAATATTAAGACTTTTCATGTAATTTAGGTGTCGATTTTTTCCTGGCGAGAGATAGCGAGCCTGCAATTTAAGAGAAACCGGCCTTTGGCCGGGAATTTTTCTATCGAAAAAATTTACAAATTTATCTTGAAGGAGGGTCTTGGGCGGGTGTGTTTTAAGCTTGATGGAGGTCTAGGGAGGAAACTAATAACACATAAAAAACATGATTAAATGAGCAAATAAAAACGACCCATCTCCCCTTAACAGTGTACTGAAGGGGGTTGGTTGAGGGGGCTGGTCCCGTCTGTCTGTGGGGGGGGGGGGGGGGCCCCCCGCGGGGACCTCCGATCCCCGGGCACGACAGATAAGGCCAATCATCATCACCACCACAAGCAAAAACACTGACACTGGCACACGAGGGGGGAGAGGAAGGGGAGAGGCAGGGAGGGGGGAAGGAGAGGAATGGGTGAGGCAGGGAGAGGGGAGGTGAGGCAGGGAGGGGTGGGGGTGGGGGGGGGGTAGTGACGTGGGGGAGTATATGAAGTGGTGGAGGAGGAAGATGTGGATGTTGTAGTGGTGTTGATGGTGGGGAGGTGGAGGTGGTGGTAGTTAAGGAGGAAGTGGAGGTTGTAGTGGTGTTGATGGAGGGCAGGAGGAGGAGGTGGAAATACAGGATGAAATGGAGGAGGAGTAGGACATACATAAGGAAAAGGAAGTGATGGTATACACACATAAATAGGGAAATGTAGATCAATAAACAAGGAGGAAGAGGCGAGAGACAAGGAGATGATTTTTATATAAATTCTAAAACAAATCGAGAGATTTTAAGATTTTTTGTTTGCTAAATGTGTCCAATGTTATAATAAGGCGACAATTATGATTCAATAATTCTCTACATCATAGGCTCAAAGATAAAATCAATCTGCTTAACAAAGGTGATCTAAACCCATATATATATTTATACACGTTGGCAGCTTCATTTTGTGCATACCATGATCAATATAAATTAAATTGAAGCAATACACATTATCGAAAAATAGATCTTATAATAATAATGACAATAAAAATAAAATAATAACAATAATAATAAAAAATACAACAAATACTAAATAATAATCAACATTATCATCATCATCATCGAAATAATAATAATAATAATAATAATAATAATAATAATAATAATAATAACATAAAAATATTAACTCTCACAACTACAAGGGAAATCCAGATTTTCCTACACAAATCAAGTATGGACATCACGAACACCCCCGGATACCCAGCTGCCCCCAGCCACAGTCTACAGATATACCCCAGCCACGAACAAGGACACCAGGAGGCACGGACACGGTATCACTTACGGACACCGGCGGGGGGTGGACGTAGGCAGACGGACGCAGCGGGGGCGATCAAACAACGGACGTACGGACGGAGAGACACGGACCATGAGGGGGCACAAAACTAACGATCTGGGAGATATTCCGGAGAGGGATTTTCGCGACAGTGAGAGACAAGTGCCCAGACTACGTTTAGTGAAATTTTGCTCTCTTATATATCCAGTATTCGATAAATGAATATATTATCGTAGTCATGTATTTAACCTTTAACTGTCTTGATGGTGTAACAGTTAGAGTGTTTAAAATCTGTATGTGGTAACTCAGGTTCAAGTCCTGGGAGAATCACAATGCTTTATTTAATTTCATTGGGAGGTGTTTGGTGTTGGGAGTTAAACAAATTAATTTGATTATATCTGATAAAAACCCTCAATGCTAATATAAACACAATTACAAACCAATGTATATCTAATTAATATAACCTTTGGACGTTTGACTTTCTATAATCATAAAAACATATTCACAACACTTTTAGTTTTATATGCACGGATCTTCAAAACATATATAAAGAAAGCTTAGTCAAGCGATATTCAAATGTGTTAAGGAGAAAATTCATATTATAGCTTGATGGAAAACTGACGTGAACTTAATTGATTTCAAACCTTCTGACCACGAATGCACAGTGTTTAAAATGTATAATCCAATGAATAAATAACATCATAAATTAAAACAAAAACACACAAAAAGATAATATAATACTAAAATTAATCCCGACAACAATTTAAATAATATAAACAAATATATGATTAATTAATAAAAAAGTAAATCATCCGTGGGTGTCAAATCACAATGTAAAAATGATTGTCCGAATACATGTAAGTGCCGTGTTCTCCAATAAGCAATTTTCCGGCCACCTCCCTTTTAATGGATGACTCGTCAAGATCCCCAGAATCAATTACCACACGTCGACAGGGTCATCATAATCATATATCTCAGACAGTTGGGAGGTGCAGGGGGCAAATATACACCCACACCAGTTCAGTTACATACGCTTACATATATATACATACATGCGCGCGTGCACACACTCACACACACTCACACACCGTCCGATACGTACGGTATATGCATGCTGTAAAGCTTACATACAAATAAATGCGTATACACATTCACAGTCATGTTTACTAATAGAAGCAAACAAACACAAATACACACGCTATCTCTCAAAAGAAAATTAAGAGAAACAAAATGGGAATATCATAATCAATATGTCAACATTCCGAGTCACTAACAAATAATATACCGAACGTATTTCATTTCATTGCATTTTATAATATAATTTCATATATATTGTTTCTAGTGCAAGATATCAACACAACGCGGTGAATCACAGAGAAGCTGACCAGCCCCACCTACATTATGAATAGAACTAAATGTGGTGACGTCACAGGTAGAGATAAGATATGGCTCTGGGTGGCAGGTGGGTGGTTAGGTCGCAAATCACAAATCACGCAAGTAACTTGTCGGCAATATTCTTGGTAGCTTCTGATATAAAGTTTTAAAGACATACAAACAAACTGTGAGCTGGTTTCCTGCATTTGTTGGTATGGTATTTTCTGAATTGAATGTTTGATACGGATTCGACCAACAGAAATACAGTAACCCGAGTTTATTTGCTGATATCATTGCTAAAGCATGCCGAAATGTCAGGAAGAATATTAATTATTTAGACTAACTCAATATCACTCCCCCACTCTCACTCACTCGCTCACTCAATCACTAACTCTCTCTCTCTCTCTCTCTCCTAGGGTGGGTCCTGGAGTGAGTGTGTGTGAGTGACAGCAGTGGACAGGGACTCACTCACTCACTCTCTCTCTCTCTTTCTCTCTCCTAGGGTGGGTCCTGGAGTGAGTGTGTGTGAGTGACAGCAGTGGACAGGGACTCACTCATTCACTCACTCTCTCTCTCTCTTTCTCTCTCCTAGGGTGGGTCCTGGAGTGAGTGTGTGTGAGTGACGACTCACTCATTCACTCACTCACTCACTCTCTCTCTCTCTCTCCTAGGGTGGGTCCTGGAGTGAGTGTGTGAGTGACAGCAGTGGACAGGGACTCACTCACTCACTCACTCTCTCTCTCTCTCCTAGGGTGGGTCCTGGAGTGAGTGTGTGTGAGTGACAGCGGTGGACAGGGACAGATAACTCCCTCCCCTCCATATTTGTAACCTGTGTGGTGTGTGCCATATTCGCTAGTGGTGGTGGCTATGTCTCTTCACCCTCCTCCACATCTTTCTTGCTCTCTCATGCTTTTACACATCTCTCTTGCTATCTCTCTCTCTCTCTCTCTCTCGTTCGTTCGTTCGTTCTCTCTCTCTCTCTCTCTCTCTGTCTCTCTCTCTCTCTCTCTCTCACACACACACACACACTCACACACCCATACACACACACATACACACACACACACCTACACACACACACACACACACACACACACATTATACCATCTGGCAGGTCACATAGGGCTGGGCTGCCTTCACGTCACATTTGATCTTGCAGGCTGCAGCGCAAGAGAGAGAGAGAGAGACTTGCATGCGCTTACGAGTACAGTCACGGGCCAACATTCGTGTCCTACTATTAACCCGTTCAGTACCGGCGACGTCTTTTTCATTATAGTCTGGTAACTATTAGATGATTTGTTTTCAGCTTAGGAAGTATCTCTATTCTCTAACAATTGAAAGGCTACAGACCATCTCATTTAATCCTTCGAGCCAACACAGATCCTTCCTAAGATGAATACAATTGTTTAATGGTGTCCAGAATATGCAGAAAAGGACGTCACCGGGACTGAATGGGTTACACGATTTTATTAAGATTAGGAAAGGTATATGGTAGTCAGAGGGTTAATCGAGATAACTTTACCCTTATAATTCCCACATAGCCTTTTTAAACAGTATGCAATCGTCTAAATCAGAATAAACTTTCAAAAGGCGTCACAATCTTCAAAGGGTTAAGCTCCATTCCCCTGGCAATATTTCCTGCTCCATACATAATTGTAAGTGTTCTTCAAAATCAGTTGTGTTCAAGGACACTTAGTCATATCTTGCCAAGGTTTGGCTACGGTTACAAATTAATTCTTGAAAGCATTGTCGAAATTACGATAATAGCATATTCCTGGTGACCAAGTGTACTGTACAGTCACTCTTAAAAAATCGTGGACCTCACCTATTTCAATTTATGAAAGCATACTTCTGAAAACGAATGTATTAATATAACTTTCTATACATCACTACAAAACTACTGTATATATACTATTTATTGAAAAGCTACTTCCATACACAAATAGATCCAGATAGTTATAATTGCATAAAGAAAAACATACAGGGTCTACGAATTTATATAAGTAACGTCTATACTCTTAATCTATTGATCAGTCTATGAAATTGTGCATCGTTAATCTACGTGGTAAGCCATATATACTGTATATCACTCAAATTGTTTATGAATATGAATTATTTTTGTATTATTCTCCTACTTGATGAGACAGAGAAACGGGCGAGGGAACGCGAAAGTGGTCCCGGACCATTAAATGTTGTTTCTGCTCAAGCTCTGTGTCAGCCACCCCCCAGCAATGGGGCATGTGCCTGAGTATATACATACATACATACATACATACATACATACATACATGAAGTATTTGCTATTGTTCAATGTTATCAACACAATTACAATTTACTGTCCTAATCCACTGTATAAACACATTAACACAGATTCCAAAACACAATAGGAGCAAAAGTAAATAAATAAATAATGATAATCCAGTAAGCCCTGGCAATATCTAGCACATTACGCATATTTAAATCCTCGAGTATTTGCTTGCCAGTCTGTACGCCGCTTCTCCCCAAACGAGCGCAATTAGGAACATCTGTAAATAATCTGTAACAGCCGTAAAATTCCCCAAGTGGCCGGATTTACGACACTGCCACTCGACCTCCGTAAGTGTGTGGGTCAGGAGGAACTGGGCAGCGGGATAAATAATACACACGGAGAGAGAGGTATTATCCTACGAGGGGGTACTTGGCGGAATTTGAGACGCTTAGGTGTGATGAATATTATGTGTAAATTAAGTGTGATTTATGGATTCGTTTACATATTAATTTAAAGGTTTTATATGTATATGTATATATATACTGTATATATGCTGCATATATATAAAGAGAGAGAGAGAGAGAGAGAGAGAGAGAGAGAGAGAGAGAGAGAGAGAGAGAGAGAGAGAGAGAGAGAGAGAGAATGTATACCCTCAGCTGGGCTCAAACCACCGACAGTCAGGAAGATGTCCATTCATTTACCAAGTCTGCCATGGCGTGATAGTGGATACTTAAACCTTCTAATTTTATATTAAGGAGAAGGGAAATCCTACTTGGAGAATGTATTTCAATTCAAACACACGTCGTAGGATCAACATTCCATGATAACTAATCATGGACAATCGTCCTTACTGTCAGTGGCTCGAGCCCGACTGAGAGTATAAAAGAAGTATAAAAGCAATTAGTAAATATTGATATAGAAGTGGGTGGAAAGGTCTGAAAATCACCAAACAAATTGGGCGAACGTCTTAAAATGTCAAAACTATTGGGGCGAAGCATGAGGGAGAAGGGAGTCCAGAAAAAAAACTCCTCTTAAATATTATAAATACGAAATCCAGAACCGATTAAAAACAAATAATAATACATAACATATTATACTTACAATTAACCTCAAGAACACCTGTAATTGCCATGTAAGCTGAAACAATGTTCCCCTTTATATTCTAAAATCATTGATATTCCCATTTAATACATTTAACAAATCATAGAACAAACACGAAATCAAAGAAAACACAACGCTTCAATGGAAGTTCTTCTATGTTAACAACAAATACAATCATTTTACAAATTACCGTACTGAATTACATGTATACTGCTAATTACTGACATTTACTATCAACTTTTCTCCCAGGCACACCAATTATATCAAGTTTTCCGGGGTCGTTAAAGCATTGGAATTACTTACAATCTGCAATCAACACAAATCTTAAGGGGGGATGGGTAATTTTCCTGGTGCCCCTTCTCCCTCACGTTTAGCCCCATTAGTTTTCGGATTGTAAGATGCTTGCCCCATTAGTTTATCGATATTAAGACATTTCGCCCCATTTCTTTGTCAATATTAAGATTTTTCGTGCTATTTAGGTGTCGATTTTTTCCCTGGCGAACGATAGTGAGCCTGTAATTTAGGAAGAACCGGCCGTCGGCCGGGAATTTTTTCTACCGAAAAATGTACAAATTTATCTAGAAGGGGGATCTAATGGATGTTTGTTAAAGTTTGATTGAGATCTAGGGAGGAAATTAAAAAAACAATAATAAATGTATGAAATAATCGACCAAACAATAAATCCTTCCCCTTAATGTATATAGGCTACTGCAGCACGGCAATGAACGCTAAATGCTCAGTCTTACTCAATAATAAACCCTTCCCCCTTAATGTATATACTGCAGCACGGCAATGAACGCTAAATGCTCAGTCTTACTCAATAAACCCTTCCCCCCTTAATGTATATACTGCAGCACGGCAATGAATGCTAAATGCTCAGTCTTACTCAATAATAAACCCTTCCCCCTTAATGTATATACTGCAGCACGGCAATGAATGCTAAATGCTCAGTCTTACTCAATAATAAACCCTTCCCCTTAATGTATATACTGCAGCACGGCAATGAACGCTAAATGCTCAGTCTTACTCAATAATAAACCCTTCCCCCTTAATGTATATACTGCAGCACGGCAATGAATGCTAAATGCTGTCTTACTCAATAATAAACCCTTCCCCTTAATGTATAATTATACTGCAGCACGGCAATGAACGCTAAATGCTCAGTCTTACTCAATAAACACTTCCCCCCTTAATGTATATACTGCAGCACGGCAATGAACGCTAAGTGCTCAGTCTTACTCAATAATAACAATAGGTAGTTGTGCGGTTAGTGAAGAGTAAATACCAGCCTTGCTAACTTGATATCTACACATTATGAAGTAACAGAGAAGAAAATACATATCGTATAAACGGGCATTAGATTTGGCTCTGCCCATGTTTTCTTTATTTACTCAATTTAATTTTAAGTATATTAATTATACTTCCAATTATATGATAACTGAATTAATTGCGCTTTTATCAATGACAGTCCAGTAGAGGTGTCGTAATAGGTTACTGTAGAAGTCATTGTGGACAAGAGTGACCAGTAAGCACCTAAATGAAATATGCAAAATTTAACACACACACACACACACACACATTACATACATACATACAGTATATATATATATATATATAGTTTGCTACTTAGACCAGAAAAAAATGCATAATATTGTATTCGCGACTGTTCGAAAATAATAGAAATATATAATACACTGAAAATAGATAAATAGAGCAAAAACACAAACAAAAAACAATCTGACTGGCAGCTGTTCGAATCTCACAAAAACACCATCGACAAATAAGAAAAGAAAACACAATTGATAACTTAACTCGCCACTACTAGTCTCACAAAAAACATCTACAATAGAGTTAAAATTTGACAATAAATATGAACCATACGAGAGTAGCCTATGTAATACAAAAATGTAGAAAATAATATATAAAGCCAGAGAGTATAACCCACTAGACAATAGGACCCAAGGAGGTGGATGTGCAGAACTCATAACCTGTTGGCCTCTCCACACAGTCACACACAAAGCTGCAACCTGACTCTTCTATCCCCACTCTCTACCTCCCACTCTCTCTCTCTCTCTCTCACACACACACAATCCCCACCTCTTCCTCTTCTCCATCCACCCCTGATAAATTCGAAACGGGGCTATTTCATTTTAATTTCCACCTTCCCACACACTTCTTGCCTTTCTATCAATCCACTACTCTTTATCGCACTAATTCTCACTTTCTATCCTCTTCTTCCATACTTGTTTACCCTTTCTCTATTGCCCCCTCTACCCCTGGCCCATACCTATTTCCTCTATCTCACTTCTCTAAACGCCTTTCCCTTTCTCTAATCCCCTCTACAACCCCCACCCCCTCTTTCCCACTGAACCCTCCATTCCCTTCTCTCTTCTCTTCCACATAATTCTTCTTCTCTCTGTCCCCCTCTTTGCAACCCACACTTCTCTCCCCATTATATCCCCACCATTTCACTCTTCTTTCCTCTCTATATCCTCCTCTACTTCCACCCCCACCCTCTCTCTCTCTCTCTCTCGCCTATCCTCTTACATCGCCTCAATGACCTCCTATTCTTCCCATTTCGCCTTTAGCTGTTCTCATATTTCCTCTAATTCCGGAGATTTCGGGTTCAGACCTTCTTATATTTTCTACAATGCTTACTATTTCGTCTTTTAATTTTGCCATTTCACCTTTAGACATGTTCGTTTGATTTATTTTATAAGCTAATATTATCATTTTGCATATGCCTCCGAAACGTTGGCCTACTTACCCATCTGTATAAAATCGTGTAGAAGTAGAAAGAAATGTCAAAATATTTATGTAAAAGGTATTCGTAAAACTCATCACAAATGTCTGGATTTATCCCTCTTGGTTTTCGTCATTGAAATTAATTATACTCTTCAATTGTTCTACTCTTATCTGTCTCTCTAAATAAATGTTGGCCTTTTATCAAGTTTGCTAAATTGTCTTTTTTTCGTTCTTCGTGATCCTAGTAGTATTGTTTTGTTTGCTACACTTGTATATAACAATGATCTATTAGTGTCGACACCTCTTAACGTGGGTCTATATTTTACGGTAACGAGTGATCCGTAACTAGTTTTCTGGCAACATCTTAGGGGGAGATTTTCACGTCAGAGATATTTTTATGGACCCCCTTCTCCCACATGTTTAGCCCCAATAGCTTTGAGATTTTATGATGTCCTCCGCATTACTTTAGCTATTGTATTACCCTTTGTCCCATTTCTGTCAATTTTAAGACCTTTAGGTGTCGATTTTTTCCTGCGAGCGATAGCGAGCCTGTAATTTAAGAGGGACCGGACTTCGGCCAGGACATTCATCTACTGATTTTTTTTTACACATTTTTCACGAAGGGGGTCCGGGGATATTATTAAAAGTTTGATGGAGGTCTAGGGAGCAAACTAAAAAACCTCTCCTGTTGTTATCAACAACTAGAATGAAGGGCGGTTACATTAGATTATTTGTTTTATATTTAATATATATATAATTCAGAGGGTGGCAGGTAAGTGGTGCGTATCAAAGTGTCCATGTATATCCGCCTTTACTCCTAAAGGCGGTGTCACACGAGCGATTCTTCCGTTAATTTGTACTGGCAATTGTAGTCTGGCAGCTTCAAAATAAAAGTTTCATAAGAATTAAAATACCTAACATAATATAAATTCGATCTACTTTCCAATTCCAATGCGAAAGAGCCTCACAATAGTACGAGAACAACTTCTATCTATTTACTCAGGCCCATTCCCCGTTTTATTTATTTATTTATTTATTTATTTACTGGGGATGGCTGACTCGAGAAAAAACATTGAACACATCAAAACAAAACACAAATTCATCCATATCTAGGCCACTCGTCCACAATTGCCGCAAAATGCGCTTGTGTGACACCAGGTAAATATAATCTGTCATCCTGAGCCCCTCCTCTGCCGTAAGCATATACTTGAAATACCCTCCCGGCGTCCTCCCTCACCCCATTTATCCTTCTACTCGTCCTCAACCAGCTGTCAGAACCAGCCGCAGGCATCCGCAAGCAACTTCCTTCATGCCAGTATATATATACAGTATATACAGTATATATATATATATAATATTATATATACTGTATATACAGTATACTGTATATAGGATATAATGTCTTCAATGCAATACGATGACGCCATTTGAACCCTTTCAGGCTCCTAAGATGCCGCTTAGTATTTATATATATATATATTTATTTTCTAATCTCATAGTTAGCTCTCCAAAATTATTTGTCTGCCAATATACTCGCTCAAAGACAACTGCAGGGGTTGAAAAAACTAAACTAATGGTTTATAAACTCCCCTGATGGTCAGAAAGGATAAGTAACCCAGGAAAACGCAAGTGTGTATTCCCGTACACGAAACGGTTAATCTTATCCTGACTAACATTTCATTATTCTGCTTAGCTTTAGTCAAAATTAAAGATAGACAAACTATCACTCGTTGGCTTCCACCTCCCACAAATCCTTAAAACAAATAATAATAATAATAATAATAATAATAATAATAATAATAAAGTTGACGTGCCGCTTTGCCCAAAATCAAAATGGCATACCCAACTCTGTGATGGGTCACCATCATTACTACTAGTCACTATCACCATTACTATCATCAACACTACTGCTACAAATAATAATAATAATAATAATAATAATAATAATAATAATCGAATGATAGGGTGAATATAATACAAATATAATAAACTGAAGACTGAAGAGGGTAATTTGACGTTAAGTATAATATGTCGTGTGTAAGATGTTGCATGCGTGAGGTCCCACTTCTCGTCAAGCCTGCTCTCTCTCTCTCAGGATCATGATACTTACATTCCCTTGGAGGCTATAACGCACATCTCCCCATTACTCACTCGCACACTCTCTCTCTCTCTCTCTCTCTCAGGATCACGACACTTACATACCCTCAGAGGCCATAACGCACATCTCCCCTCTTTACTCACTCAATCACTCTCTCACTCTCCCCTCTCTCTCTCTCTCTCTCCCTCTCTCACACTCTCCCTCCCTCTCTCACACTCTCCCTCCCTCTCCCTCTCTCTCTATCTATCTATCTGTGAGCGTAGAACAACTAAACTAATTACCTCTCGGAAAAACAAGCCATATTATGAAAGATTAAAGAAATCAAATTTGTTTTCACTAAAGAAAAGGAGGTTAAGAGGCCAACATATCGAGTTTTAATATACTTAAAGGATTTGACAGAGTAGATATCATTGCACTGTTCACGATCAATAACAATGCTGCAACCCGAGGTAATGGAACAAAATTAATTAACAAGAAGGCATGCCTAGATGTGACACAAAACTTCTTCACATACAGTGTGATTAAAGAGTGGAATAGTTTATCAAGGGAGGTGGTCGACAGTAATTCAATTGATACGTTTACGAAAAGATTGGACGATCATCTAATGAAGATTGGATTCATATGAATTAATCAATAGGTATGTGTAATTTCCCTTTCAAACCAATTTCTTTCTATACTCTAAAAACTTTCCTTGTGGGCATTTTCATGACCCATGGTTACAGTTAATTCATCCTATTTTTCAGTACGGCTTTTTAGCCGGAGGGAGTAGAGGGTGGGTTTAGAGCTTTCTACTTTGCTGTCCTATTTTTCTACTATAAACTGTCCCTGTCTAGTAGTATTAAGGACGGACCACCTAGTAGGGACCGCAAGGTCTGTGTGATTTGAGTTTATGTGTAACTCTCTCTCTCTCTCTCTCTCTCTCTCTCTCTCTCTCTCTCTCTCTCTCTCTCTCTCTCTCTCTCTCTCTCTCTCTCTCTCTCTCTCTCTCTCTCTCTCTCTCTCTCTCTCTCGCTCTCTCTCTCTCTCTCTCTCTCTCTCTCTCTCTCTCTCTCTCTCTCTCTCTCTCTCTCTCTTCTCTCTCTCTCTCTCTCTCTCTCTCTCTCTCTCTCTCTCTCTCTCTCTCTCTCACCACCACCACCACCATTATCATCATCATCATCATCCCTTCCCGGTCCCCACAAAGGCCCTGGCTGGAGACGGCCGGGGGAGAAGGGAGTAAACAGTCTTATCTGTCGTTCAAGGGCCATTTCTCGAGGAGCTGAACTTGTGGGGCCATCGAGCCTCATCCTTATAACCCTGTCGTTAAGTTCAGAGTGCCCCGCGTATTTTTCCTGTGGTGATGGATGCGGCGGGAGGGAGTCAAAGCGGCCACACACCCGAGCGGACAGGACCCAAATGGCCACTATACACTTAGTATAGTGGATGTTTGAGTTTTGTCCGCTTCGGTGTAGTTTAAGTTAGATTCAATGACATTTAGCTAGGCTTGGTTAGGTTAGGTTAGTTTTGGTTAGATTAGGTCTGGTTAGGTTATTTTTTTTTCTTTCTGTGTATGAAGGAGACAAAAGGCAAAACAGCAAGTGTCTCCCCCAAAGTTGAAAGAGTGAGAGGGCCAAATTAAATCATTGTTTTTTGGTGTACAGAATTGGAAAGAAGAGTGGTGTAGTGAAATGAATATGAAGAGGAGGTGTTTGTGAGAGCTGGCTGGATTACTCTCTGTGTAGGTGAGACAACAGAAACAGGAGTTAGAGCAACTCCTTATCACATGCCTATGAGGCCTCCCCTTGGTGTCTACAAGCCCCCACTTAGTTAGGATATACTTGGCAAGGTTAGGATAGGTAAGCTTACAGTAGGTTGGCGCTAGGTTAGGTCTGATTTAGATAGATTAAACTTACTTACATTATAATGAGAAAGCTTTGATTAAGAGACTGTGGACGTTGTGCTTGTGGCCGTTTTGGAGTACGGCCGTATTGCCTTGAAACCGATGCGGCAGGCCAAGTCCGGGGTATCGCTGAAATCCGATCTAAAGACAAACCGAACCGGAGACAGTCCATCAAAGAGCCCAGGTCAGTGCTTGAGATGATTGGGGGGAGGAGAGAGAGGCGAGGGGAGGGGTCATCGCGACTCGAGAGCTATAGGTCACCTGAGCTTAGATGAGGTAAAGTGGGACAGTCAGAGGGGAAGGAGGAGGAGGGGGGGGGGGGGAGGGAGAGAGAGAGAGAGAGAGAGAGAGAGAGAGGGAGAGAGAGAGAGAGTGTGTGTGTGTGTGTGTTACAATGAGTTACAAGGAATATTTAGTATCTCGGAGACCTTGCTTTCCATTCCGAGGAGATACTCGAAGTGGAAAGAGAGACTGTTTAGTGCACTACATTCTTTACAGAGTGTGCAAAATACTATCTATGAGAGAGAGAGAGAGAGAGAGAGAGAGAGAGAGAGAGAGAGAGAGAGAGAGAGAGAGAGAGAGAGAGAGAGAGAACAAAGATATGATAGCGTGGCCACTTCTAGTATAGCGAAAACGGAAATACTGTACATAGACTTAAGTTGGGGTGTTTATGCTAGACTCAGTATGTACTTGGCCGCGGCTCTGTTTCTCCTAATCATTGCTCTATGAATTATCCAACCTACTACACTACTGCATATTATCCAGGTTACCACAGATGACTTTCCCTGTTCAGACGTCAGAAATATCCGTTAACTCCAGGTCCCAATTTACGCTTAGGTGAACAGGGGCATTAGGTGGAATGAAACTGCCCATACGTTATGCCCTGTCCGGGAATTGAACGCGGTACTATTACACCACAGTTTACCAGGATGATATGGAGAGGGACACTTGGAGTAATAGATAAGGAGAGTGTGATATATAATTATTGCTTACTTTTAAGCAACAGAGGGGACAAATCCATACATATCATGATTGCACAATACAAATTAGCAAAATAAAAGATAGGTGTAAGAATATATATATATATATATATATATATATATATATATATATATATATATATATATATATATATATATATATATATATATATATATATAGTGTTCACAATAGAGATGCCCACAGGGTAACATACAGTGTAGAGCTGGCTCTACACTGTATATATATATATATATATATATATATATATATATATATATATATATCATCATTAACATCAAAATTCCTAAGCAGCAATATTGATATTTATGCAACCAAACATAGCTTGAGGCACAACAAATACGTAACGATGGCTTACCTTACAGTATATTGGTGAGGAACCAAAAGCTGAAAAGAAAACAATGTTTAGACAGATTGGTAATAAACTAAAAATAAATAAATATATATATACAAATTACAATAACATGGCATAAGTAAAACTTCCAAATATACAGATGAGGGAACCCAACTTAAGTGTAGCCTAATAATAAATGTACATAATGTAAAAGCAATTATAGTAGGTCAATGGATTTATTTTTTAAGATAACTAAAATATTGTGTAAAATATGAGGCCATTAATTATGAGTAAAGTAATGAGGTATATCAAGAGGAATAATGCTGACAGTGAAGTAGAGAGACAATATAAATTTAAGTAGTGGGAGGTGAGTTAAGGGGATTTTTTTTTTTATTTGCTCCCTTCTCCCAAATGTGTAGCCCCATTAGCTTTGAGGTAATATGACGTTCACCCGATTACTTTGGTGATATTTTAAGACCATTCGCCCCATTTCTTTGCCAATATTAAGACCTTTTGTGCCATTTAGGTGTCGATTTATTTCCTCGCGAGCAGTAGCGAGTCTGCAATTTCGGAGGAACCGATCTTTGGCCATGGTATTTTTCTACCGAAAAATGCAAAACATTATCTCGATGGGTGGGGTGGGGTTGGGGGTTCTTGGCAGTGTTTTTAAAGCTTGATAAGGTAAATCGCCAATAAATAATAAATCAGGACTGGAGGCTGAAGAGGGAATCAGGGGTACAAGCAAGACGAAATATATTAAAGGTAAATCACCAATAAATACTAAACCAGGACTGGAGACTTAATTCAGAGGGAATAAGGAATACAAATAATAAATCAGGAATGTAGAGAATGAAAAGGGAATCAGGGTACAAGCAAGACGAAATATATTAAAGGTGAATCGTCAATTAAAAATAAACCAGGAATGGAGAGACGGAATATAATACAGCTAAATCACCAATAAATAATAAATCAGGAATGGAGACTGCAGAGGGAATAAGGAGTACAAGTAAGACGGAATATAGCATAGATAAATAGACGAAGGATTACAAGCTAAACGCAGTATAATGAAGGTAAATCACTAACAAATAATAAATCAGGACTGGAGACTTGAGAGGGAATAAAGGGGGTACAAGCAACTGGAGACCCCAAGTGTGTGTGTAGTGCTGACTGACGGATCGGGCCCGGTTTCACGGTATGATTTGCGATTTCTTATAGAATTGTTGACCCTTCTTCACGACTGTCGGCAAATTGATCCCAGTCTCCTTCTCCTTAAGGGGACAGTGGTAATTGTTTGGGTATATATATATATATATATATATATATATATACAGTACAGTATATATATATACAGTATATCCTGCAGTTCGTGGATATATTATTATTATTATTATGTTCCTTCCAACAACCAACTCTACTCCTAAAATCGATTAATGAAATTTAACAAACACATGTGGCAGTCCGTGGATTCGAACCCAGGACACTCACACCGAAAATCAACACCTTATGCATCACACCACGAAGACAGTTAAAGGATGGTGGACACTGTCTACGATTTATTATGCAACTTCGAATCCTGCATATCAATCTAAGCATGTACACACATCCCAACTGCAACTCACGTAGGCTATGCATATGTGAATGGAAAGAGCAATTAATGGGGCCTTAACCACTAGGGAAGTCCTCTCGATAAATTACTCCTGAACCAATATCAATTATTATGTTCCTTCCAACAACCAACTCTACTCCTAAAATCGATTAATGAAATTTATATTAGTTTCCTCGCTAAACCTTCATCAAGCTTAAATAAACACTCCCTAGACTCCTTTACAGATAAATTTGTTCATTTTTCGATAGAAAAATGTCCCGGCCGAAGGGCGATTTCTCTTAAAATTACAGGCTCGCTTTCGCTCGCCAAGAAAATATCGATAACTAAATGGCATGAAAGGTCTTATAGTATTGATATAGAAATGGGACGAAAGGTTTTAAAATCGACAAACTAATGGGGCGAACATCTTAAAATCTCAAAAGCAATAAGACTAAACATGAGAAAGGAGGGGTACCATAAAAACGACCCATCTCCCCTTAACACGAAGTCAACACTGCGTAATGCAGGAGGGACGTCGACTGACTGGGGACCGAGGTGCATGGGGGCGTTTCGTTCATGGCCACCTCTTCGGGGATCGTGGCGTCCGGCAATAGATAGATAGATAGGTGTGATCATCCCGGGACTCGAACCTGGGTTACCACTTACAGATCTTAAACACTCTAATCATTACACCATCAAGACAGTTAAAGGTGTTTGCTCAAGCCTACGACATATAAGCCAATGCATATTATACCCAACTGCACCATGATAGCCTAATTATTACAAGATTGGAAGGAGTAATTGATGGGGCACTTAACCACAAGGGAAGTCCTCTCTAGGAATTAACCTGAATACATCTTATTGTTATTAATTCCACTTTCAACACCAAACACCTCCCAATAAAATTAAAGAAAGTATGTAAGAATGTCGCCAAATATATATATATATATACTGTACATATAAATTGCAATAAATAAGGCGGATTTTGTATTTTCAGAAAAACATCAACTGAGTCAAACATATATTCCGATTTGACGTCGCTTTTCATGTGACCAAAATGTACCACAGCTTTCTGTGTTTACTTGTGCGTGACTCATGCTAGAAAAAAAAAGTAAACTTCCTTAACCCTATTGACTAATTTTCACACTCATGTATTAAGCCAACTTTTTCTCCTGGATATAAAAACCGCCGTCCCCAACTATATATATCCAATTATACAATATAAGAGATAATCCGGGTGCTACGCCATCCTGATAATTAACTAAGGGAGGCGCTTGACAGACAGAGAGTTGACGGACACCTGCCTTGACCTACCTGCCTCCAAGCAATCTCAGGAAGATATATATATATATATATATTTTTTTTTTTATGGTCCCTCATTCGGAAAATATACTGTCTCTCTCTCTCTCTCTCTCTCTCTCTCTCTCTCTCTCTCTCTCTCTCTCTTTCATTCTTGCACTCGTGTTTTTCTCTCTCTCTTCCTCTCTCTGTCTAGGTTGTATCCATTCGACCCCATTCAGCCTACTGTTTTAAGACGTTGATCCCCATCCAGGTGTCGATTTTTCATGGCGAGCGGTAGCGAAAAAAAAAAAAATTTTGACAGCAGGCTAAATTTGTAAAAAAATTCAATAGAAAAATGTCTCCGACGAAGCCGGATTTCTCCATTCAATGCTTGCTCGCTTTTGCTCGCCAAGAAGAAATCGACACCTGGATGGGGATAAACGTCTTAAAACAGTTGGCTAATTGGGACCGAATGGATACAAGCCAGAGAGAGCGAGATAAAAGGAGAGAAAAATGGCACTCTTGGCTAATGTTCACACTATAAAGTATATAATCCAATTATTAAATATGTGAGATAATCCGGGTGCTAGGCCATCCTGATAATCAAGGTCTATAATTAACTAAGGGAGGCGCTTGACAGACAGAGAGTTGACGGACACCTGCCTTGACCTACCTGCCTCCAAGCATTCTCGGCAAGAAATGGAAGGTATTTTTTGTGATGGTCCCTTATTCGGAAAATATACTGTATCTCTTTCTTTCATTCTCGCACTCGTTTTTTTATTAGCTCTCTCTCTCTCTCTCTCTCTCTCTCTCTCTCTCTCTCTCTCTCTCTCAGAATACGATTACTGGAATGCATGAACGAATTGAGAAACTTGCATCACTTCCATGATAAACACAATATTTTATGTGTCTGTTCATCTACCTATTATATACTGTGTATATATATATATATATATATATGTTAGTAAAGCCAGGTAATAAATTTTCTTTAATACATACGAGGTTGAAAGAAATGGCAATTTCTGCGTTGGAAATTTTATTATTCAAAGTTTCCAGGTCTCTGATGAGTTTTCGCTGGGTGGCAGGAAGTAGATGAAGGAGATGAGCAAAATTCATGGTGGTACAGGGTTACATAAATGTACATGATGATACAGGATATACGACGCGTTTCACTGGACAACCAGCATTATCAAGTAAGGAAGGAATGAAATAAAAGGTAAACAGGAAGGGTATATATAGAGGGTGGAGGATCAGAGGAGGAGGAAAACAGGGGGCAAAAGTCTGCTATTGGTGGAAGCGTAAAACTAGGAGAGAGAAGGGGTTAACGCTCCACGCATGCGCACTGGATGCGGGATGGTGGTCAGTAGGTGGGGTCGAAGCTGATTGGCTGCGTGTCGAGGGGCGTGGCCTAAGTTGTGTGGCGCCTGCAGAAGACGAAGCTGAAGGAGGTAGCGCGGGGGGCTGCGTCAAGGGCACCGGGGGGCGAGGAGGGGTGTTAGGTCCTGTAGGGTAGTGCCTTTTGGCAGAAGGAAGGATCTGAAGGTCCAGAGTTTGGTTGTTGATGTTGGGATGTAAGGCTTGGATTATATCCAAGCCTTACATCCCAACATCAACAACCAAACTCTGGACCTTCAGATCCTTCCTTCTGCCAAAAGGCACTACCCTACAGGACCTAACACCCCTCCTCGCCCCCCGGTGCCCTTGACGCAGCCCCCCGCGCTACCTCCTTCAGCTTCGTCTTCTGCAGGCGCCACACAACTTAGGCCACGCCCCTCGACACGCAGCCAATCAGCTTCCACCCCACTACTGACCACCATCCCGCATCCAGTGCGCATGCGTGGAGCGGTTAACCCCTTCTCTCTCCTCGTTTACGCTTCCACCAATAGCAGACTTTTGCCCCCTGTTTTCCTCCTCCGCTGATCCTCCACCCTCTATATATACCCTTCCTGTTTACCTTTTATTCATTCCTTCCTTACTTGATAATGCTGGGTGTCCAGTGAAAACGCGTCGTATATCCTGTATCATCATGTATTTATGTAACCCTGTACCACATGAATTTTGCTCATCTCCTTCATCTACTTCCTGCCACCCAGCGAAAAACTCATCAGAGACCTGGAAACTTTGAATAATAAAATTTCCAACGCAGAAATTGCCATTTCTTTCAACCTCGTATGTATTAAAGAAAATATATATATATATATATATACAGTATATATATATATATATATACCGTATATATATATAGTATATATATATATACAGTACAGTATATATATACAGTATATCCTGCAGTTCGTGGATATATTCAATAGCGTCTAAGATACCACAAGTATATATCCGTTTCTTACCTAATTTTCCAAGTCCAAGAATACCGAGTGATTGCGGCTTTACTATCGTTCATCCAGGTTACGATCCCTGACCCCTTGACTGACACTTCTGACGTCGCCGTTGTCAGGCAGCTGTCAGGCAAACTTACACGACTCCGAGATATTCCAGTGTGATCCGCCCACAGAGAATATAATAATAATAATAATGGGCGTGTTTTCATGGTTGTCTGGTGCGAATTTGGGCTGGCGATGGGAGTGGGCGTTTATATAATAATGCGGGTGATATTCTGGGACGCGAGGGTATTTTTCGCGTTGTCGAGAGGGAGGGGTGATTATTTTTGTATCTCCTAGGGATCTTAGATGACGTAAGCATATATGTATACACAGATAGATAGAGAGATAGATAACAAAATATAAAGAGAGGGAAAACAAAATGTGAAAATTATGACTCATGAAAATTATTTGGAAGGACATAATGGGAGCTTGATCATGAGTAGAAATCGAAGTATAAAAGTATCAACATATTATATGAAGCATTGGTTGGAATACATATTATATGAAGCATTGGTTGGAATACATATTATATGAAGCATTGGTTGGAATACATATTATATGAAGCATTGGTTGGAATACATATTATATGAAGCATTGGTTGGAATACATATTATATGAAGCATTGGTTGGAATACATATTATATGAAGCATTGGTTGGAATACATATTATGTGAAGCATTGGTTGGAATACATATTATATGAAGCATTGGTTGGAATACATATTATATGAAGCATTGGTTGGAATACATATTATATGAAGCATTGGTTGGAATACATATTATATGAAGCATTGGTTGGAATACATATTGAAACGCTTTTAACTTCATAAACTTGGAAAGTGTCTATCCAATCGGGAGTCATGAAACGGATTTGCTGAGGAATCCTAATCACTTATGAGGTGAAACTAATGATTTCGGTGGTAATAAGCGATTAGCAATTGAATACCTTTTTACCTAATTTTGGTAGGGATGTCTTAATTCGTTATCTTAATTCCGTCTCCTCTTTTCTTCATCCTATGACTAGTTGATCCTCGCCATCTCTCTCTCTCTCTCTCTCTCTCTCTCTCTCTCTCTCTCTCTCTCTCTCAATATTGACGGACTCGCATGCCAAAAATACACCAATATCTGAGCACAACATTTAATTTGAAATGTCAAAGCAAACAGCTGATACACACAATATTATATAACCAAGCAAAACAGAAGCACTCAGACAACCACACCAAGATAGAACATAATATCTGCTCACCTATCAAGCACGACATATAATAAATCGATCCTTAAGGGGAGACTGACCTTTATTTTTTGGTCTATTTATTCATTTATTCCTATATTTCTTAGTTTCTTTGCTAGACCTCCATCAAGCTTAGAAACACCCCCTAGACCCCCCTTCAAGATAAATTTGTAAATTTTTCGGTAGAAAAATTTCCCGGCCGAAGGCCGCTTCCTCTTAAAATATCAGGATCGCTATCGCTCGCCAGGAAAAAATCTACACCCAAATGGCACGAAAGGCCTTAAAATTGACAATGAAATGGGGTGAAAGGTATTCAAATCGCCAAACTAATGGGCCGAACGTCATAAAATCTGAAAACAAATGGGGCAAAACACGAGGAAGAAGGGGGACCAGAAAAAAAAAACGGCCTGTCTCGACCCCTTAAATTTCCGAATCATAAGCGCACCGAAATTTATGTGAGCGCCCGACCCCAATACATCATCCGCCGCCCTGATATCCGCGGCACACATATATATTGAATCTAACACTTATCTGGGGGGATCGAATCAAAATGGCATACAAATCGGGTCTTAAGGGGAGACGAGTCGCTTTTCTAGACCACCTTCTCCCTCATCTTTAGACCCATTAGTTTGGCGATTTTATGAACTTTCGCCCTATTTCTGTCAATTTTAAGACCTTTCCTGTCAATTAGGTCTTGATTTTTTCCTAGCGAGCGATAGCGAGCCTGTAATTTAAGAGGAATCGGCCTTCGGCCAGGACATTTTTCTACCGAAATATGTAAAAATGTATCTTGAAAGGGGGCCTAGGGGGCTTCATTTTAAGTTTGATGGAGGTCTAGCGAGGAAACTAGAAAAATAATAAACAAATACAAAAATTGACAAAAAGTGAAGGATCTCCCCTTAAAGGTCCTCGTTGCTCCGAATTGGGTAGCGTATATACTTACCGTTCTCGATACCTCATGGTGGGGTTGAGGGGACGAGTTTACTGTATATTAATGGGTTTAGATCTTTAGTTTATGTATTGAATGTATTTTATTTATTTATATATATTCAGGCGTTATTATTGTCTGTCACTGTTATTATTATTATTGTATATTATAATTATTATTATTATTATTATTATTATAAATAGCAGTAGTAGTAGTAGTAGTAGTAGTAGTAGTAATAGTAGTAGTAATAGTAGTATTAGTATTAGTAATAGTAGTAATAGTAGTATTAGTAGTAGTAGTAGTAGTAGCAGTAGTAGTAAATATTGATATATTCATTTATGTATTAATATTTATTTTGTGTAGTCCTTTATATATATTTAGTACACTTAATATATAAATGCTGATCTGAGAGAATGATTATGTATGTGCAGTATGCAAATTATGTATGTGCAGTATGCAAATTATGTATGTGCAGTATGCAAATTATGTATGTGCAGTATGCAAATTATGTATGTGCAGTATGCAAATTATGATTATGTATGTGCAGTATGCAAATTATGATTATGTATGTGCAGTATGCAAATTATGATTATGTATGTGCAGTATGCAAATTATGATTATGTATGTGCAGTATGCAAATTTTACTAAGTGAAAATGATTATGAATTGTGATATAGTCGGGATTTCTGTGGATAATGCTAACATATTTTAAAATAGGTTAATCGGGTTTAAATGGAATATAAAATTGAATTATAGTTTAAAAGGATTCATATACTGTACATCATCTTAAAAACATTAAGTGTTAATTTTAGAGACTGAAATGCCACCCACGTGCCACCAATTATGAAGCCGATCCCGTAAAATAAACTCACCTTTAATTAGCAATAACCTTCACTCCCCAAACAGGTAAGACAATCGGAAATCTGTAAAGGAGAGGATTTTGTTTTTTCCTGGCCCACCTTCTCCCTCACGTTTAGCCCCATCAGTTTTGAAATTATAATACGTTCGCCCCATTAGTTTGGCGCACATAAGACATTTCGCCCAATTTCTTTGCCAATATTTAGTCCTTTCGTGCCATTTAGGCGCCGACTTGTTACTGGCAAGCCTGTAAATTGGGAGGAACCGAAGAATGTACACATTTCTCTGGAACGGGAGTCTTGCTTTTTTTGTATTATTATTATATTTTTGTTAACCTGGATAAAGGTCTAGGGAGAAAACTAAACACCTCCCCTCCCCTTATGAGGACTCTCAGCAATATTATGGATGAAATACTGGAGTGTGAATACCCAATACCCTACAAAATAAAGAGGATAACAAAAATAGATTATATAATTACAGATACACTGTAAAATAGGCTATATCCGAAATATTATAGTCTATTCATTATAATTAGGGCAGACATCTTGACCGCTAACCTCTGTAACTAAAAAAACCGACTAGGATAATCGAGCTCATATGTCTACCATATGGGAAGAATTTGCCAAAGTAAGAGGTATGGAAATGTACAGCCCATTTGCTCTAGCCCGATTTCAGTCACAGAGCTTGAGGGTCACAATTTCCAGTCTACTTAAAATAAATGAACTATGTCAGTAAAGGCTCATAAATTAACAGTATAAACATTAGCAGAGGTTAACCCAGAGGACTTATTATTTTCTACTTTACTTTTCACTTCTCAAATTATTCTTCATCTATGCAAATTACTCTACTATCCTATTTTATTTCCAGCCATCAGTCGGTATTCTATATAGTGGATTTTATATCTATATTAACTTTATTTTTCTTCTTATTATTATTATTGTTTTTAATTTTTTTTTTTTATTTATTTATTATTTTTTTTTTTAAACCTTAATTCAGGTCTAGGGAGGAAACTAAAAACCCTTTGAACCCCATTCCAACAGAACCCAGACATCACTAACGAAACTTCACGGGCGCCTTACAAAATATATAAATCTATTTCGGGGCATTTCTAGCTGCGTTTCGGAACCGACCGGAGCGAAATTGAGGAACCCCGCGAATAGGATCCGACGGGCGGGAATTGAAATATCACAGTAAATCTAGTGGACCCCGCCCTCCCTCCCTCCCTCCCCGCTGCTTGGAGATAAATAATAAAGGCGCTCAGGTAAGGTGAAAGAGAGAGAGATAGGGAGAGGTGGGTGGAGAGAGAGAGAGAGTGTGTGTGAGAGGGGGTAAAGAGGAGATGGGAGGGAAGGATATGAGAAAGATGTAGAAGAGAAGAGAGAGAGAGAGAGAGAGAGAGTTAAGGAAAGGGAAGGAGGAAGGGTTGACAAAGAGGGATATGGAAAGTAATATATGAGAGAAAAGTTAGATTGGAGAGAAGAAATAGGGAGGACATATTAGATAAACAAAGTAAAAAAACAAAGTGGGATGCTAGTAACGAAAGTCAATACGTAAGGCATATATTACATAAATACAGGAAACAACTGTGTGAGAGAAGACAAACATACAAAGACAAGAACAACATAGGGAATAAGTGATGGGGAAATTAGTAAGGGACAAAGAAAATGGCATGAGACGGAATAGTGGAAAAGGAGGTGAGAAGAATCGTAGAAGAGGAAGAGTATGGGAGGGAATATTTGAGTGGAATGGAAGATGGAAAACTGTGAACATTGTAATAATAAGTGAGAACATTTATAGGGGCGTGGACAAAAGAAGAAGGGTGAAAGGGGAGGGCTATTGGAGTTAAGATCTGTGATAAACACTAAATGGAAGAAGTCATTGGAAATATATATATAAATATATATAAATATATATATATGTATATATGTATATATGTGTGAAGAATGTAAAAGAGGGTATATTAGCTCATTAAGAGAGAGCGAGGGAGTATGGAACGAAAAAGAGAAATTATATGGAAGATAAATCGGAGGTAAAAGAGAGATAAAACTAATATAGAATATGAAACGCTCGGAAATGTATATGTATAACATTGGTGGGGGACGAAGGGGTAAGGAAAGACAAACAAAAACATAGGAATAATTGTGAGAGGGAGAAGAGTGACAGGAGAGGAATTATACAAGAGAGGGTTGAGAGTAATGCAAAGATAAGAATAGTGTGAAGAATTAAAACGTATGAGAATAAAGAATGCGGAACAAAAATTATATGTAGAATGGGAATTACTGAAGAGGGCTATTTTATTTATGACAGATTTGATTGTTTATAAACACAAACATATTAAAATGACATCATAAACTTCGATACACATTTTATTCTTCTACCGGCGAATTAGCTTAAATATCTTATAAAATGTTAAAAGATAAATGATTAAACTAAACTTTTGTTAATTATTTCAGTTCAGTGACAAACTTGCATATTTTCGCCAAAGCTATTCAAAATCCTAACTTTAAAATATCTAAGACAATACTTTGCCTTTTTTATTTATAGCAGACTTTTCAGGATAAACCAATAAATTAGAGATACCATATAGAATAACTGCGCCATTAAGGGGGGGGGGGGGGTGACCTGTTTTTGTTCTGTCCCTTTCTATCTTTCTCTGCCTTGTACCCATTTGGCCCCATTCAGCCTACTGTTTTAAGACGTTTATTCCCATCCAGGTGTCAATTGTTTACTGGTGAGCGGTAGCGAGCCAGCATATTTTTTATTTTTTGTTTGACAGCATGCTAAATTTGTAAATTTTCCGATAGAAAAATTTCTCCGGCGAAGCCGGATTTCTTCATATAATGCTGGCTCGCTATCGCTCGCCAGGAAGAAATCGACACCTAAATGGGGATAAACGGCTTAAAATAGTTGGCTGAATGGGGCCGAATGGATACAAGCCAGAGAAAGAGAGAAAAGGAGATAAATAACAAAAAGCAGGTCACCCCCCTTAGCAAAGCTATAAACTAAATAACTACGTGTGTTCAGTCTCTCTCACTCGGTTTTACTGTATTTCCGCTTCAGTTATGTAAGACACTCGACCTCACTTTGTAAGGCCCCTGACCAAATCACATCCATGGGGAGAATCTTTCCACTTGTGTTTACGTAAGTGCCATGTTGACTACCTTGGACACTTATGTATTGGTCTTCCAGGATTGCACTTACACAGATAAAGAAACGTCATACCGTGTTGTTGTTTTGCTTTTACTATTGTTCCAAAACTATGACTACAGTGGGTACATCTAAATAGTAAGGTTGATTTGCCCTTCAAAAGCGGGGGAAAGTAGGCGGAAGCTCTCGGTTAAGGGGAGATTTCCACTTGAGGGACTTTTTTCTTGACCCCTTTCTCCCTCATGTTTAGCCCCATTGCTTTTGAAATTTTAAGACCTTCGCCCTAGTAGTTTGGATATTTTAAGACATTTTGCCCCATTTCTGTCAATTTTAAGATCTTTCGTGCCGTTAAGGTGTTGATTATTTCCTGGCGAGCGAAAGCGAGCCTGTAATTTAAGAGCAACCGGCCTCCGGCCGGGACATTTTACTACCGAAAAATGTACAAATTTATCTTGAAAGGGGGTCTAGGGGGTGTAATTTTAAGCTTGATGAAAAAGTAGGGAACAAACTAAATACCTCCCCTTAAAAGGATGGCTATGTAGGTAAGGATAATGCTCAGAATGACAAAGATCAGTGATTATTAACTATAGTAATGGTTTTTTTTCCCCAGCTGATGATAAATTGCCATGTACCCATCTTGATTACTCGGTTATTACAAAGACTTTTAGTGAAATATGTTGTTGATTGTGAACATTTGGAGACTCCGTAGTTTCACATATGTCCATCAATTAATTAAAAATGTACCGTCAGCAGAAATAAAACCGACTATAGTGACTAGTAAAAAAATGTGTAACCAAGGAGGGGGTTAATTGTCATATTTACAGCAAACTGGTAATTTTGATACATATTCAACTTATTTTTTTGTATTTTGGCAATCACTAAACGGCGTAGTCAAGTGGTTACCAGATTGGCTTGACCCTCCCCATAGACGCCCGTGTTCCTAACGAGGGGTGGATATACGTATAGAGGGACTCCTTGTGGACGCCTCGGCTTATCCTATACAGCCATAACCTTATCGTAGGAAAACTGTCTGACATCACCCTGGGCAGCTATGGTCATCTCTCTCTCTCTTACGTTGGTTCTTGCTCTCACTCTCATTCACTCTCACATGCTCTCACTCACTCTCACTCACTCTCTTTTCCCCTCTCTCTCTCTCTCTCTCCCCCCCCCCTCCCCCTCCCCCCCTGATACTGAATACACTATACATCACCCCGGATCCCTTAAGGGGAGATCTCCACTTGAGGGATTTTTTTCTTGACCCCTTTCTCCCTCATGTTTAGCCCCATTGCTTTTGATATTATAAAAAAAATTGCCCCATTAGTTTAGCGATTTTAAGAACTTTCACCCCATATTAAGACCTTTCGTGCCAATTAGGTGTCGATTGTATCCTGGCGAGCGATACCGAGCCTGTAATTTAAGAAGAACCGGCCTTCGGCCGGGGCATTTTTCTACCGAAAAATTTACAAATTTATCTTGAAAAGGGGTCAAGGGGGTGTAATTTCAAGCTTGATGGAAGTTTAGGAAACACACTAAAAACCTCCCCTTAAGGCCGCCACTGGGTTGTTTAGGCAGCTACAGTATACGGGGGGGGGGGGGGGGGGGGGTATCGTCAACTACCCAACCTTGCTGTACCGTCAGGAACACAGGCGGGGCAGGCAACTGATAACATGGACAACTCTATCTTAAGGGGAGATGGGTCGTTATTCTAGACCCCCTTCTCCCTCATGTGTAGCATAATAGCTTTGAGGTTTTATGACGTTCGTTTCATTAGTTTGGTGATTTTCAGACCTTTCACCTAATTTTGTTGTCAATGTTAAGACTTTTCGTGTCCTTTAGGTGTCGATTTTTTCCAGGCGAACAATAGCGAGCCTCTAATTTCAGAAGGAACCGGCCTTCGGCCGGGATATTTTTCTACCGAAAAATTTACATATTTATCTTGAAAGGGGGTCTAGGGGGTGTTTTTCTAAGTTTGATGGTGGTCTAGCGAGGAAACTCAAAAGTATATTAATAAATAAATATATAGACCAAAAACCAAACGCTACCCCCTTAACCCGGTAGTGCACGAACGCCTGCCTCCCTCTCTCTCTCTCTCTGCCACTGGGTTGTAACATGGACAACTCTATCTTAAGGGGGATGGGTCGTTTTTCTAGAACCCCTTCTCCCTTATGTTTAGCCCAATTCGTTTTCAGATTGTATGACGTTAGGCAGTTGTGGAATAGGAAAATATATTAGAATGCTAAGGTAAAAAACACGAATAAGATCATTATGAGATTAAAGAACATTAGATAAAAGAGAAATTACAGTGAAACGGGAGAGAAGAAAATAATGTCATATAATAAAAGTAAAAAAGAGGAACGATCGGGAAAGAAAGTGAAAGATGAAATTCAAGAGAGCAAGAAAGACAATAACAACGAATTAATGATAAAATCACAAAGAGAGACACAAGGATTGGGAAAAGTGGAATAACGAAATAATAAAAGAGGGTATTGGAGTATAATATGTTTGGAGGGTAGCATAGTAAAATACGACATTATTTGGAGAGATTGTAGGCACCAATCGAGCAGGGCAGTCAGTACCCAGGGGAGGCCACATAGGCAAATGATAAGGAGTTGCTGGAACTCCTATTACATTTGCCTGGCTTCACCCACTGTTTCTATTTGTGCCTCACCTACACCGAGATTAATCCAGCTAACTCTCACAAACACCCCCTCCTCCCCCTATTCATTTCACTACACTTAAAAAGTACACCATACATTTTTCCAAAACATCAACATTACTTGTGATGTACCTTGATTTTGGCTCTTGTCACTCTTTCAACCTTTGAGGGAGACACTTGTTGCAGGCAGCTTTGCCTTTTGTCTCCTTCATACACATAGGAAAACATACGGTGAGAATAGCAGGATAGTATTGGAGGACAGAATCATAGTATAGGACAAAATAATAGAATAGTAACAGCGGATTGGATTGGAACATAAGATAGAATCATATAACATAAGGACAAATACACAAATATATCATTGACAGATATGAAAATAGAAATTAAGACAAACGGAAGATCGGATAGGAATAAATAATGAAGGAAAATATAGACAAGAAGATTAAATATATATAGTATAAAAGGACAAGATAATTAAAAAACATATATATATATATATATATATATATATATATATATATATATATATATATATATATATATATATATATATATAAATTATCAACCTATACTGTAACGGTGCCATGTATTTAACTTTATTCTAGCTTCCATTGGATGATTTAGCAATTAACAGGCTTCGAAATATTTCACTTAACCCTTTTTACTATAACAGATCCTTCTAAAACTGAACTAAATCATCTAAATATAGTTCAAATACACTTTTAAAGACTTCGCCGGTACATAAGGGGTTACACAAAATACGCTAGGAGGATGTGAGCCGAAGTAGGAAAGCAGAGGGTGAAAAAAGTATTATCTTAGGCGAACAGCTAGTGTAACCCTACCCCGATGAAAGGCTCAATATTGCTTAGTGTGTTTTGTTTCCACTTGGGTTTCACCACGGGCCAGTTTTCAGAAGACCAGGGCCCGGATACTCAGGAAGGTTACGACATCATTAATTATCCTTGTGATCGTCATATCTAGTGAACAAACTAGCGATTATTAAGGCCTAGTCTAGCTACGTGATATATGAAGTGTGGGTGGAATAGCATCTAGTGCAAAGTGTGATGTATGTATGTATGTATAAACTTAGGCACATACCCCATAGCTGGGGGTGGCCGACTCGAGACAGAGCCCGAACAGAAACAACATTTAAAGTTCCAATTCTTATGGTCCGGGAAGACTATCGCGTTCCCTCGCCCCTTACTCGGTCTCGTCTAGTAGGTAAATTTTACAAGAGGAGGAGGATAGATATTATTCCTATTTTTTATGTAAATATTTTATATTTCTTATATAGGAATCAAAGTGTAGCTACTAAGCATAAAGATGCAGTGTCAGATCCTTGGAAAATTAAAAATGGAGTGAGACAAGGTGGTATTCTGTCAACAGTTCTATTTAATATTTACATTAATGACATGATAGAAAAAGTATCTGAGAGTAGTACAGGCTGCAAGTTGGGTAACAGATCTAGCAACATAATTGCTTATGCCGATGACTTGGTTCTGCTTTCTCCTTCTTCATCAGGTTTACAAGAATTATTGAACATAATTGAAAATGAAGCAAAGGCAATTGATATTGCAATTAATCCAAGTAAGTCCGTTTGTATGTATTTTAAGCACAAACACGATAATGTCAAGGATCCGATTTTATATTTATATGAAAGTAAGTTAGAAGTTGTACACGAATGTAGATATCTTGGCTTTGTAATAGATTGCAATTTGCATAATGACAAAGACATAATAAGATGCAGGAATAAGTTTTATAACGAATTAAATTGCCTTTTGCGGAAATGTTCTAGCGTTAGCTGTAATGTATTTAGTAAATTATTCCAGAGTTATTGTATGAGTTTTTATGGATCAGAATTGTGGTTCTGTAATAAGAAATGTTATGTCCCATTGAAACAATTTGCAATAGGCTTCCATAAAGCAATAAAGAAAATGATGAAGCTAAGATACTGGGAGAGCAACCATAAAGCATGTCACCTTGCAGGACTAATGACGTTTAATCATTTTATAAATTAGCAGAGAATCAGGTTTAGTTATAAAATAATTAGTAATCCCTGCAAATATTTAAGAAAATGCCTGTTAAATGTGTCCGAGGATCTGTTCCTGGCTAACGAAGCCAAGTCTGTACTACTTTCAGAGTATAACATTGAAAGCATGATGGAAAATGACATAGATGCCATTAAGTCACGGATACTGTATGTTCAAAATAATGAACCCACCTTGCGGTAGGATGAAATTTTATACACTGTATATATGTAAAATGTTACCATGTACCCTTTTATGAAATAAAGAATTATCTATCTATCTATCTATCTATCTATCTATCTCCCTCCCTCCCTCTCCCTCCCTCCCTCCCTCCCTCTCTCTCTCTCTCTCTCTCTCTCTCTCTCTCTCTCTCTCTCTCTCTCTCTCTCTCTCTCTCTCTCTCTCTCTCTCTCTCTCTCTCTCTCTCTCTCTCTCTCATATATATATGCAATTGTGTGTGTCGTCATGTGTTGCAAATACAATTAGGTATACTTTATTGTATGGTTAACTAACACAATAATAAAGTACAAGTAACAATGATGAAAACGCAAGGAAGGAAGAAACATCCGAAAATACAGCCCACAAAAAAAACAAGTGTCGGGTTCCTATGCAACAAAAATGTGAAGGAAGTCCCCAATAAAGTGTAAGGTACACAAACAGTCCCGCGGCCACTTGAACCATCTTAAGGGGGGCCCATCTCGCTTTTTTTTTTTTTATCTTTCTCACCTTTTCTCTCTTTCCCTGGCTTGATTTTTATTAGTTCCTTTGCGTTTATCTTGTGTCATCCCAGTTTTGGTTTGTTTATTTTGCAAGTTTTACATTATAATTGTATCCATTCGGCCCCATTCAGCCAACTGTTTTAAGACGTTTATCCCCATCCAGGTGTCGATTTCTTCTTGGCGAGCGATAGCGAGCCAGCATTGTATGGAGAAATCCGGCTTCGCCGGAGAAATTTTTCTGTCGAAAAATGTACAAATTTAGCTTGCTGTCAAAAACAAAATATATGCTGGCTCGCTACCGCTCGTCAGGAAAATATTGACACCTGGATGGGATAAACGTCTTAAAACAGTAGGCTGAATGGGGCCGAATGGATACAAGCCAGGGAAAGAGAGAAAAGGAGAGAAAGATAAAAAAACAAAAAACACTTGAACCATCTTAACTCACTGACAATCTTCATCTGGGGACGTTGGAGGGAGGGAGGGGAGAGAAGGGGACACAAGAATTTCCTCCACTTCACCAGTTCTAGAGATTTATAGTCACGCATTAAAATTCTTGGGTCCCTCATATTTATCTTTATGCAAGTATATAAGTATATATATATATATATATATATATATATATATATATATATATATATATATATATATATATATATATATATATATATATATATATATATATATATACTGTATATATATATATATATATATATATATATATATATATATATATATATATATATACAGTATATACAGTATATTGTATAATTATACTGTATATGTATATATTTTAAGGAAACTGATTCATAAATTTCGCTTCGTATGGGTTAATCAAAATTCCAATATATGTTATTAAGTATAAAGCAAGTAAAGTGAACTAGAGCGCGCGTCCTTGGAGTCGACTGGAACACGAGCGGTAAACACGACCTTACTGTGACCCGGAGATAATGAGCTCAATTAACGCGGGAATGGAGGTGCCAAGGATTAATTATGGCAAATGGTCGGGGCCTTGTGATCTGCTTATAGCTCTCTTAACCCCTTCTGTACCGGCGACGTATTTTTAACATTATTCTGGGTACCATTAGATGATTTTATTCAGCTTAAAATGGGTCTCCAACAATTAACAAGCTTCGAACTATCTCCATTTTTACTACCACTCCACAAAATCCACAAAATCGTCTAAATATAGCTAGACTAAAATTAAAAAGACGTCACCGGTACAGAAGGGGTTAATTGACAAGGTAGATATATATATATATATATATACCGGTATATATATATATATATATATATATTGTTGTCTTGTATTGTATTTTTCTGGACTTCCTTCTCCCTCATGTTTAACCCCATTAGTTTTGTGTCGTTCGCCCCAGTAGTTTGGGTATTTTAAAACCTTTTGCCCCATTTCTTTGTCACTTTTAAGACTTTTCGTGCCAGTTAGGTGTCGATTTTTTCCTGCCAAAAAATGTAAGATGAACTAAACCTTTCATTAACCCCTTCTGTACCGGTGACGTCGTTTTAACTTTACTTTGGCCACTATTAGACGATTTTATTCAGTCTAAGAAGGTCCTCCAGTAATGACCAGGCTTCGAACTCTCACTTAATTTTTGTTTACTACCGCAGATCCTTGTTAAACTGCACACAATTGTTTAAATATAGCTAGAACAAAACTATAAAGACGTCCCCGGTAAAGAAGGGGTTAACAAAAGGGTTTCTTCATAATTGACTCAAACAGTTTGGTGTCATCAAAAAGGAAAATATATGACGAGAATACACTTTTAGGATAATTGCGAGTGTATAAATGACCTCTAGGCCTTAGTGACAATGGCCGGGACGCGGATGTATATGCTAATTTGTTGTCAACGTTTGGCTTGGGTTCTGTCGCTTGCTGGGACGTTTTTTTTTTTTTTTTTTTTTTGGAGGGGTCATTTTCTCTTGGTCTGTCTGTCTGTCTCTGGCTTTCACTCGCTCTCGCTCTCTATCTCTCTCTCTCTCTCTCTCTCATTATATTGCAGCTGCCTGTTCCTGAGATAATATTAATTAGTGTAATTGTACTCTCTCACTCTCACCCCCCCCCCTCGCTCTCTCTCTCTCTCTCGAGACAACCACATTTCTAGCTAAGCAAAATTCCCAAATCACCCAAATTTATGACAACAAAATTCGATGCTAAGTAACATTTCTGAGTTAACCAAAACTTTGACAACCAATTTTCAAATGTAACAAAACTTCTGAGTCAACCAAATCTGTGACATCCAATATTCCCCTCAGCAAAATTCATGTGTCAATCACGTCGGTGGCCACATAATTCAACCACCATCAGCAAAATTCATGACAACTAAATCTGTGACACCCATTTTTCAAACTCAGCAAAGTTCATGAGTTAACCAAATCTGTGACACCCAATTTCTACCCTCAGTAAAATTCATGAGCCAATCAAATATTTGACAACCAATTCTCACCCTCAGCAAATTTCCCGAGTCAACCAAATCTGTGACAACCCTCTTTCCAACCACAACAAAATTCCCGAGTCAACCATATTTGTGACAACCTATTCTCACCCTCAGCAGAATTCCCGAGTCAACCAAATCAGTGACAACCCTCTTTCCAACCCTCAGCAAAATTCCCAAGTCAACCAAATATGTGACAACACTCTTTCCAACCCTCAGCAAAATTCCCAAGTCAACCAAATATGTGACAACACTCTTTCCAACCCCTAGCAAAATTCGCGAGTCAACCAAATTTGTGAGTCAAAATGTGTGACTGGACTTCACCTCCCGAGGGCCGTAATTCTCACCTGAGCAGTGCATAAATCTAGCCTACCTGCCCTTGCCTTCACTCACACAGGCTCTCTCTCTCTCTCATCATCATCTATTTTTTCACTTATCTGTGTATCACGTACTTATTTTACATAAAACTTGAATATTGATTCTAAGGCGCTCTCTCTCTCTCTATCTCACTCACTCACTCACTCTCATTCTCTCGCTCTCTCTCTCTCTCTCTCTTTCAATCTATAAGGTCAACTCTACAAAGAAAGCTTCAAGATTTTGAAAACATAACATATGTAAATAATACAAAAAATTACGCTAACAATGTTTTTAACTCTTTCACGATTACTCATTAAAAACAAAATCTGGCTATTATTAGACGATTGTATGCAGATTAGGAAAGGCATATGGATGTCAGAGGGTTAATTGAGATAGTCTTTACCCTTGTAATTAACACAGATCCTTCCCAAATTGCACAAAATCGTCTAATGATAGCCAGAATAAAATGTCGAAATGCCTCATAATCGCCAAAGGGTTAAATCAGCATTCACATTTCACGCATTCATTCAGTAAGATTAATGGTTTCCCTGCGATCGTCAATAACACAGCCCATATTTATACATTTTTTACCCATAATATCGTCAACATATCAGACATTAATTTATCGTTTCACCCCTGTCAGTTTGATTGGGTGACTAATCCATTAACATTCTTTTAATTATTGTTGTATTGTATTAATTATTGTTGTATTGTATTAATTATCGTTGTATTGTATTCATTATTGTTGTATTGTATTAATTATTGTTGTATTGTATTAATTATTGTTGTATTGTATTAATTATTGTTGTATTGTATTAATTATTGTTGTATTGTATTAATTATTGTTGTATTGTATTAATTATTGTTGTATTGTATTAATTTATGACTAGGCCTATACTTTATTGATGGGAGCTTTTGGTGGACAATAATCCAAGTTCAGTATTATATACTTAACTATCTATTTTTGTTCTCTCTCTCTCTCTCTCTCTCACTCTCTCTATCTTTAAAGTCCACCAGGTTGCAGGAATAATATGTCTTCACTGGTCCTAATGAATATCCACCAACATTTATGTCCATCTTTTGGTGGCAGGCTGCGTGTTTATTACTAAGAGAGAGAGAGAGAGAGAGAGAAAGAGAGAGAGAGAGAGAGAGAGAGAGAGAGAGAGAGAGATATATATATTTATGAATAAAACAAAAGTAATGGATAGAACCTATTTTTTAAATAGACGTTTTTTTTTTGTTTTTTTTTTTCTATATTCCAACTTACTTCCTCTCGGGCATAGGCTGAGAGCCTTAACATTCACCGCTTTACAATGAACAGTGAAGCCCGTGAGGTCGTGTTCCAGTCTAGGGAGTGAGACATGTGAAGCACGTAGAGTACAACGAGCACCTTCCATCTTGCCTTCACATGAGGCAAGGTGCTCACTCATGGCCCGAAACGACCCCATCTCTGAAGCCACCTCGTTCCCGTGCTTCACTGTCTCACCCCCTACACTCGGACTCTCACACTTACACACACACAACGCCACCTGTTGAGCAGATAACTCACCAGGCATTGCACCCCTATAGCATATTTTGAATATGGGAATATTCATACAGTGCTATTTAATCAGGGAACAATGAGGGTATTTTATTGACGTTTCGGTGGGCTTGTGGTAATGCACTGATACCAGGTACAGCACAAATTCCATCCCAATAATATCTTCCCATTGATACATAGGGATTTGAACCCGGGACCTTTGGATTACCAGGCCAGTGGCAAAACCACTCCACCACACCTCCCCTAACACTGATTAGGTGTTCTATATATTGATTTGCGATTTATTTTGTATAATATTACACACACACACACTCACATATATATATATATATATATATATATATATATATATATACTGTATATATATATATATATATATATATATATATATATATACAGTATATATATATATACTGTTTATAATGTAGCGTAATTAAAATGTGTAAATATATGAGTGTATGAAGCCAATGGAAATATGCGTTTTATGAGAATATGTCACATTACGCAAATAGAAATGTGTATATATTTATTTTTATATAATTATTACATGTGTCGGAAACTATATAGGCCTATACGTAATTACGTGTTCCTGGCTAAGATACTTATTTTGTTCTATATATGATATTAGAAGTGACAAGCACACAATGCAAATATATTTTATCCCTTGCCTGTCTAATGTCCGTGTGTGTGTGTGTATACTCAATTATGGTTGTATGTATGCTGTTATATAAGTATGTATGTAACTAATTATGTATGCCTGCAACTGAATATGTAAGTATGTATGTACATGTGTACGTCTATGAGCGTGTAGGTATATATATATATATAAGCTTCTTCACGTCCCCCTTCGTGACACACACACACACACACCCACCGAATGTCGATAATTTCCTGGCGAGCGATAGCGAGCCTGAAATTATAAGAGGAACCGGCATTCGGCCGGGACATTTTTCTACCGAAAAATGTACACATTTATCTTGAAAGGGGACCTAGAGGGTGTCATTTTATGCGTGATGGAGGTCTAGGGAACACACTAAAAACACTTTTTGGGCGATTTTTGCAGGTATTCATTATTTTTCTAGTTTCCTCCCTAGACCTCCATCACATTTAAAAAAAGAGCATCCATTAGATCCCCCTTCTAGATTGACACCTAAATGGCACGAAAGATCACGACATTCACAAAGCAACGGGGCAAAAGGTATAAATATCGCCAAACTAATGGGGCGAACGTCTTAAAATATATATATGCTGGCTCGCTACCGCTCGCCAGGAAAATATTGAGACCTGGATTGGGGTAAACGTCTTAAAACTGTAGGCTGGATGGGGCCGAATGGATACAAGATAAAGAGAGAGGGAGAAAAAGAGAAAAAAAAGCGTGGACTCCCTTAATACAACTGGGGAAAAGAGGCACAAACACAAAATAAGTAAATATAATACGTAAAATAAATATAAAAAACACAAAATAAATAAATATAATGTTAAATAAATATAAAACACAAAATAAATAAAGTTTCCACCTTCCTCATCTGTTTTTTTTTCTTCTAGCTTACGTTTTGCAACCAGGTAACAATATCAATATTAGATTAAAGTTTTCCTAAAAGTTCTCCAAAAAGTGCAAACAAAAAAATGAATCTGTCCATGGTGTTCGCGTGGGTGGTGACGGTGCTGGTGCTGGTGTTTGGAGGGGGACGAGTTGGAGCTGGCAAGCTACAGGGTCCGGGCGCCGGCAAGAAGGCGCGGTTGTTGGAAGCGGGCGACGACAGGTGGGCCCAGATCAACCAGGAGGCAGGGGATTCGGACGGCTATGAAAGCCCCGACAATATGGAGGACCCTGACAAATGGTATAAGTTCAACAGGAAGGCAAGGTTGAGGCCTGAGTTGAGGGATATGGGTGTGAGTTGGAGGGACATGGTGAGGAGAATGGAGCGGGGAGAGTTTACCGAAGAGCAGTTAGATCTGCTACACGATTGGGCGGTTCAGTACCCCGAACTCCTCCACGAATGGGCGGTTTAGACAAGCGAGGTGGGGGATGACCCTATACATGAGGACGAACCGGCTGAGGGACGGGATTCGGACGGCTATGAAAGCCCCGACAACATGGAGGAGATTGAGGCTGCGACCAAAGCCATGTGGTACAAGTTCAACAAGAAGGCAAAGTTCAGGGTCCATGGCGTGAAATGGAAGGATTTGGTGAGGAGCATGGAACAGGGGGAGTTTACCCTAGAGGAGTTAACTATTCTACACGATTGGGCGGTTCAGTAACCCGAACTCCTCCACGAATGGGCGGTTTAGACTAGCGAGGTGGGGGATGACGTCTATGAAAGCCCGGACCCCACGACCACCAATGCCTGGGTAGATCTGAAGGAGGACGCGTTGTCTGTCAGTGACACCAGCCCTACCTTCGGAGGCGAGAGGGACTGGGGGACAACCGGTAATCTAGGCCTATAGGAAAATCCCCAACCCACCCTGATTGACAGGAGTTCGGTAATGGCACAGGTTAAAGATGCCCAAAATGTGCTCGAAACACTGCTTCATATGGTAATAGAAAAAGACGCCACCATTCGTGATCAGCAGGAAACCCTAGCAATAGCATCTCAAGTAAATTATAATCAAAAGAGATAGCTCGAGGAGGCTCATCACCTCATTGCAGAAAACGAAAATACATGGCAAAATAAACACAGAAAGGCACTAAAAAATAAGGCCAGTGAATACAATTCAAATATCAGAACGTTAAAAGCGTATCATAAGGATTCAAAAGCTAGGACATTGGGAACACATAAAAAACGCTATGATGCTCTTGCGGGTAGCCATTCTGAAATAGTTCTGAATCTAAAAAATTAGCATGCCAATAGTCTTAAAAACAATACGAATAACTACAACGAAAAAATGAAAGGTGTGAATAACCGTGTTAGAAGTGTTCAGGCAAGAAACAAAGCCCTGTATGATCAACGCTGGAATAAGCAGGTGGCCGGCCATAATGAAGAGAAAAGAGCTCTTGAAAACACCCACAAGGCGTTGATGAACAGCGAGCTGGAGAATTGGAGTCAACGGTACGATGGTCTCCTCCGCAAACACGAAGCGGCCGAGGCAGACAATATCAAGTTGATAAAGGGCCATAAAGCCAAGCTGGAAGCCCACGGAGACCGCATACAAAAAGGCCATCAAGGAGAACTGAAGCGGCTTAGGAAGGAAAATAGACGGAATATGCGCACACAGAAAGCGGTGTTCGAAAACTATAAAGACAAACAGGAGAAACTCCATGAACAAGAGTTAAACGAAGTGCGTGCAGAACACGAGCAGAAGGCTAAACACATGATTACGGAGCTATCCGATAAAATTCTCAAAACTTTCCTCCACAGAGAGTGATCAGCTAATAATTTAAAGTACACTGCTGGTGTGACTGTTGTTTAAAGTCCACTGGTGTGACTAGTTTAAAGTCTAAAAACTAAATTTTCATTATGATATTGATAAATTTGTACATGAATTAAAATAATTATATACCGGTATATATCTATTGGCCATTTTGTGACTATCTTCTTAAAGTGTGTGGGGGGGGGGGGAGCTGTTTTTTCTGGCCCCACTTCCTCTCATGTTTAGCCCCATTAGTATCAAATTTTAAGACGTTCTATTATGTTGTCGATTTTACCTTTCATCCCATTTCTTTGTCAATGTTAGGACCTTAAGGTGTCGATTTTACCCTGGCGATCCATAGCGAGCCTGAAATTTTAGGAGGAAACGACCTTCGGTCGGAAAATGTACAAATTCACCTTGAAAGGGGGGGTCTATGGGGGGTTATTTTAAGGGGAGATGGGCCGTTTTTCTGGTCCCTTTTTTCCTTCGTGTTTAGCCCTATTAGTTTTCAGATGGTAAGATGTTTGCCCCATTAGTTAGTCGATTTTAAGACCTTTCGCCCCCATTTCTTAGTCAATTTTTAGACCCTTCGTGCTATTTAGGTGTCTATTTTTTCCCCTGGCGAACGATAGTGAGCCTGTAATGGAAGAACCGGCCTTCGGCCGGGATATTTTTCTACCGAAACATTTACAAATTAATCTAGAAGGGGGATCTAATGGATGTTGTTTTTTAAATTTGATGGAGGTCTAGGGAGGAAACTAGAAAAATAATGAATACATGAAAAAGCTTAAAACAAAAAACGCTAGACCCCCCTTCAAGATAAATTTGTAAATTTTTCGATAGAAAAATGTCCGGGCCTTTCTCTTTAAATAACAGGCTCGCTATCGCTCGCCAGGAAAAAATCGATAACTAAATGGCACGAAAGGTCATAAAATTGACAAGGAAATGGGGCGAAAGGTGTTAAAATCGCCAAACTAATGGACCGAACGTCGTAAGTCTCAAAACTAATGGGGCTACACATGAGGGAGAAGGGGGTCCAGATAAACGTCATTTTGACAAACCCAACAATCAAATCTATACTACCAAAATGCCGGTTTTCCGTCAATATCGGTAAATATCTAATTTGATTAAGGGGAGGTTTTTAGTTTGTTTCCTACTCCTCCAGCAATCTTAAAATTTCACCCCCTTGACCCCTTTTCAAGATAATATTTGTACATTTTTCGGTAGAAAAATGTCCCGGCCGACCGTTGACCCCTTCCCTATTTATTGACCATTCGACTTATATCCACACAAAGTTTCTTATATATATTATATAGTATTATTAGTGACAATAGGTGGTGTGTTACATATATAATTAATTCTCTCTCTCTCTCTCTCATAAATTAGTGTTCAGTTTATTGTTCACACCACAAAATTGAACAAATAACACCATACATAATAACACATAGTATTAATACAGGCTTAATCCTATTTGGGCCGAGGGAGGTCTTTCTGGATCTCCCCTGTTTCGCTCCATTACATTTAATTTTTAAAACGTTTCAACCCATTAGTTTGGCGACCATAACACACTTCACCCCATTCAGGTGTCGATATTTTGTTTTATGTGCGAGCAATATCAAGCTTGTAACTTCATTTCACACACACATAATATACTTACACAACCACTTTCACACACCCATACATATATCACTTACACAACCACTTTCATACACCCATACATATATCACTTACACAACCACTTTCACACACCCATACATATATCACTTACACAACCACTTTCACACACCCATACATATATCACTTACACAACCACTTTCATACACCCATACATATATCACTTACACAACCACTTTCACACACCCATACATATATCACTTACACAACCACTTTCACACACTCATACATATATCACTTACACAACCACTTTCACACACCCATACATATATCACTTACACAACCACTTTCACACACCCATACATACATCACTTACACACCCATACATATATCACTTACACAACCACTTTCACACACCCATACATACATCACTTACACACACCCATACATACATCACTTACACAACCACTTTCACACACCCATACATATATCACTTACACAACCACTTTCACACACCCATACATATATCACTTACACAACCACTTTCACACACCCATACATACATCACTTACAAAACCACTTTCACACACCCATACATATATCACTTACACAACCACTTTCACACACCCATACATACATCACTTACACAACCACTTTCATACGCACATACTACACATACATCACTTACACACACACTTTCATACGCACATACATCACTTACACACTTTCATACGCACATACATCACTTACACACACACTTTCATACGCATACATATACATCACTTACACAACCACTTACACACACCCATACATATATCACTTACACAATCACTTTCATACACACACATACTACACATACATCACTTACACACACACATGCTACAAAAATACAGTATATATAACTTACACACACACATACTACATAAATACAGTATATATAACTTACACACACACACACACACACACACTTTCAAACACACGTATTAAACCCAGCAATATCCCTAATGTATACACAAAAGTGAGGGCTCGAACACTCCCGGAAATTAGTGGACTTAATGTTATCAATACTCTAGATTAGTAAGAGGTTGGATTTGTATAATTATAGCCTACATCATTTCCATAGCTATACCAATTGAATACACTATTTATCCCTATTTAGTTCGAGGGGAGTCTTCATGAACCTCCCATGTTTCGCCCCATTCATTTGGAGATTTTAGGACATCCAAAAAAAATATGTTGCGCTCTATACTCTGTTTCATTTCATCTGGCGCTAAATTGAATCCTTTAGCACGGTAGCTAATTTGTCGATATTTAATGGGGAAAACAATATGACACTACTACTGTCTCTGCCTCATATGAAGACCAGGTTTATGTAATTACCACCATATTTCACTACAAAATCTTCAAAATATCTGATAAATCTTGATGGGAACTTTGCAATTTACCGCCAGTTGAAAAGAAACGGAGTACCGGTATAGTATTTAATATGTGTGTGACATGACCCAGCCAGGGCTCGAACCCCGGCCAGTAAATAACACCTTAACCACTAGACCACCGAGGGCATTGGAGTGCAAAGAGAAAGAAAATATCAGCAGTGGCACCAAGATGGCGGAGGTTGGCCGATCTCTGTTGCTATAGGGTCTCTAGGGTTGGCT
>CM064489.1:3755254-3780254 GCA_032716605.1 Paralithodes platypus
AGCGTATAGTAAACAATTTAATTATCACCTTCTTTCACATACAAATTATAGCCTTATGATAGTCTTACCTTTAGATATTAAATGCTATGTTTAAGAGGAAATGGTGAAGCCCGAATGCTAGTCATTAAGAAAGTTAAGACACACATTCATGCAACAAGCTCTCCATCGTCGTTTTAGCATTCTACTAGGCTATATTCTAAGACAAATATTTACTTACTTCTTTGTGAATGTAAAAATATTATTCTAGTGTGGAAACGAGTAATCTCGGGTTATAATAATAAATATTTTTAGGTTGAAGATTTGCTGAAAAAGTTGCTATTATGAAAAGGTGTCGTAATGTGTTTTGTGTATCATATATAAGGAATAAATGTTCCTTTTGATGTGGAGATAAATTTTAAGCAATAATTATGAAGGTGTGACGTGTGGACCTCACGCCAAGAGTTCCAGCTGTTTTAGTACTACCTTTAACACTTTCTGTACCGACGACGTCTTTTAAATTTCTAGCTACATTTAGAGGATGTTGTGCAGTTTAAGAACGATCTGTGGCGGTAAAAAGGGTTAAGTGAGATAGTTCGAAGCTTTATAATTGCTGGAGGTCCCTTTTAAAACTGAATACAATCGTCTAATAGTAGCCACAACGAAGTGAAAAAGACGGTGCTGGTACGGAAGGGGTTAATTATGATCGTAACCCCTTCAGGATTATGACGTGGGTTGACAGTTATTGACAATTAATAGACGATGTTATTTAGTTTATGAAGAATTGTTCGGAGGTAGAGATGTAATAGAGATTGTTTTTACCCCTCTGATTCCTAGAAATCTTTCCTAAACTGTATAAAATCATCTAAATATAGCCAGAACAAGGTGCAAAACTGCGTCCTCAAATACTGACATATATAGCACAACAGTAGCAAATAAAACATGCAAACTTATTCTACTAAATTGTGTGTTCGTGCTTCTTATTCCTACACCCATATATAGCTAAATAATATGATCAATGTTACTTTTAAATGTTAATGCTACAGCTAAAAAAAATGGCGGTCGTACAATCGGGGATATTAAGTGTTGTCATAGATTCCAGTGGTTTTCGTTCAACAAGTGTTATCGGTATCTTTATAGTTACTGGGAAAAGTGCTTAACCCTCAGAGTATTAGTCAGTGTCCGAAACTTTGTGAAATATCTGACAACACTTATTAACCTCGACTGTACAATCGTGAGCCAAATAATAATTATTGTAGAACCCCCTGCAAAAGTAACTGGTACACTGCCATATGATAAATTTGAGACAGTGAACATTATTAAGTGAGGGTAAACAGTGACTCGGGCAGGTGTTTATCGGGAAGTTTATAAATATCTATAACGTGTGTGTGTGTGTGTGTGTGTGTTTTAACCAACCATGCAAGTGAATATAAGTACTTATTTGCATGTATATCCAATCCAAACGAGACAACACAAAGCTTCATCATATCGCAAATGCTTCAGTACTAGGTTTCAGAGGTTCAAATACTCCAAAGGGTGTATACATATTTTAGCTCACGACTGTACATGGAGACAACCTGCTCCTTGTTGGCTTATAACAACAGCATTGACAACAACAACAACAATAGTTCTCTTAGGTGCGGTAAATCCATTAACACGACTCTTTAAGGAGCTGACGACCAACGACCAATTCCATCATCACGCGTCTGTATATACATCAAGGTCTTTATTCTCTGTCTTGTTCTCTCTCTCCCTCACAAACACATTCACTCTCACTCACTCACTCACTCACAAACACACACTCACTCATTCTCTCACACACACACTCTCTCTCTCTCTCTCACACACACACACACACGAACGCACCACGTACACTGTACAATATATACTGCATATGAATCCAGTCAGTTTGGCTACCAGGATAAACTCCTTCAAGCAATGTTGCATCTCTCTCACTCATATATCGCTATTACAACAATCAGTGTTCTTTATTGCTCTCTCAGTGCATACCCTCTCCCTTGCGGCGAGTGCAAAGCACAGTCCCACTCCTATTCTGTCCAGCTCTTCAACCCAAGAATTGGCAAATTTTCTCAGTATTTCTTTTACTCAACAAGTAAACTCTGGAACTCTCTCCCTTAATCAATCTTTCCTTCCTCCTGTGACTTAAATAACTTTAAACTTCGTGTGCCCAGCCATTTTGACCCTATCGCCCCTAGAATGTTGTTCTCTGTCGCTCTTTTGGCTTTGGGGGAGACACTCGTACAGGCAACCTGCCTTTTGTCTCCTTCACACGCATAGAAAAAAATATATAAAGATAAAATTCGTAATCAAATGAAAATAATGCAATTTTATATAATTTATAATCCTATTATAATATATGCATGACAATATAGATACACCACCATAATAAAAACAAACCTACAGTAAATGCTTCCCTGTTACAAAAGGAGAATCAGGCTCACTGCATCGTAAATACCTGTTTATGTACTGGCAAGAACATGTAAACAACATTATAGAAAAAATGCAAATACTTCCATTTCTGAAAATATTCACAAAATTCATGAACATATATGTAACACACTTATCCACACACACACACACACACACACACGTAACATACACACATACATATATACAGAGAGAGAGAGAGAGAGAGAGAGAGCGAGAGCGAGAGCGAGCGAGCGAGCTACATAGAGCTACATAGATACACAGACCACACAGACCTCAAGGTCCTTACTAGGCAGTCTGGCCTTACAAACTATATTTGCATATATGCACATATACACATACACATACATATATATATATATATATATATATATATATATATATATATATATACATATACATACATATACACATATATACATATATACATATATATACACCGGTACACACATATACACACATATACACACACACACACATATACACATACATACATACACACATACATACATATATATACAGTATATATATACATACTGTACAGTGCACACACATACATATACATACATTTTTTTTTTTTTTTTTTTTTTTTTTTAGTGAGAGTGAGAGAGAGAGAGAGAGAGAGAGAGAGAGAAACAAAAACAAAAAGAGAGAGAGAGAAGCACAAACATTCCTAATCACCACCACCACCAACAACATAACATAAACACACAGACAATCTCCAACACTCACTTAAGCCGGTATCACACGAGAGATTTTATAGTCAACATTCGATCATCAACATTTTGCTGGCAACATTTCTATAATATTTCACACCAGTATTGGAAACCAGACTGATGGTGGATGAATTTAAGTAACCTAATGTTTTTTTTTATTAAAGTTGACCTCATAAGCTGCCAGACCAGTATTGAGGATAAATGTTGAGGGAAAAAGCGCTCGTGTGATATCTGCTTTAATCACAAAAATACCCCTTTTTCCCGAGCATTCAACATACCCGGTAACCCCGCTGCTGGATCCACTCACAAGCCAAGTAACATTACGGTGCAAAGACCCTAGGTAAGAAACATAAGAAGAAGGAGAAGAAGCAATAACAAAAACAAGGATAGAGAGAGAGAAGAGAGAGAGAGAGAGATCGGAGAGGGGGGGGGGGGGGGGGAGATGAGAACAAATAAAATGTAGAGACGAGAAAATAAAGTACAGTAACAAACAACAGTAGAGTAGAACAGGAGGGGGGAGGAAGTAATAGCGAAGAAAAGAGAAGAAAGAGAAGAGAAAAAAGAGAAGAGAAAAGAAGAGAAGAAAGAGAAGAGAAAAGAAGAGAAGAAAGAGAAGAGAAAAAAGAGAAGAGAAAAGAAGAGAAGAAAGAGAAGAGAGAAGAAAGAGAAGAGAAAATAAGAGAAGAAAGAGAAGAGAAAAGAAGAGAAGAAAGAGAAGAGAAAAGAAGAGAAGAAAGAGAAGAGCAAAGAAGAGAAGAAAGAGAAGAGAAAAGAAGAAAGAGAAGAGAAACGAAGAGAAGAAAGAGAAGAGAAAAGAAGAGAAGAAAGAGAAGAGAAAAAAGAGAAGAGAAAAGAAGAGAAGAAAGAGAAGAGAGAAGAAAGAGAAGAGAAAAGAAGAGAAGAAAGAGAAGAGAAAAGAAGATAAGAAAGAGCTAGCTATATTCATCCGACTAGCTTCTAAGAATCTCCCCCTCTGGCCACTCCTCCAAAATGGGCAACTAGTCTTCATGAACCTCGTCTGGAGCACGTGAAACCGAATCATATTTAAGGTTAAGGGGGTAGTGCTTGGGTTTTTATCTATATATATATTTATTGATATATATTTGAGTTTCCTGGCTAGACCTCCATCAATCTTAGAAAAAAAAACCCAAGACACTCTCTCAAGATAAATTTGTACATTTTTTGGTAGAAAAATTTCCCAGCCGAAGGCCGGTTCCATGTAAAATTAGAGGCTCGCTATCGCTCGCCAGTAAAAGATCGACACCTAAATGGCACGAAAGGTCCTAAAATAGGGTGAAAGGTGTTAAAATCGTCAAACTAATGGGCCGAACGTCATAATCTCCAAACTATTATGCTAAACATGAGGGAGAATGGGGTCCAGAAAAAGCGAGTACTACACCCTTAATATGGGGGACCTTGATTAATTCAAGATTATATAGCCGTGCTCCGTATGTGGCTCGTCGAGTTTAGTTGTTGGAACGTGTGGTATGTGAAAATGCAATATACTGTATTTGTTTTCTGTATTTTTTCCATTTTTTGTTTGTTTTTGTACATGCTTCTTGAGTACGGTGTTTGCCACCTTATTTTGTATGTACAGTCGCGCTAATAAGTGATGTGTCGGCACCAATTATGTTTTGATCAATAATTGGTATCAGCAATATCTACACATGATTTATTTTGTTTTGAGTGAGGTACACCAACATGTTCCTACATTTACCCACCCTATTCAACATCTGACAGACATTAATACAGCACAGAGCAAGCAAAACGTAATGACAGCTGGGACATGACTTATTAGCGTGACCGTACCTCAGGCCTAAAGAGCTTGAAATTTATCATACTGCATAGGTCTATCGTTTTTTATACTTCATCGTCTAGCAAATTATAGCGTATAACTTATTTTAGTGTCCTTGGTCATTCAGAATCTACTGATACTTTCAGTTGATTTGCCAGTCATGTGCATGCTACTTGATTATCGATATAATTGGAGGTTCTCAATTAGTGTTCATAGGCTATATTTGGAGTAGCCTGACCATTCACAGAAAACAAATAGTTGTAGATAATAATATAGGCACAATAACGAAACCCATTGATTTTTTTTTTTTTTAGAAACATATTCAAACTATGAAACAACACCTTAAAAGTGTTTTACCTAATAGAAAAGAGCAGCGCTGATATGAATACATAGGAACAGAAATTAAATATGATATATTAACAATTTTGGAAGCAATTCGCCGATAATTAGTAGCCGCAGTTATGCTACATTACAAGTTCTTAATATCAGGTATAATGAACTTGGCTGGGTATCTCAGAGATGCACCATACGTTCTTATATTGTTCAGATGACAATTATATAATACAGGATGCTTTCCCATTATATTTCATAGATTATACATTTGGTTTATCACTATCCAAAATGTGTGGTAGTTTATAATGCACCAAGTACGTGTATTAACATTTAATTAATAACAATGTCATCAATGCAATCCATTCACAAAACCAATAGTGCGTTTCGGATGATGAAACCCAAAATATTAAACATTAAAAAGAGGCCATACTAGAGAGAAACAAAAGATATAACTTATGCTAAGGTGTGTGAGAGAGAGAGAGAGAGAGAGAGAGAGAGAGAGAGAGAGAGAGAGAGAGAGAGAGAGAGAGAGAGAGAGAGAGAGAGAGAGAGAGAGAGATAGAGAGAGAGAGAGAGAGAGAGAGAGAGAGAGAGAGAGAGAGAGAGAGAGAGAGAGAGAGAGAGAGAGAGAGAGAGAGAGAGAGAGAGAGAGAGAGAGAGAGGGGGGGGGGTAATTTTCAGGGGTTCATCTTGACTTTTACTACGACGTTACGGTTGATAAGTTGTAATTAAATCTCGTACATCATTAATTTTACACTACTTCGAGTCACAGAGGAAGAAGAGGGAGGAATGGTGGATAGTGGAGGTGATGATGTTGGAGGAAGGAGAGGAAGTGGATAGGAAGGAAGAACAGGAAAAGGTGGAGGAAGAGGCGGAGGAGGAGGAGGAGGAATACAAAGGAATACAAAGGTGAACAAACTGCAACAGACCTATTGGTCCTTACGGGGCAGTTTGGATATTTAAAACTATTAATCTATTAACTACGAGGTAGAGAAAAGGATAGCAAAGAAGAATGTTTGTAGGAGGAGGAGGAGGAGGAGGAGGAGGAAGAAGAAGACAGGGAATATGATGAGGAAGAGGGAATGGAGGAGTTACAAACAAATATCGTACATCATTCATACTACTTTGGGTGATGGTGTTGGAGAAAGAGGAAGTGGAAGAGTAAATGGAGGAAGGAAGAGGTAGAAAAGGAGGGATTAGAGAGGAACAGGAAGAAAACAAGGAGTATGAGAAGGAAATAGAGAACTGGATGTTGACTAGTTTTGTTCTAAGTCATATAGTAGCATATCAACAAAAGAATGTACAGTAGCGCTAATAAGTCATGTCTCAGCTGTCACTACGTTCGGCTTTCTCTGTGCTGTATTAATGTCTGCCAGATGTTGAATAGGGAGAGCAAGTGTAGGATCATGTTTGTATAACTCACTCGAAAGGAAGAAATAATGTTAGATAGTGCTGATACCAATTATTGATCAGAATATTCTTGGTACCGAGACATCACTTATTTGGCCGATTGTACACTATCAAATACACACAGAATAATACATTTATCATCTCTCCCTTTTCTTGAGAATCATCATTACCATATCAGCATCAGCAGCACAGCAGTAGCCAACATTAGTGCACTGCAGAACAAAGGTATTTGCCAAGCTTTGAAAGAAAAACAGTTCTCCTGTATCAATATATTATTTTTTAAACTTAGCTAAAACATACAAAAGAGATTTTCCTGGTACTTATATATTCCCAAAACACAAGTTCCAGCAAAGAAATAATATCTTGCTCAAGTGTGAACAGTCTGAACATATATTTTACAATATTAATAAAACATATCACAAGTACAGCAGACTGAATGCAAGAACACTCGTAAAAATACACAGGAGTAAAGTTATTGCAAATGAATAACCATTGCATGCAACAGATTAATGCAAATTGTCTAACTATCCAAGCAAATATATACAACAAAGCCAGCAAAACGAGGAAGAAAGAGCAAACCACAATATATCAAGTTAGTGCCTCATGTAAGACTATGATGTGTAGCAAATGAATGGTAAATGCTCTCACGATCTACGCAAGAATATGTAGCATGAACATCTGAGAGAGGTAGCTATTTACATAGATGTACAGAGATACACTGGCCACCCAGATCTTACGATCCCTGCAAGGTGGCCAGGACTTAATCCTAGTAGAGATAGCAAACCTAGGAGAAAGTGGAAAGAAAGGATAGGAAAGATGAAAGCTCTCTCCCCACCCTCCGCTCCCTCCGGCAATTTACTGTACATGAAAACAGTTAGGTGTGAATAACCTTACAGGGCTTGGAAATCGCCTGAAGGAAATTATAGTATAGTTAGAAAGGGAAAGGAAAAGACATGAACACCTTCACTTTTTGTTCTGCTCTCTTCAACTGAAAACAATGTTAATTTCTGCCAGGTTCTCTTGTCAGTGCTCATTTTCTACTCCAGACCAACTTCTCTGTGATATGGGTTTAACCTATGTTTAATGTGTATATTGAGTCTCTGTCTGTAACTTCATTAGGGAGCATATTCCACTCGCCAATAAGACATTTTTAGTTGTGTCTAGGTTCGTTTTCCTGCCTGTTAGTTTTAATTTGTTACCTCTTGTGGAACCTTCTTTGGCTATCTTAAATAGATTAATAGAATTTACGTTACTTTATCCATTTAGTATCTTGAAACACTCTATCAGCTGTCCCCTTAGTCTCCGTTTCTTAAGCGAAAACAGATCGAATTCTTTTAATCTCTCATTGTATGGTTTATTTTTAAGGGAAGGGATTAACTTTGTTGCTCTACACTGAACGGATTCGTGTTTTTTCTATGTATTATAATTAAGTAAAGAGACCAAAACTGTACAGCATACTCCAGATGCGGGCTCACAATACTGTTATATAATGGTAAAACTAGGTCTGTACTATGACTATGAAAATGTCTTTTAATGAAGCCTAGTGCTCTATTTTTAATGAATCCTAGAGAGAGAGAGAGAGAGAGAGAGAGAGAGAGAGAGAGAGAGAGAGAGAGAGAGAGAGAGAGAGAGAGAGAGAGAATATTATACACTGCATATCATCCAGCCAGATCAGCAGGGGCCCTTATTTACAGTTATCTCCACAAGCTGGTGTCGGAAAAGCAAGATGAATGTTGCACTGGGAGGGGTTCGGGTTGAGCTAAATGACTACCTGGATGCACCCGGATCCACCTGAGCGTCGTCAACCCCTTTCTAACAGCGGCCATCTTGTTAACCTTGCCTCTTAATCCATTGTATATACTGTATCTCGATTGCGTATGACAAACACAGGTAGAACACACCTTGATGAACGAAACATTTAATCTATTTTATTAATTTCACTCCAACACCAAACACCTCCCAAATAAATTAATGAAAGCATGTGATCCACCAGGATTCGAACCTGGGTTACCACACACAGATTTTAAACACCCTAACCATTACACCATCAAGACAGACATAAATCAAACTGAGTGATATCAAGTTTTCCATATGCTCATTCTATATAGGGTAGGTAGTACCTACTGTATATATGTGTTTAATGTCTGTAACATGTAACAAAATGGAAGGCAAAGTTGGTAATAAAAACTAATATCTATATAATATTCTGTATTATAATAGTAAAATGGAGAGCTTGTTGGATTTTACATTTTTTCATAATTCGGTCTGGCATGAGGTATTTTTCGTCTCTACCTGATTTGAACTTTGGGGGAGGCACTTGTCACAGGCAGCTCTGCCTTTTGTATCCCTCATTCACATAGGGAAAAAAAAAAAAAAAACAAAAAAAAAAACATAGGAAGGATCTTTGGGCATAAAAAAAAATAATAAAAAAAAAAAAAGAGTAAACAACTATCTCAATTAATCCTCTGGCTTCCATATACTCTTCGTAATCCGAAAACTTTTAAGATAATAGCCAGAATAAACTGTTAAAATGCTTCATAATCCTCAAGGGGTTATTTTCAATAATGTTCATTGTAAAATCCCCCCCCCCCCGTTACTCTCTATGCTACTGTATCCCCATTAAACATATAACATAACATATTGCTAGATTACGAAAACCTAACTAAGCCTGGGACCTACCAATGAATTCACAGCCCAACCAAAGGGAACATGTAGCTAATATAGAACCCTATTTACTCTTATTCAGATTCAAAGCTTTTATACCGTACCTGATCTTACTGCTAGTCCAGTATCCATAGTCATGTCTGGTGCCGATTTCCTTTGAGATTAATGAAACTTAATATTCGATTATTCATCGCCAGTTTTGAGTATGATGGCCAATAATCATACATATTCAATCAAAACTCGCATTTCAAAGCACACACACAAACACAAATATACACACAGACGGAGATAGAAAAGATAACAAGCAGGTTCACACACACAAACATAAATTAAATATCTCAAATACAGAAGGACCCCTCTAAATAATCCCTTAATCCCACAAACACCTCTCTAGGATTCGAACCATATCCATAGACATGGAACATTTAATATGATGACACAATACGTAGAAATAAAACAAGATTCCGAGACAATTCTCCGCTAAAAAAAAATCGTGTCTCACCAGCCAAGCAAAGGGCAACTCACCAACAGGTAAACAACATGGCGTCAATTCAAAACAAAAATAGCCTCCTGCCTACACAAAAGGAGCTTCTTCTTAATAGCCACTCTCTTCCCAGCTTATCATGACTCTTTGGCTTATCGGGGCAAACCTCTCGGCCAGGCACCACATAGTTACACATTCAGCGAGTACTTTCGAGCCCAGGGTATTTATTTGAGAACATGGGTGCTGATAGGTGATCCTTATCTATTTTGAGGAGTAGGTGCACTTGAAATTATGCGTGTGCCTTTATTTGAAGGCGACATGCACTAACTTAAGGGAGCCCACCTCGCTTTTTTTTTTCTTTTTCTCTCCCTCTCTCTTTAGCTTGTATCCATTCGGCCCCATTCAGTCTACTGTTTTAAGACGTTTACCCCCATCCAGGTGTCAACATTTTCATGGCAAGCGGTAGCAAGCCAGCATATATACAATATATATTTTTTTGTTTTGACAGCAAGCTAAATTTGTACTTTTTTCGATAGAAACATTTCTCCGGCGAAGCCGGATTTCTCCATACAATGCTGGCTCGCTATTGCTCGCCAGGAATAAATCGACACATGGATGGGGATAAACGTCTTAAAACAGTTGGCTGAATGGGGCCGAATGAATACAAGTCAAAAGAGAAAAAGAGAGAAAGAGAAAAAGAGCCGGTGACCCCCCTTAACATCTTTGAGCTGACGACCGTGCAATATGAATAAATAAACAGACCTTCATTTGAGCCCTGGGCATAGTAGTATTTTTTTGTTCTTTATTTACATGAGATATATTTACATGTGAATTATCAACTTTTAAGAATCAAACACAGTAAACTATATTATGTCTACCTTTATCCGATGCCTAAATGCAATACAGAAATAATGGTACATTTATCTTTATTTAAGGGGGGTGACCTGCTTTTTCTCTCTCTTTCTCTGGCTTGTATCCATTCGGCCTCATTCAGCCTACTGGTTTAAGACGTTTATCCCCATCCAGGTGTCGATTTCTTCCTGGCGAGCGATAGCGAGCCAGCATTGTAAAGAGAAATCCGGCTTCGCCGGAGAAATGTTTCTATCAAAAAATGTACAAATTTAGCCTGCTTTTAAAAAAATATACAAAATATGCTGGCTCGCTACCGCTCGCCAGGAAAAAATCGACACCTGGATGGGGATAAACGTCATAAAAAAGTAGGCTAAATGGGGCCGAATAGAAACAACCCAGAGAGAGAGAGAGAGAGAGGGAGAGAGAGAGAAAAACAAACGAGATGGGCCCCTTAAGAACTATATATGTTAAGAAACTAGCAGAAATGATATGCAACCATAAAAGAAATCGCCCTATATTTCGGTAAGACGAGAACATTATTTGATACAACAGTCTAATATAACCAGTTTATCTAGGCCTAAGTCGTGCCCGCGTACTAGGGTGGTGTGTTCAGGTTGATACCGTAATGTGTAGCGACTTGTCTTCAGGACTGGTTGTGGAATAAAACAGAAGGGTTTAGAAAGTGTTACTTGAGATTTTCTATGTAGAAAGTTTTGTCAATAGATAATGCGAATATATCTTTAGTCAAGACAAACTTCAATTTAAGCCTGATATTTGTCCATTGCATATTGTTTTTAAGATATATATATATATATATATATATATATATATATACAATTTGTCTCAATGCCTTTATGTAAGTTAATTTGTGCTTGTATGTTGCACAAGGGCCACAGTTTTCCAGCAAGTTGAGAAAAGTCCGGGAAAGGTCAATGACGTGCTTTAAACTACATCCATCTAACATTCAAGTGATCCAACCTCTCTCCATCTAACATCCAACCCCTCTCAATCTAACATCCAACCCCTCTCCATCTAACATCCAACCCCTCTTCTTCTAACATCCAACCCCTCTTCTTCTAACATCCAACCCCTCTCCATCTAACATCCAACCTCTCTCCATCTAACATCCAACCCCTCTCCGTCTAACATCCAACCCCTCTTCATCTAACATCCAACCCCTCTTCTTCTAACATCCAACCCCTCTATATCCAACATCCAACCCCTCTTCTTCTAACATCCAACCCCTCTCCATTTAACATCCAACCCCTCTCCATCTAACATCCAACCTCTCTCCATCTAACATCCAACCCATCTCCATTTAACATCCAACCCCTCTCCATTTAACATCCAACCCCTCTCCATTTAACATCCAACCCCTCTTCTTCTAACATCCAACCCCTCTCCATCCAACATCCAACCCCTCTCCATCTAACATCCAACCCCTCTCCATTTAACATCCAACCCCTCTCCATCTAACATCCAACCTCTCTCCATCTAACATCCAACCCCTCTCCGTCTAACATCCAACCCCTCTTCATCTAACATCCAACCCCTCTTCTTCTAACATCCAACCCCTCTCCATCTAACATCTAGTCACTCCAATCAACTCACTCGAACGGCCACACCTTCCATCACTCCATCTGTAATTCGGAACCTCCATCACCCACTCCTTCAAACTCACTAATTTCACCTCGAAAACCAACAAATAATCCACACACTGTCACTGCCCCCCCCCCCCCAACAACAAATTCTCACTCCTACCTCTCACACTCAACCACCCCCTAACTCCACGAACTCCCTCCACCACCCACTCCCTATAATTCCTTTTTTCCACTACTCCATATCCCAATCTCTCTCACACCCCATCCCTTCCATGTCCCCCACCCAAAAAACTCCAACTTTCCTCGCCAACCCCCATGATTCCCCTCCACCACACCCCATCCCTTCCACCTCTCCCACCACCCGCTCCACCACACCTCACCCCCTCCACAACACCACCACACCCTCCACCACCCACAAAAAATCCACCTTTCCCCGCCCGTGCATAAGGAATGAAAAACGCCGTGCATATTTCACGTTCCCCCCGCACGAGTTTGGCCGGCGCTAGGGGGCAGCACGGGCGCGTCATCATACCGTATGCAGGCGTGTTTTTCAGCATTTAAAATGTTTTCTTCGGCGGAGAGAAAATATGTTAGTGGGTGTTCCGTCCGGGGTTTGAATTTTTTCTCCGGTTTCTTTCTTTCATATAGTTATTTTTCTGAGTTTGTTTTTCTAGCATGGGTCAAATTCCGCCGATGCTTTTTTTGTTTTAGGAGGATTTTTCTTCCGGCCTTTTTTTCTGTTAGTATTGGTAGTTGCAATTTGGTATATGAGTGTAAGAGATCGGTCATAGTTTATGTTTGCTTAATTTTTAAGCAACTTTCATGTTGTCATCTTCTACCTGTGATTACTAAATTTGCAATGCTTGTATTTCTTGAGATTATAATTTGTTCATCTCACTTTCGATTTAACCCTACTGAATATGTAATCCTAACATTTGAAGCGAACTTCATTGCTTGTCGTTGAATTATAGTCAGCGTACTATTATTATATATTAAAAAAGGTATTTCTTTCGACCCAATGGTGAATTTAGTGTATAGGCTACCCCCAATGATATGTCTTCATTCACTTATGAGCTTTTATCTATTGATTCATTATATTATACCCCAATGATATGACTTTATTCACTTACGAACTTTTATTTATTTCGTCTACATTACTAGCGGCAACATTTCTTTTAACTTGGATGCTACTGAGAAATGCATGTGCCCTTCCGTGCCCGTGTGTTTGTCGAGATTTTTGGTTCACTTTTTGGGCGATTTTTGCATGTATTCATTATTTTTCTAGTTTCCTCCGTAGACCTCCATCACATTTAAAAAAAAAATGCCATTATGTTAATTTGTACATTTTTCGATAGAAAAATGTCCCGGCCATAGGCCGGTTCTTCCAACATTACAGGCTCACTATCGTTCGCCAGGGAAAAAATCGACACCTAAATAGCACGAAAGGTCTAAATATTGACGAAGAAATGGGGCGAAAGGTCTTAAACTCGACTAACTAATGGGGCAAACATCTTAACATCTGAAAACGAATGGAGCTAAACATGAGGGAGAAAGTGGTCCAGAAAACCAGTCCATCCCCCCTTAACAATTGTAAATAAGTGACTTTTATCAAACCTTCATTGCTTGCCTGCTGTTTATACATTTTTTCGGCGGGAAGTATAGCGGTTATTTCAGGGTCTGTTTTTAAAGGGAGACGGGTCGTTTTTCTGGTCCCCTTTCTTCCTCATGTTTCGCCCCATTAGTTTTCAGATGCTAAGACGTTTGCCTCTTTAGTTTGTCGATTTTAAGATCTTCAGACCTATTTCCTTGTCAATATTCAGACCTTTCGTGCTATTTAGGTGTCGACTTTTTTTTCCTGGCGAACGATAGTGAGCCTGTAATTTTGGAAGAACCGGTACATTTTCCTACCGAAAAATGTACAAATTAATTTAGAAGGGGGAACTAATGTTTTTTTTTTTTTTTTTTTTTAAAGTCTGATGGAGGTCTAGGGGGGAAACTAGAAAATAATTAATAAAAGTTAACCAAATCGACCAAAAAGTGAAACCTCCCCCCCTAAGTCGGCCGTAAGAGTGAGTGTTTGGATAATTAATTTAGCGGCAAAGCAAAAATACCTGTTTGTTGCGGAAAAGATCGTGCAGTATTTAGTTCGGCGAAACTTTATACACCAAGATCCTGATAAAGTTTATACACGGATAATGAAGTATGTGTGATGATTGTTTTACAGTATGTTAACCCTTTGAGTACCAGCGACGTGTGTTGTGTTTTATTCTAGCTATATTTAGACGATTTTATGAAGCTTAGGAGGGATCTGTGGTAGTTAAAAAGAGTTAATTGAGATAGTTCCAAGCCTGTTATAAAATTTAAGCCTGTAATAAAATAAAAGCCTGTTTGTAAATTTCATTAATCGATTTTAGGAGTATAGTTGGTTGTTGGAAGGAACATAATAATATTTGATGGAGATCCTTCCTAAACTGAATACATTTGATTAATAGTAGCCAGAATAAAGACACCACCGGTACAGACGGAGTAAATAATAGGTAGAACTAGTTATTTACATAACAGAAGCTGCAATATACATATTTAAACCTATTGCATGATGAATGGATAGATATAAATTTAATCTATGCGATTTAAAGTTCTCTTTTCAACACCTAAATATTTATTTGTATTGCCAGTTCGCATTTCTTGCACATAATTCTTCTTTATATTAATTCAATTCATTGTCAGATACCTTACTTTATCTTCGCATGAATGTGTTTATTTTATTTCAACCTTTCTAATTCAGTCATACTAGTTTCATAATTCAATTTATAATGATATATCTTAGCTTTTCTTCGCAGTATGTTCTGATTTAAAACCACTATTCTTAATGTATTCATAAATATATGTACTTCCACTATATAATAAGAATTGCTAATTATATTTACATTGTCCTTTTCATCATTCCATCCATCATCACTTGCACTTTAATTTTCTATGATAACATCTTAGTCATCACTGTTAGCAGTCTCGGTTCAAAATAAGAGGTGTTCTTAAAAGGTCATCTAGCTTTCTGAGTTAACTAACTTCAGATAAGCAGACGAAAGGAGCTAAATTATGTATATAACGAAAAAGTTGCATCAGAAAATAGGCACGTTCACAGTAGCCTTATGCCCGATCTGTTGTTACTCGTTTTCCGTTGCATAATGTGTCCGATTCATTTGAGTGATGGGTCGATATAGGCCATAGAGGACACACAACATCTTGTTAGCGCCCCTCCATATAAATTAAAAGCCTCCCATTGTTCTGCCTGTGGATCATTGATGGAATCGTTGAGCAATTGTACACTGTTGCAGGAGTTCAACAAGAATCCGGGCCTTATTCTAAGCCACTAATCACATGACTCGAACACCAAACCCCCTTCTGTGAACTTGCCTATTGAATTCACTACTAGATGTTTTTAATGTTTGATGTTCAAGGGGAGGTTTTTATTCTGCTCCTTAGACCTCCATCAAGCTTAAAAATAACCCAAGGACACCCCAATTTGAGATAAATGTGTACATTTTTCGGTAGAAAAATCTTCGCCGGTTGCTCCAAAATTGCAGGCCCGTTATTGCTCGCGAGGAAAAAATCGACACCTAAGTGGTATGACAGGGGTTTAAAGTGAAAAGAAATGGGGCAAAATGTCGTAAAATCGCCAACTAATGAGGCGAACATCTTAAAATGTCAATACTAATGGGGCTAAACATGCGGGAAAATGGGGTTTAGACAAATTTAAAAAATCTCCTTACTTTCAAATCAATTTATGTAATTATGTTCCTTCATTTAAATAAAACTACTCAATTGTTTTTCCACTCTATCTATTAACATGAACACGTTATCTATTTACATATACCTTACTTCAATGGGATAGAAGATTCTTTAAAACAAATGTTTTACTGATAGTGACGGAGAAGATGAAGACGACGATAAATATAATTATCTGAACCTTGTTTTATACTACAATATTCATAGATATTCTAAGGATCTTGAATATTTATGTGTTATTAGTAAGACGTTTTTCATTTGCCAGTGATGAATACTATATAAGTTGTAATTTAATTTCCAGAAAATTAAAAGCTTTACTGATATAGGCGCTTATATATCAACATTCAGCAAGCATTTTTGTTTTCTTCTCAGATATGTGTTGAATCATGAAATATATCCTTAGTAAACGGCTAGTTCGATTAATCTTATAATTTTCTGGAAATTTGATTATAACTTTCAAAACGTTCATCAATATCTGCAATATTAAATATTTTATACTACCCAAATCAGTGAGACCAATAACTACCTGTTTATTACACTAGGAGTCAAATCAAAATTCCTCCATTTAATTATATCTTTCTATTATGGTGCATACTTTATGTGGAACTTTAAGGGGCAGGTAGTTGATTTTTTTAACCCCTTCTCCCTCATGCTTAGATTTATTAGTTTTGATATTTTAAGACATTCACTCCATTAGTTTGGCGATTTAAAGACCTTTTCTGTCATTCAGATGTCGATTTTATCCAGGCGAGCGATAGCGAGCCTGTAATTTTAGGAGAAGGCCGGGATTTATTCTACCAAAAAAATGTACAAATTTATCTTGAAAGAGGGTCTAGGGGGTCTATTTTTAAGCTTGATGGAGGTCTAGCGAGGAAACTAAAAACATAAATAATAATAGTAAATAAATAAACAAATACATACCGGTAGACCCAACAGTAAGCACTACCCCCTTAAGGGCAGGTATTTAGTTTGTTCCCTAGACCTCCATCAACCTTAAAATTACACCCCCTTGAGTCCCTTTCAAGATAAATTTGTACATTTTTCGGTAGAAAAATTTCCCGGCCGAAGGCCGCTTCCTCTTAAATTACAGGCTCGCTATCGCTCGCCAGGATAAAATCGACACCTGAATGGCATGAAAGGTCTTAATATGGGGTGAAAGTTCTTAAAATTGCTAAACTAATGGGGAAAACGTTTTATAGTATCAAAAGCAATGGGGCTAAACATGAGGCAGAAAGGGGTCAAGAAAAAAATCCCTCAAGTGGAGATCTCCCCTTAACTGATCTGATATTTGACCTTTCAATGGTCTTTCATTGTGTGCAGTCCCATTTAAAAGTGTAAAAAACACCTCCATTGTCTCACCGTTAGTTTTAATTTTATACACATACGACATAAGGAATTGACCACTTGCGAGTTTCAGGCTATAAGGAAGTTGGAGCCTTAGACATCGATATAAAACCAAATAACCAGCTAAAAGACGGTTGTAGTGCATTTATAAATACATAGAACCCAATTCCGCAACATTTCTATCCATCACCAACTCGTAAAATGTATGTATGTCTCCTAAATATGTATGTATGTCTCCTAAATATGTATGTATGTCTCCTAAATATGTATGTATGTCTCCTAAATATGTATGTATGTCTCCTAAATATGTATGTTTACAGTTCCAACTTCCTTATAGACCAAAACTCGCAAGTGGTCAATTATTTAAGTGGCAGACCCCATAATTTATTTAAGGGGAGGTATTTAGTTTCTTCCCTAGAACTCCATCAAGCTTGAAATTACACCCCCTAGACCCCCTTTCAAGATAAATTTGTACATTTTTCGGTAGAAAAAATTTCCGGCCGGAGGCCGGTTGCTCTTAAATTACAGGCTCGCTATCGCTCGCCAGGAAAACATTGACACCTTAATGGCACGAAAGGTCTTAAAATTGACAGAAATGGGGCAAAATGTCTTGAAATGTCAAAACTACTAGGGCGAACGTCTTAAAATCTCAAAAGCAATGGGGCTAAACATGAGGGAAAAAGGGGTCCAGAAAAAAATCCCTCAAGTGGAAATCTCCCCTTAAGACCATCTAATCCAAGCCTCCAAGGAGTTCCAGGCGTCAAAGGTCACACAGACAGAAGTTATCGCGAGTTATAATCTTCAGTCCGGGCACGAGAAATTATATTGTTGGGTTGAACAATTATAAGGGATATCCGCTACAATGCTAATGTTGGTGTTGTTATTGTTGCTGTTGTTGCATTTTAAGGGGAGATATCCACTTGAGGGATTTTTTTCTTGACTCCTTTCTCCCTCATGATTAGCCCCATTGTTTTTCTAATTTTCAGACGTTCGCCCCATTATTTTGACGATTTTAAGAACTTTCAACCCATTTCTGTCAATTTTAAGACCTTTCGTGCCATTTAGGTGTCGATTTTATCCTGGCGAGCGATAGCGAGCCTGTAATTTAAGAGGAATCGGCCTTCGGCCTGGAAATTTTTCTACCGAAAAATTTACACATTTATCTTGAAAGGGGGTCTAGGGGGTGTAATTTTAAAATTGATGGAAGTCTAGGGAACTAACTAAAAACCTCCCCTTAAGGTTACAATTTATGATACTTGCAGACAGTTTATGATACAGATATTATACTAAACAGAACGAACATTACATCATACAGGCTACGGCACTATGGGATAGGAAAGAAGAAATACCAGCTAAGTGGAACTCAAAGGTGCCGACTCCATGGAACAAGAAGAGTTAGCATTATTAACAGGGAGACAGGAAATAGCTAGTGAATGGTCACGATGAGGAGGGAGTGAGTCATAGTTTGTCGTCGAAAAGATAAACTAAGAAAGTGGTTAAGGGGGGTGACCTGATTTGTTCTCTTTATCTCCTTTTCTCTTTTTCCCTGGCTTGTATCCATTTGGCCCCATTCAGCCAACTGTTTAAGACGTTTATCCCCATCCAGGTGTCGATAACTTCCTGACGAGCGATAGCGAGCCAGCATTGTATGGAGAAATCCGGCTTTGCCGGAGACATTTTTCTATCGAAAATTGTACAAATTTAGCTTCCTTTCAAAACAAAAATATATATATGCTGGCTCGCTACCGCTCGCCAGGAAAATGTTGACACCTGGATAGGGTAAACGTGGCTGAATGGGGCCGAATGGATACAAGCCAGAGAAAGAGAGAAAAGGAGATAAAAAAAAAAAAAAAAAAAACGGGTCACCCCCCTTAAGTGTCGTGCATGAATTACAAGATGAAAATATAGGAATATTTTGTGTTTTCTCCAGATGACATGGGTAAGGGAGGGTGTCTAATAATGAGGAGGAGGAATACCACGAAGCAATACAGAATGATACTGAAGTTATAGAATGTAAAGCATATCTGTACATCATAACGCATTTTCCATCGACATTCTGCCTATTATTCGATAATATTATTAAGCTTAAAAGGGGTCATTGGAAGTCAAAAGACTTATCAAGCTAGAGAGTATACCGTTTGATTGCTATAGGTCATTCTTAAACTCAATATGATCGTTTAATATTAGCCAAAATATAGTGCAAATACTGTCATAAGCACCGAAGGGGTTAAGGCCGTACGAAGACAACTAGTCTCAGGGAAGAAGAAGCTAAATAGAGGAAAAATCTTCCTATTTAATAGCTTGATGCAGGTAAGGCAATAAGCAAGAATAAAGGATCCGTAATTGCCTCCGGAAGAGAGAAGGTATACTACTGAAAATAGCTATGTTGTATTACATTAAGGGGAGGTTTTTAGTGAGTTTCCTAGTCTTCCATCAAGATTGAAATGACACCCCCTTGACCCCCTTTCAAGATAAATTTGTACATTTTTCGGTAGAAAAATGTCCCGGCCGAAGGCCGGTTCCTCTTAAATTACAGGCTCGCTACCGCTCGCCAGGAAAAAATCTACACCTAAATGGCACGAAAGGTCTTAAAAGTGACATAATGGGGTGAAACTTCTTAAAATCGCCAAACTAATGGGGCAAACATCTTAAAATCTCAAAAGCAATGGGGCTAGACATGAGAGAGAAAGGGGTCCAGAAAAAAGTCCCTCAAGTGGATATCTCCCCTTAAGTGGAGACTGGGCACACGCACAGACCTTCATAGTTTCCCGTATATGTTCCTCTATTGGTTTAATGTATGAATACTTTTGTAACACACTGAACATGCCCTGAATGTAGATTCATTGGTTATGTTTGTCAAAGATATATTATCACTCGTATCTAGTGAGATACTCGAAGGCGCAATAATGGAGGCAAAACACGACCTTTGACCGTGACTGCACCATGTACAGAAAATTCAAAATAATTATAATTGCAAAATCTTCTCCTTCTGTGCAATGTACAATACAATATCCCTCTCCAACGCTTGCAATGGATCATCCTACCTTTCATCATCATCTTTCTACTAGTATATATAAGTAGTGAGCATATATAAGGTTACATAAAATCGAATCTTTGACACTTTAAACCCAAGTTGTGAAGCATATAGTGCTGTAGTAAAGCATTGTAATGTATCGTTTACTTTTGATACTGATTCATATGAGTATATGATTTATGCTTCTGTCTGTACATACACATTTCCAGGCTATATAGTACAGTATGCATAGGGGTAGTGGAGGGGTACGTGTTCCAAGATGGGATGCTACTTATGGGAGGTGGTGGTGGGGTGGGTGGCAAGGTAGTTACAGGGATAGTCAATAGTTCACCTACAGCCTACATGGAAAACTATTTAATATGAACACTTTATCTTCACAGTCTCCAGTTGCTTCACTATGATTGGTGTTCTTCGATTTCGCTCATAGGATTATTAAATTACTGTGTTTCTGTCTGGAAGCAATACGATATCTAATCAATTTCTCATCAGAACTTTTGAATTTGTGTGTACCATGTAGGGGGACCGGGGTATATCGTGTTTCATCTTCCGAGTTGGTCGTTTTATGATGTGTTGAATATAAAATACATGTGCCTCATATTACCATTATCCCGGGGCCTCCAATAGCGGACAGTCTGTCACGCTTTTTATGGTCCTCCTGTCCTCACCGTCCCGCCTCCCGACCCTCATACAACGACTTGGGCTTCGTCGGGAGTTTTAGGAATTTGGGGATATCTTTAATTTTCCTTTGTTTACTTTGACCTTTAACAGTCTTGGTGGTGTAACGGTTAGAGTGCTTAAAATCTGTGTATGGTATCCCAGGTTCAAATCCCGGGAAGATCACATGCTTTCATTAATTTCATTGGGAGGTGTTTGGTGTAGGGAGTGAAATTAAATTATTGGATTGTTTTAAATTTGTAGTTTAGAGAAAAATAAGAAAGGATAAGTACGAATATTATATACGTAAAATACAAGACAATAAACAAAAGAATTGTGTTGTGATTTCGTTTCTTAATTGTATCTTATAAGCTTTGACGAAGATTAGAAGGTACTATACAAGGGTGGTGTCTATCCTATACTGATTATTACTTCCGCCAAAGAAGTTGGACGGAAGTTATGTTTTCGCCTCCGTTTGTCTGTCTGTCTGTAAACAAGATATCTCACAAAGTTACACAACAAATTTCACGAAATTTGTTGGGCAGATAAGCTATATGCGCCGAGGAAGAATTTATTTCATTTAGGAGGCAATGCGGATCATATCCTGGAACCAGATCCAGAAGAAAATTTTAGGCCTATGATATTACTGGTAATTAATCAGCCAGCGTATCTGGATGTGTGCGTTCTACCGATTGCCTCTCTAGTTCTCTCATATATGTAGAAAACAAAAACATAACTAGAAGATTGAGTAAGTAAAACATTAGGCAGTGACATAAGAGGTTATGGATTAGTATCTAAGATATAATTTCATTTATTCTTATATAGGAAGACTAGAGAAAAAATAGGTGGTCACGACGTCTGAGTAGGTTAGCAAAGCATAAGAAAGTACAAAAAAAAAAAAAAAAAAAAAAATGGCTTATATACAGTATATATACAGTACAGTATATATATATACATATATACGGTATATATATATATATATATATATATATATATATATATATATATATATATATATATATATATATATATATATATATTCTTTTTCAATTTATTTACGTAAGGCGCAAAATGAAAGGACATAGCATGTTTCTTATTTCCGTGCATTATTCTTCTCTTACATTAAAAAACAGAAGGATATACAGGAATTGTCTGAGAGTAAGGCAAATGAAAACGGTTTATTGCAGTAGAAAACCTCGGGGTCTGGGTAGTGATTAGTCTTTCTTTATCTAGGGCGTTTTACCAATGGCTTACAGTAACAAGCTTATTCTATTTCTTCTTCGCAATTTTTCAAGCTCTTACCTCGCTATTCCTAACTGATTCAAAAATATAGTCAGTCATTAGGAATAATATACACTATCGGTATAGTCTTTTTTATTTATTTAATTTGTATTTATTTTATTTATTTGTTTGTTTAGGCGAGAGTAAATTGGCATGTCCCCATCTTCAAAACTCAGCTATTACCAAAATTTAGTTGCGAAATATTTTGTTAATCTTGAAAAACTTGACCTTAATATGATGCAGAGACGCAATAGTTTCACATTTATCTCTCAAGTATAGAACAATTAGTTGCTAAGGGTTTAAATTTACCATGAGCTGGCAAAAGACAGACTAGTATAATATCAATAATGATAATCTTTCTCTGTTGAACTTGTACAGTATAGCATAAACCAAGATTTAGTAGTTATATTACGTGCCATTTTTGTATTATTTACATTTAATTCCCTATTATATATTGTCTATAGTTTGCTTAGGATAAATTATTGAGTTACACATATACTGTAGTGTATATTTCATCTTATCTTATAGTTCACAGTTTCCCTTTCTCAAGTATATTGCTTGTATCTCATCTTCTCTATTATAGTTTGCATATGTGTTGGGATTGAAGTCCCCGCCATTTCCTTGTTATTGTATTTATTTTGTGACTCGTTACAATTTATTTCCGTCTTGTCTATTTTACTATTGTCCAGGTTACAAGTGTTTCAACCATTTAATAAACTACAGGCCTAGTTTTTCCATACCTTCTTTTCAACTAACCGATATGGCCACAAGAAAGGTTACAAGACATCTTTTCTGCTCCGTATATTATTCTCAGGTTGGTATTTTCTTTGACCGCCATCAAGCAGGTTCATTTTGGAGGGAGGCTTTCAATGACCAGAAACATGACCCTCCAGACTCCTCCCTTCTAGAGATACTTTGAAATACTTTATATATATATATATATATCTTAGTCATTTACGTAGTAGAATTGTACTTACTGTAATTTAAATACATGCCGGTATACAAAGCTACGTATAACCGTAAGGAAGATCCTACCTGGATTGAAGTTACCAGACAAAAGACACAAGATATCTTTATCTGTCCCACTTTTATCCTCCTTCTCCTCCTCCTCCTCTTCCTCCTCCTCCTTCCCACCGGCATCTCCATGACACTTGCAAATGTTGCTCAGAAGTATTTGCTTCCATTTTTAGAGAACGAATTTTGTTTCGTGTTCGTGGATACCGGATTATTTTAAGCTGTTGGCCTATTACATTTCCTTCATGACTCATTTCATTATTTTGGGAAATTTCGAACAAAATATTTGAAGCCATAATAAATATTGTTCCTCTATTACACCTATTCGGAGGCATGGCACGCTGTTAGTTTAACCTATGCATGTATGATATTCTAAACATAACTACCAACAAATGAACATATTCAACTTTGATATGACCTCTTGCAGGTAGAAAATACAATCCATAAAAACTACTCTTTCAGTTCTGTGCTACATTTCGAGACAATTTCATTCAAATTTATAAGAGTTTCTCATTCTGACCAGAACGCCAAGTCATATTTACAGCAGAAATAACCACACTCAAAATTTCCCGCTTTACAAAACGACTCAAATAAATTGCCATATTTCTTTTTCTTTCAGCCGTATTTTCTTGTCCAGGTATAATTATTCTGTGGTACTCTCATTTTCCCTGGGCCTTTGTGGTGTAGCTCGACCCTCCCTCCCTCCCTCCCTCCCAGCCAGCCAGTCAGCTATTCATCATCTGGGCTAACCATACCCCTTCCAGCGACCCAACACGGCTGCCGGTATAGTCTCTTCCCTGTCGGTTTGACCATTCACGTTTTCCGCCTGTGGTTGACCTTTATTCTCTGTTCTGCTTGTACACGCTATTCTTTTACACTATACTCCTACAATAGATGTCCACAGTCTACTTTTAAATTCGACTTCTACACTCTGCTACTACGGTCATCGTTAAACAACCCATTCATGTAAGATTACCAAAATAACGTTATTTGTGTCTGATTAAGTCATATAATGTTATCTAATATAATGTGCTATACTATTAATATAATATAATCTACTACGGATTAAGCTTACACAAGTTTTGCTGGTAATATTGTGAATGATCAACATTATTTAAGTATCTATAATGGATTGAAATATGCTTTATAAAAAAATATTTCATAAAAGGACTCCTTGTGCACCATGCCCGGTTTCTGCCGTCTTTTGACTTTTAGTTTCTATTTTGAATCAGTTCTTTTTCTAGCTACCGGTAACTCATTCTTGTTCCCTTTCCTCCTTTGTCCCATCTATTACTTCCCTGTTATTCCGTTTCTATCTTCATTTGCATCTGTATATATAGTTTGTTCTTCAATTTCTTTCTGCTATTGGCTTCATGTCTTTCCTGCCAAACCAGTTAATTTCTTGTTAACACTGGCATGGCATGTTCTACTTGCTTCCATGTTCTATTATCTGGTTTCTTCAAATCTAGAACCTTTTTTTATATTTCCTATCCATCTCCCCTTTCAATAACTTCCATTGTTTCTTACTTTCACTTTTCATAGTCAATGGTCTCTCCATTATTACAGTTCCCTTATTTTAATTCCATTTCAGTTAATTATGTTCCTTGC
>CM064489.1:3785254-3822754 GCA_032716605.1 Paralithodes platypus
TTGTAGAATAATAATTACAAATCAGAAGGAATAAAACAGATATTTAAAAGGAAGACCTAAGTACTAAGACAACAATTGAAAAACAAGAATAGAGAACAGAATAGAACTGATGAGCAGCTTTAATATGAAGGTACAACCGCAAATCGTTTATACAACTCCCCGTCGCTCTCCCTCACACTGCCCATAACTTAGCCACGGTACCGAATAATGAGATTGTGAGGGGAATGGAGTATACGAGGTGGAGCGATTGTGAAAGTGAGTATGATATTAAGGATAGGCGATGAAGATGACGTTAAAAAAATCAACCCTTTTAGAACGATAACGCTTTTAGTTTTGATTATGGATAAAATGAGACGATTATATAAAGTTTAAAAATCACTTATGTTATTAAGAGGGCTTTTTGAGATCGCATTTACCCATTTGAGCCGTAGAGGTAGATTATAAACTAAAGAAAATCGTCAAATGGAAACCAGAACACAATGAAAATTACGTAATAGTGGTGAAGGGGTTAAGAGGCATACGTGTAAAGGAGATACTTACTAATATACAGTAGAATCAAAAGTAGAAATAAGACACATTGAAAATAATAAGAACACAAGAGCTAGAATTGAAAATAACAAAACAATAAGAAATATATGATGATGAAATTTAATATGAAGGTACAACCACAAATCGTTTATACAAGCCCCCGTCGCTCTCCCTCACACTGCCCATAACTTAACCACGGTACAAACTAATGTGACTATACTCTGGGTGGAGCAGGTGTGCTAGTGTAAGAATTGATTGGGTAGGAGAGAGAAACAAAAACAATATACATGTTTACAGATATTGATGATTCAGAATTCATTGGGCATTTATGTGTAATTACAATATACATTACGCATATAAAATATCTGTGTATCGAAAGTGCAATGGAGTTGAGGTAATATATGCAATAAGCAAGGCATAGGAATTTGTACTGTAATACCTTTGTAAGAGGAGATTGACGAGACAAGAATATTACTAAAGAAAATATAACATATTTAAGGATATTTGTGAATGTAAATGAGCCAATATTCTACAGGGTCAACGGCCAATAGTACTAGCCATTAGACCAAACTACCTTAAAAACAGTTGTTGCAAAGTAACAGGTAACTACTGCCAAAGGTTATCTGGTGTGACATACTATATAACTACACTAAATATATTCCGCATTACAACATCTACCAGAAAGTTTTGTTGAAGCTCCTCAATCAGCGTTAATTTAATTGTCCATGAAACGAGCATACCCCGCTTGTTTAAGGGGGGTGACCTGCTTTTTGTTATTTCTGTCCTTTTCTATCTTTCTCTGGCTTCTATCCATTTGGCCCCCCTACTGTTTTAAGACGTTTATCCCCATCCAGGTGTCAATTTTTTACTGGTGAGCGGTAGCGAGCCAGCATATTTTTTATTTTTGTTTGACAGCAGGCTAAATTTGTAATTTTTCGATAGAAAAATGTATCCGGCGAAGCCGGATTTCTTCATATAATGCTGGCTCGCTATCGCTCGCCAGGAAGAAATCGACACCTAGATGGGGATAAACGTCTTAAAATAGTTGGCTGAATGGGGCCGAATGGATACAAGCCAGAGAAAGAGAGAAAAGGACAGCAATAACAAAAAGCAGGTCACCCCCCTTAAATAGGTGCGTTTACAAATGTGGACACTGTATTGAAGAATTGTGATAAATGACTTGAAATGAGGAACAGGTGCTATTTGTTCAACGAGGCCATACAAGATCAGCAAGTAGAAACTTATAAAATATGTTAACCTATTTTCTTGATGGGCGGTGACAATACTTTGGATGGTCACGATGGCCAATGTCTAGCCACCAATCAAACGAATCGGACACAAAATGTAGATTGGTTGGAATAGGAGAGGAATACCTTAAACTCTTAAGGGAGCATACAAACAAACAAACAATCTACTGTAGGTGAAAGCAAGAGGTATTCCCAAGACAGGTGGCGGAGATAAAGAGTAGGGTAACATGAATTTATTTTTTTATTTGTTGAGAGGCTACTTAATCCTTTCAATCAGATGATACAATTTTTAATTGTGTTTTAGTTACCCCCAGTAAGTTACCTGAAGACAATCAACTTCTAATAGCCAACCTAAAACTAACATTGGTGCGGTCTGATGGAAAAGGGTTAACAGGGAGAAGATGGGTGACGCGGTTGAGAGAGCAGGGTAGGGGGGGGGGGGGTAGTTGAATAATGGACCAGCAAGAGATAGAAGGAAGGGGGAGGGGGGGGGGGGGGGTTGTAAAAAGTAAGGTAGGTAGGTAGGAGTGGCCGGGTCTGTCACTATATAGGCCCGAGCTAGCCCCCGTATCAATGTGTTTTCTGCAACCCAGTGCCAGTCTGGGTTTGATATTGATCATTGATATTGTATAATCTAACAAAGCTATGTTTGTTGGTGTTGTTTAATCAGCTCAAGCAATATTGACACAATCAGAATAGATACACTTCACTATAATCGAACAACCCTGGTGAAGATGAATAAGCAGGCAACTGTACCAATAGCTAAATAAGTGATATTTCGGCACCAAGTATATTTTCATCCATAATTGGTATCAGCAATATCTAAAAACGATTTCTTCCTTTCGAGTGAGATATACAAACATGTTCCTACTCTTACCCACCCTATTCAACATCTGACATACGTTAATACAGCACAGAGCGAGCCAAACGTAATGACAGGTGAGACATGACTTATTAGCGCCACCGTACCATCACGTCTCCGCCTGCTTGACTCTTCATACAGACAATATCCGTCCAATGTTATGTAAGTAAATATATATTGATGACACGTACATTGGGACAAATTATAATACGATATGTTGTCTAGGATGATTAAAAGCTATAAATGTTTCCCTATGTTCACCGGATCCAAATGCCTATGACAGACTATAATAAGAAATGATGGAACGTTAAGATGAAACACTTTGTATTGTATCTGTCTCATCTCCGCAACTAACCGATGCTCTTTGTTTTCGATCATAGGATATTAACCCCTTATATACCGGCGACGTCGTTTTAATTTTATTCCAGCTATACTTAGACTCTCGTGCAGTTTAAGAAGTATCTGTTGTAGTAAAAAGGGTTAAGAGACATAATTCAACGTCTGGTAATTGCTGGAGTCCCCTTTGTAAACTTAATAAAATCGTATAATATCAGCAGGAGTAAATTGAGTTAAAAGGACGGCACCGGTACTGTAATGACTAAAACCATTACGACTCTCCCATTTTCGTTGCACTATTTTCCCACAGGTACGACCCGTTCATTTCGGTTGCAACAAATCCCCTCGAACCCCGGACCAGACAAGCCGGTATCACACGAGAGCTTTTATAGTCACCATTCGATGATCACCATTTTTCTGGCAACATTTCTGGAACATTTTGCGCTGGTATCGGAAACTAGACTGACGATAGATTAAAATTGGTAACATAAATATTGTAAATGTTGATCTCATAAGCTGCCAGACCAGTGTTGAGGATAAATGTTGAGGGAAAGAGCTCTCGTGTGATACCGGCTCAAGCTAGAGTCTGCCTCGTTTGTCACTGTCACAACCGACCGAGTTACTGCCCGGCTTCACCCAAATTTCATATTCCAATTAGGCGCTCGGGACGTCTGGTACGGTCTAAATGACGTTTTTTTTTTTTTTTTTTTATCTTTCTCTCCCTCTCTCTTTGGCTTGTATCTATTCGGCCCCATTCAGCCAACTTTTTTAAGACATTTACCCCCATCCAAGTATCAATATTTTCCTGGCGAGCGGTAGCGAGCCAGCATATACTGTATATATTTTTGTTTTAACAACAAGCTAAATTTGTACATTTTTCGATAGAAAAATTTCTCCGGCGAAGCCGGATTTCTCCATACAATGCTGGCTCACTATCGTTCGCCAGGAAGAAATAGACACCTGGATGGGGATAAACGTCTTGAAACAGTAGACTGAATGGGGCCAAATGGATACAAGCCAAAGAGAGAGGGAGAGAAAGATAAAAAAAAAGCGAGGTGGGCCCCCTTAATAACTCCAAATGAAGGGGTTTCTATTTGGGTGCGTAATTGAAGGAGGAGTGATAGACTGCTGTGTGTGTGTGTGTGTGTGTGTGTGTGTGTGTGTGTGTGTGTGTGTGTGTGTGTGTGTGTGTTCATTCCTTACATCCTTTCCTCGTTCTTCCTATTTCTCTTCCTCTTCCTCCTCATTATTATTTTTATTATCATAATTTTATCCAGCTCCTCCTCCTCCCCCACTCCTTCTTCTTCTTCCTTTTCTCACCATTAAGGGGAGGTATTTAGTTTGTTCCCTAGACCTCCATCAAGCTTAAAATTACACCCCCTTGAGTCCCTTTCAAGATAAATTTGTACATTTTTCGGTAGAAAAATTTCCCGGCCAAAGGCCGGTTCCTCTTAAATTACAGGCTCGCTATCGCTCGCCAGGATAAAATCGACACCTGAATTGCACGAAAGGTCTTAATATGGGGTGAAAGTTCTTAAAATCGCTAAACTAATGGGGCAAACTTGTTATAATATCAAAAGCAATGGGGCTAAACATGAGGGAGAAAGGGGTCAAGCAAAAAATCCCTCAAGTGGAGACCTCCCCTTAACATTCCCCTCCTTTCCTCCTCCTCCCTCACTACTTTTTCTTCCTCTTTCACCTCCCCATCATCAAACCCTCTCCTCTTCCTCTTCCCCTTCCTTCGTTTACTCCTCCTCCTCCTCTTCCTCCTCTCTTCTTCCTCCTACTTATCCTCCTACACAACCTCAGGGACGTCCCAGAAATTTGCATCTCTTTTCAACACATACATGTTTTTTTATGGAAAGGGACTACAATTGGCGGTCGATCTATTTCAACTCCCGAGAAACTAAAACGTTGTATGTTAGGAACGAATACACAATAACCCCTTCATTACCGGTGAAATACTTCTCTTCATTTTCTGGCTACTAGTAGACGATTTTATTCAGTATAACAGGGGCTAACAGCAATTAACAAGCTTCGAACTATCTTACTTAACCCTTTTTACTACCACAGATCTTTCTTAAACTGCATGATATCGTCTAAATATAGCGAGAATAAGATATAAAAGACGTCACCGGTAGAGAAGGGGTTAAGGTTGAGTAAACTAGGCTAACTAATATCATAATAGATTGTATAGATAATTTCCCTAAGATAGATCTATATTTTAGCTTCCGATCATAAGGATAGATTGTGTTAGGTTAGGTTAGACTGGGTTAAATGTTTACTAGCTAATGATATATTGTTGTCATTTAGTACTGAGTGCCAATCATAGGAACAATATATTAATTCATGGATAACAACATGTGGAACTGTAATATAATGCCAATATCAATATATAATTCAATGCGGACTTTGTGTTGATAAGATTAGCAAGGGGGAAGGGAGGTAAATAACTGTGTTTATTAATTATCAAACACACACACTCAAACACACACACACAAACACACGCAATTACCCACACTCACTCACTCACTCACTCACTCACTCTCTCTCTCTCTCTCTCTCTCTCTCTCTCTCTCTCTCTCTCTCTCTCTCTCTCTCTCTCTCTCTCTCTCTCTCTCTCTCTCTCTCCAAACCCTTTCAGTACGATAACGTTTTCAGTGTTATATTTTGGGTAGCATCAGATACTACATACATCTTAACAATAAACCCTCCTAATCATATTTTACGTGAAGTACTGGTTTTGAAATGCATGAATACGGGAACTGATATAAACCGCCAAGGATTAATAAGATAGTGGAGGGAGTATCACACGAGAACATTATCGTCAACTTCTTATGGTCAACATTTTCTGGCAACATTTCTGGGATATTTTCTAGTGGTATCGGAAATTAGACAAGATCGGTTAATTTAGGTGGCGATATTAACCTCACCAACTGCCAGAACTGTGTTGAGGATAAATTATAAGGAACAAACATGCCTGTAACATCACGATAAGAATAAAATGAAAATAAATAAATATATTAATATATTAAACAGTTGGAGAGAGAGAGAGAGAGAGAGAGAGAGAGAGAGAGAGAGAGAGAGAGAGAGAGAGAGAGAGAGAGAGAGAGAGAGAGAGAGAGAGAGAGAGAGAGAGAGAGAGAGAGAGAGAGAGAGAGAGAGAGAGAGAGAGTGAGTGAGTGAGAGTGAGTGAGTAAGTGAGTGAGTGAGTGAGTGAGTGAGTGAGTGAGTGAGTGAGTGAGTGAGTGAGTGAGTGAGTGAGTGAGTGAGTGAGTGAGTGAGTGAGTGAGTGAGTGAGTGTGTGTGTGTGTGTGTGTGTGTGTGTGTGTGTGTGTGTGTGTGTGTGTGTGTGTGTGTGTGTGTGTGTGTGTGTGTGTGTGTGTGTGTGTGTGTGTGTGTGTGTGTGTGTGTGTGTGTGTGTGTGTGTGTGTGACAACGAGGAAATTATATAACCTGGCCATTAATACCGAACACACACTTCTTACGGTCACATATTCTTAGGTGCTGGTAGGGGAGGATGTTGGGTGGGCGGGGACGTCATCTACAGTAATGATGACCAAGAGTTACTAATACACTCTCACAGCTCAACCCGAACACACAGACATACACACGTACTCACCCAAAATACACACAAACACTCACCAAAAATATACACACACGCAACCGAAATACAAAATTACACATATACACACCCGATACATACTCTCATACGCAACCGAAATACACACACAATGCACACACATACACAACCAAAATACATAATCACGCATGCACACACATAACACATCGAAATAACATACAATAATACTCAGCCGAAACACACACACCCACACACACAAACACACACACACACACAGGAGCGGCCGCCAACCATCCCCAGTACACACACACAGAGACACACATACACAAACTCGGACTCCGGGGATATTTAACTTACAAATGGGGTTCTTCCTGGCCATTACCTTACGTCCACACTCCGCCGCTCATATACCTCATATGGCTGTCTATGGGGAGAGTACGGTGGCTGGGTTTTTATGGGGGTGACGTGTTGCATACCTTCACATACGTGTAGCATATGTTGTACTATTTCGTGGTTCAATACAAATACATACATTGTAAAGTAGAGATTGATAGATAGATAGATAAATATATAGCTAGATAGATAGCTATATAGATAATAGTTAGATAGATCACTGTCACCCTCTATGTCTACTTATCTTTCACTGTATTTTTGTTGTTGTTTTTTGTATAAGCAAACGTGAGTATGTCTATATATCCACGTATGTATATACACATTTATGCATGCATGTATGAATCTACCTATCTATGTTCCGGCATTGACTTCTTACTCTTGATGCAGAACAATTACCGAGAAGAGACATTATCAATTACATAAGCAAGAAGCTATGACAGAAATCCACCACATGAAGTACACAAAGGTTTACAAGACCAAAGGTATACATAATGGCGGCTACTGTAATAAAGGTGGTATAACCCCTTAACAGACGGCTGTGTTCATATACCTTCCCTTCTCCAAACTGCTGGAGGGACCCGTGAGGGGACATACCACACGGAATTATGTTTGTCTGTGTGTGTAGGTGTATGTCTGTATGTGTGGGTGTATGTATGTGTGTACTTACTCTAGTTGTACTTACTCTATTTGTATTGCGGGAGTGAGCATGCTCGTTATTTCCCGCCTCCTATATGTGTAGGTGTTATATGTATCGTTGGAATGGCTGTGGATATGTGTGTAGTCTGTATTTTTAGCCAATTGGCGACATCGGAAACGAAGGCTTAGGGTGGATCTGTATGGTACCATTCTCACTATAGACGGTACCGTCTAGGTGTGTAGGTGTATGTCTGTATGTGTGGGTGTATGTATGTGGGTGTATGTATGTGTGTGCGTGGGTGTGTATGTTTGTCTGTGTCTGTGGGTGTATGTATGTTTGTGTGTAGGTGTATGTGTGGGTGTATGTATGTGTGTGTGTGTGTATGTTTGTCTGTGTGTGTAGGTGTAGGTCTGTGTCTGTGGGTGTATGTCTGTCTGTGTGTGGGTGTATGTCTGTATGTGGGGATTTACGTCTGTAGGTGTGGGTGTATGTCTGTCTGTGTGGGTATATGTCTGTAAGTACTGTACATGAGACTATGTGGCTATCGGTCTGTGTTTGGGTTATGCCTGACGGTGTATATGTGTCTCTCTGTCTGTATGTGGGTTTGTATATGTATCTAAAGTAAGAGTATAAATGGACACTTCTATCTATCTATCTATATGCTCAGGCCCAATCCCCATTTTGGGGGTAGCCGACTCAAGACAGAGCAAGAACAGGGAAAACACAAAAACAACATAAAACAAAAAATAAACACAGATAAAAAACACAAACTCTCACACATCCAGGAGAAGACCCAGAGACCAGGGTTACAAAGGTCGCTCCAGCACTCCCCCGGCCCTGACCACCCGGAGAGGTTCCGATCTCGGCAGGCAGACATGCAGCGGAGCCAAAGCCACAAGCCCTCCCACCACACTTCCAGGCACACCCTTCATATTAATCGTCTCCCCGGGCCAGGCGCCTGACGGACTATTATCTAGTCCAACTTGCGCCCGACCCCTTACTCCAAATGACCACGTGTTCACTCAACTATTCACAAGCATTCTCCATTCACTCCTGTCCACTACCACTTCCCCTGCCTGATCTATAGTCATTCCTCTATCATCCAAAGCCTTTCTTACACAGTCTCTCCATCTCAATGGGGGTCTTCCTGCCGTTCTATCTCCCCTTGTACCTGACTCACATATTCTCTTTGTAAGCCTTTCATCTCCCATTCGTTCAACATGACCATACCAGCTCAGCACCCTTCTGTCCACTCTGGCTGACAAATGTTCCTGCTGCCCCACTCTCCTACGTATCTCTTCATTCCTCAATCTGTCTCTACGAGTAACTCCACACATACTCCTCAAGCAGCTCATCTCCATCACAACCAGCCCTCTTTTCTCCTTTTTCTTCAGAGCCCATGTCTCAGCCCCATACATCACTGTTGGCACAACAATTCCTTGATACAGTGCACTTTTTACTTTCACTCCGAGATTTCTCGTCTTCCACATACTTCTCATTGCTCCGAAAACCTTCCTTCCTTCACACACTCTCTGTTTTACCTCCACTTCCATACCTCCACTCCTGCTTATTGTTCCTCCTAGATATTTAAAACACTCTACTTGTTCCAATATTTCCCCATCCAGCCTCACATCTAGATTCACCCTATGCTCTCCCCTATTACACACCATTACTTTACTTTTATTGACGTTCACCTTCAGTTTCCTCCTTCCACAAACCACACCAAACTCTTTGACTTCCTTAGCTTAATTTTGATAAATTGCACGTGAAAAATCAGATACAATATTTTTGTTTTAAACATCTCCATAAAATAACCATAAAGTTAGTGATAATCACCAAAAGGAATTTAGCGTATATATACATTGATAGCAAATGTACCGTTTAATCTGAAATGAAAATGAGGAATGAAATACCCAGTGGGACAGGTCAGAAGGATGGAAATAAGGGTAGGGGTAAGGACAGACGGTAGGAAAGAAGAGGGAAACAAGGAATGAATGAAGAAAGGAAGCAAGTAAAGACAGGAAACAAGAACGGAAGTAAGTCTGGAAATATGGAAATATGGAAAATAACAAGTAAGAAAGGAAGACACGAGAAAAGAAGGGAAGGAAGCAAGAAAATAAGCCAGATAAAAGAGAACGAAGCCGCGAAAAAACGAGCGAGAAGAGAAAATAGCACATGAGTAAGTAAGGAAGGAAAAATAGAGTAAGGAAGGGAGGAAATAAGCAAGGAAAGTAGCCAGTCAGGAAGGAAGGAAGTTAAACACACATATATAAAGGGTACCGGAGATGGGCATGAGGTATAAGTACAGGAGAAAGAATAGAGTTACAAGATAAGAAGGAAAAAGAAGGAAGGAAGGAAGGAAGGAAGGGAAGGAGGAAAGTAAGCTAGGAAGAAAGAGAGTAAAGAAGGAAGAAAAGGTGTGAGAGAAGAAAGGAAAGAAGGATAGTATGGAAGACAAAAGTGAGAACAAGAAAAAAGGACGTTAAAAGCACATATAAAAGTCTCTGCAGCAGGGCATGAGGCGGAGTAGAGGGCGGTGAGGGCAATGGTGACGAATGGTGGGCAATGCATCATCTTCCTCACGGGGGTAATGCTAGAGGAGGGGGAGTGGAAAAGAGGAAAAAAAATAAGGGTGAGAGTGTGTGTGTGCGTGTGCGTGAGTGAGTGAGTGAGTGAGAGAGGGAGGGAGGGAGGGAGAGAGAGAGAGAGAGAGAGAGACACACACAAAGGTGGAGATAAAATGACGAAAATAAGTAGTCTTCTCTTTATTGTCACTACTCCTATTTTATTATATTACCAGTACGTATAATTAGGGTTGGCTGTTAACAAAATGACTAATTCAGTCCAAATTCTGTGATGCAACTATATATTTTTTCTGTAGTTGGAACAGACAATAAGTCGTTGATCAATACTAATTCAAGTCCATAAGAATCACACTGACACCCACCCATACACAAATACAAACACACACACACACACATCGACAATCACCCACCCAAACCGACAATCACCCACTCTCACTCTCTCTCTCTCTCTCTAACACACACACATACACACATCGACACTCACCCACACACACCGATAATCGCCGACCCTCTCTCACACACATACACACACACACAATAATGAGACTGACGTACAAACGGGTGAGGACGAACTATATCTCAGGTGTTGATCGCAGGTGTGTCCTAAATTACACGTGTTGCAGCTGCCCCACTTATAATGAAGCACTGGACATGTTTACCGTAACACGCACGCATATACGAACACAAGCAGGCTTGAAGAATTGGTGGTTTAGTAATATCGAGGATAGCTAAAACAATTAACATTTAATTCTCAAGGTTAGTTAAGGGGAGACTTCCACTTAAGAGATTTTTTTCTTTACCCCCTTCTCCCTCATGTTTAGCCCCCATTGCTTTTGATATTATAAAACGTTTGCCCCATTAGTTTAGCGATTTTAAGAACTTTCACCCCATATTAAGACCTTTCGTGCCATTCTGGTGTCGATATTATCCTGGCGAGCGATAGCGAGCCTGTAATTTAAGAGGAACCGGCCTTCGGCCGGGAGATTTTTCTACCGAAAAATGTACAAATTTATCTTGAAAGGGACTCAAGGGGGTGTAATTTCAAGCTTGATGGAGGTCTAGGGAACAAACTAAAAATCTCCCCTTAAGCAAACAAATATGATAAAACCGTTATTTTATGGTAAGTCTTATACATCGTTAGATAAATATAAGGTGGGGGAATAATAACGCAAAAGTCCCTAACTCTTCTCTTACAACCCACGTTCAGCATGCTGCTCCAAAGATGCCTTAAGGGGGGTGACCTGCTGTTTGTTATTTCTGTCCTTTTCTCTCTTTCTCTGGCTTGTATCCATTCGGCCCCATTCAGCCAACTATTTTAAGACGTTTATCCCCATCTAGATGTCGATTTCTTCCTGGCGAGCGATAGCGAGCCAGCATTATATGAAGAAATCCAGCTTCGCCGGAGACATTTTTCTATCGAAAAATGTACAAATTTAGCCTGCTGTCAAAAAAAAATAAAAACAATGCTGGCTCGCTACCGCTCACCAGTAAAAAAGTTGACACCTGGATGGGGATAAACGTCTTAAACAGTAGGCCGAATGGGGCCAAATGGATACAAGCCAGAGAAAGATAGAAAAGGACAGAACAAAAACAGGTCACCCTCCCCTTTAATTTCGCTCCCTAATAACGTAACCTAAAACAAAAGTAGAATGGTTTGAAAAATGACTGTATGCCTATGGTGAACTAATTTGCTTTTGCTAGTATGTGATAAGCATATAATTATGTTTAGAGGCTACAGTAATTCGAACTTAATCCAACAAAGTAATGTGCAACTCTCATTAAGGGGAGGTATTTAGTTTGTTCCCTAGACCTCCATCAAGCTTAAAATTACACCCCCTTGAGCCCCTTTCAAGATAAATTTGTACATTTTTCGGTAGAAAAATGTCCAGGCCGAAGGCCGGTTCCTCTTAAATTACAGGCTCGCTATCGCTCGCCAGGATAAAATCGACACATGAATTGCACGAAAGGTCTTAATATGGGGTGAAAGTTCTTAACATCGCTAAACTAATGGGGCAAACGTTTTATAATATCAAAAGCAATGGGGCTAAACATGAGGGAGAAAGAGGTCAAGAAAAAAATCCCTCAAGTGGAGATCTCCCCTTAACCTCGTTCTTGGATTATTACTCATTATCCTTAGCCTACCTCTCCATCTACCCAATTCATATTGTGACTGCCATCAACCTAATTCCCAACTTATCGTACCCTTCACCTCATTTTCATTCTATCTCTCATTAAGGGGGGATTTCCACTTGGGAGATTTTTTTCTGGACCCCTTTCTCCCTCATGTTTAGTCCCATTGCTTTTGAGATTTTAAGACGTTCGCCCCATTAGTTTGGCGATTTTAAGAGCATTCGCCCCATTTCTATCAAGTTTAAGACTTTTCGTGACATTTAGGTGTCGATTTTTTCCTGGCGAGCGATAGCGAACCTGTAATTTAAGAGGTACCGGCCTTCGGCCGGGAAATTTTTCTACCGAAAAATGTACAAATTTATCTTGAAAGGGGGCTTAGGGGGTGACATTTTAAGTTTGATGGAGGTCTAGAGAACAAACTAAAAACCTCCCCTTAACCTCATTCTTAGATTACTACTATCTTTACTTCATTCTTAGCCTATATCTCCATCTACCCATTTCATGTGACTGCCGTAAACTTAATTCCACACCTATCGTTCCCTTCACCTTATTTTCATTCTCTCATTAACCTCATTCTTGGCCAATCTCTCTATCCACTTCACCCTCGCTCTACTTCTCCATCCATTCCATTCACGAGTGCCTAACTCGCATTAACCTCATTATCGATATTGTCTTCCATTAAATTCAACCTCGACTTACTTCGCCTAATTACCTTTTCCGCCTCCTTCCATCCACTTCGTTACATGTTTATCCTTCTTTCTACCTATTATCCACCTGTATCTCATTGGCTTCCTACTTCTCTATCAACCTCATTCTCAGCCAAGTATTCCATCGTTATCTTTTATATATTTTTCTAACTGTCTCCAACTTTCATTATCATCATTTACGGCCTTTTTGTCCTCAATATTCTCCTCTATAATATACCACCTCCTTCTCGGCCCTCTTCTCCTACTTATTCCAATTATATCTGGGTCTCTGGGTCTTCTTCTGAGAGACCTAGCTGTGTGTGAGAATAATAAAGAAGTAAATGAACCAATAAATACAAGTAGACCTACCTCTCCCCTTGAGCAGCCCCCCCCCCCCCCCCCCCATCACAGACGCTGCAGCAACTACCAATTAGCTCCCAGAAGACGGGCGTTCATTATTAGTCCACAAATATGGTACGGTGATGATGTGTCGTTGTGGTGCAGGGTGGTGGTTGTGTGGTGTATTGGTGTTGGGGGATATATAGATATAGATACTGTATATATACAGTATACTCAGCCCGCCACCCAGAACCCCCCTCCCATCGCGGCCGCTGCAGTAACTACCATTTTTTTTTTTTTTTTTTTTTCTATATTCCAACTACTCCCTCTCGGGCATAGGCTGATAGCCTTTACACTCTACCGCTGAACACGGTGAGGCCCGTGAGGTCTTGTTCCAGCCTAGGGAGTGAGCCATGCGAAGCACCTATTCACGGCTCGAACCCAACTCCATCTCTGAAGCTGCTTCGCCTCTGCGCTTCACATTCTCACTCCTCAGGCTCGGACCCTCACTCTCAGAACGCCACCTATTGAGCAATTAACTCACTAGGCATTGCCCCCCTGTAGCATATTTTGAATATGGGAATATTCATACAGTGCTATTTAATCAGGGAACAATGAGGGTATTTTTAATTAGCTCCCAGAAGACGGGCGTTCATTAGTAGTAGGCAAATATGGTACGGTGATGATGTGTCGTTGTGGTGCAGGGTTGTGGGTGTGTGGTGGTGTATTGGTGTGTGGTGGAGATATAGATAAATATATAGATAGAGATATAGATAGATAGATATATACTCAGCCCGCCACCCAGAACCCCCCTCCCATCACGGCCGCTGCAGTAACTACCAATTAGCTCCCAGAAGACGGGAGTTCATTAGCAGTCGGCAAATATGGTACGGTGATGATGTGTCGTTGTGGTGCAGGGTGGTGGTTGTGTGGTGGTGTATTGGTGTGTTGTGTTGGGAGATAGATAGATAGATAAATAGATAGATAGATAAATAGATAGTCAGTCAGTCATAATTTTATTTCATAAAAAGATATATATATATACACTTTCTACAGAGTTATTTACGTTATATACTGTACATTAAGCTAAGAGTCCTTAGCGCATAGTTGGTTCTGTGTTCTGTACATAAACAATTCTTGATCTGATAGCATTGATATCATTTAGCAATAAGTTATTAAATCCATACTCATGTAGGATTATTTTTTCAACATCCTTTACAAGAAAAGATCTATGTAACATGTAATAAATGTTCTTCTCTATAAAACTACATGGCTTTATGAGATTTCTATATACAAATCTTATTTTCATCCAGTTAACCAAATGCTTAAACACCATCAATCCACATTCTCTACAAGAACTGTGGTTGCTCTCCCAGTACTTCATATTCAATATTTTCTTTATTGCCTTGTGGTATCCAATGGAAAACTGCTTAAATGGTATATAACATTTTATATTATTAAAGATAGATAGATAGAGAGAGAGAGAGAGAGAGAGAGAGAGAGAGAGTGTGTGTGTGTGTGTGTGTGACCTGCTTATGGTGTGTCGTTGTGGTGAAGGGTGGTTGGGATTGTAGTGTTTGGAGTGAGAGAGAGAGAGAGAGAGAGAGAGAGAGAGAGAGAGAGAGAGAGAGAGAGAGAGAGAAAAGAAAAAGCCAGAAATAAATAGAAGAAAAATAAATTAGAATAGTATCTTCTAAGTGTTAATGGGGGATAGTAGTGTTTATAATGTACGGTATTTTCCATTGTTACTGAGGAGTTAATAAGAATGCAAAACGAACAGAATATCTATCCATCTATGACATTAGGATAGCTGTTCCCCAATTATGAAATATTCGTTACCGGTATACTGTATAAGCAAATTGGTAAGTATGCAATTTGACGGTCATGAAATTACATAGTATAAATACGGTATATTTTGTAGAGGTTTATCGAAAAATACATTAAAATGGACAATAGGAATACATACATATTTTATCACATTAGGTCAATATTGATGAATAAGGATTTCCAAATTATTTGCAACTATTTTGTAGTAGTCGTTCCCTGTGCTGCCTGGCCGAACAACCCTGCAACTATTTTGTAATCAACTTTGCTGCAATTAATAACCGAGTAGGATGCAAATTGCATAGGTGGTGCATCTTGTGATAAGGGAGGTGCGAGGTGATGGTGGAGGTAATTGTTACGATGTTCATGATGATTATGATGATTGTGGTGAACGTGATGATAATGGTGGTGGTGATAGTGATGGTGATGATGGTGGTGATGATGTTGGTGGTGATGGTGATGATGTTGGTGGTGATGATGTTGGTGGTGATGGTGATGATGGTGGTGATTGTGGTGGTGGTGATGGTGAGGATGGGGTGGTGGTGAATTATACATTAAAGTTGTTCCTATTCTGGTTGATGGCGTTCATAATATTAGTAGTGTGGATGACGATGGATGGGAAGGAGGTGGTGGTGGTGGTGGTCTGTATTGGCGTTAATGGTGGTGTGGTGAATGTGCCGATGGTGGTGGAGGAAATAGTGGTGCATGTGTGTGTGGTCGAGATTTCCATGTGTGGTGGGTGAAAGTGAGGTAGGTTGGGTGGGGGGGGGGGGGGGGGGGGGGGGGGGTCGTCTGAGAGCAAAGGGGTGCAGCGTCTGATTCTCGGGTTCGTATGCTTAACACCTCGCGCTAAGACAGAGTTGGCCTCAAAACAAGAAATACAAGAAGAGAATGCACACAAGCACTTGGATGCACTCAAGGACACACGCACACACGCACAACTATCTTACTCACTATCCTACTCACACACATACAATAAAAAGTACATAATACAAAGCACATAGTGAAATACTTAAAATAAATAAATTACATTTGTTGTATTCATTGTTATATATATTTAGTTATTATTTATGTATTTATTTAGTTATGTATATATTTATTTATTTATGTATTTGTTTTGTTTATAACGCAAAGCTAACTATATGCAGCATTGCTCAGTGATTTACTGCACAATTAAATACTAGAGAGCCAGTCAAGGAGCATCAGTTGAGTGTATCACTTCATTTGTCTTAATTGTTGGTTAGTAGTTTCGAGAACAACTTCCCATATTTAGACCCAGACCTATTAGTATTTAACGTATATAATCATTAAACATATACAAATATTTACATTATTTTTAAGTCATCACACTAATTTTAAGTAGACGATGAAATATGTCTCTATTATTATGTGGACTTATAACTTCGATATTATATTCTGAGGTTACAGTTACAAAAACAACTTATAAGACATTTTATAATCGTGAATAACAAAATGGTTGTGTCAAATTCTTGAGGTATATATATTATATTACATAATAGTAAAGAGAGGGTGATCAACCATGATTAAATCGTTTACGACAAGCTAGTAATAATAGCTTTGGAGGTAGGTATAAAAAGAAGGCTTATATCTGGTTCAATACATTATTTAAGTGAGCGTTTTATTTCCTCAGACTGTAATAAAAAGCTGATTTTAGAATGGTAGATAACTAGATAAAATTAAATGTCCAAATATCTTGATTGAAATTAACATGATAAAGTAATCATTCGTAAGTGCAAACGTATTACAGCCTGAGAGAGAGAGAGAGAGAGAGAGAGAGAGAGAGAGAGAGAGAGAGAGAGAGAGAGAGAGAGAGAGAGAGAGAGAGAGATAACCTTTCAAGCACTCAGAAACACGAATAATCCAAAGTTACTATCCATATTCGTCCTAATTACTTGCATCAAACAATAATACGCAATACTGGAAAGCAAACATCAGATTGCATTGAATGATTTTATAGTTATTAATGAAGAGAAAGAAACGTAAATTTATACTATTGTGAAGAGTTGAAGCATTCATAAAAGTCTTTCTCTCTCAAACACACACGAATGATTGCAATAAAGATAAAGTTAACTTAAAAAAACAATGTAAGCGATAAATCAACTAAAAATAATTGCATTAGTATGAAAAACTAAGACACTAAAACCCTTGCATAACATGAAGACAATCGATAATGAAGAAAACCGGGGGAGTACACTAATATAATAGGATTCAAAACTGCATAATACATCGTAGGCTTGTCCATATATCTTTAACTGTCTTGATAGCGGAAAGCATAGTGCGCGGAATTTCGATGCGAGTATCCTGGGTTCGAGTCCTCGGAGTGCCACATGTATTTGTTGATTTCATTAATTGAGTTTAGATGTGAAATTGGTTGGTGTAAAAAACATAATAAATCCAAGCACACGAGTATATACGACCACAAGTGATGAAACATAAAAATTAACAAGTATTTCAAATATATGGTCGCAAAAAAATATATTAATATTATGTAGGATATCATTAAAATGATGCTGTGATCTCTCTCTCTCTCTCTCTCTCTCTCTCTCTCTCTCTCTCTCTCTCTCTCTCACCCATTATTCACGGTAAAATATAGAATATTATGAAGTAGGCGAGAATGCCGAGTCATTAAATAAACATTGAATTCCAATCATATATTTTATAAACAACCCATAATAGAATGATTAATTATGCAACTAAAATACAGCTTCAATCTTAATCCCATATTAAAAAAAAAAAAAAAAAAAAAAAAAAAAAAAAAAAAAAAAAAAAAAAAAAAAATACACACACACACACAAGAAAATAAAGATACCAAAATGAATTAAACAAGTTACACCCCAAAGAGTTACAAGCAAATAATATACACAAACGAATCTATTTACCTCGTTTGCATATTCCAACACAACAACTACAGTGGCATCAAATCCCTGTAAACACCTGGTGCCTTCCAATATTCAGGTTCTTGTTGAATGTATTTGCCATTTTTTTTTTTTTCAACCTTTAATAGTAGCCAGAATAAAGTTAGAAGGACGGCACCGGTACTAAATGGCATAACTGTGGCTATCATTAGACGACTTTACCTAGGTTTGGAAAGCCCTTTAACAATCAAATGGGTAGGATCTGTCAGCCTTCGAGGACACCTTTTCACTTAACTGTGGCTAACATTAGCCGGTTTTACTCCGATTTGGATAAACCTTAGTGAATTAAATACGTATGAACTATCTCACTTAACCATCTGACTCCCACAATCCCTCCCTAAGCTGATTACAATCGCTTACCATTAGACAAAAGAAAAGAAAGAAACTCGCCCTCGTATCTTGAAAGGGTTACGGAGGGTTACCTGCTTTTTTTATCTCTCTGGGTTGTATCCATTCGACCCCATTCAGCCTACTATTTTAAGACGTTTATCCTCAATCATGTGTCGATTTATACCTGGCGAGCGATAGTGAGCCACCATATTATGGATAATGTTATTGACAGCAGGATAAATTTGTAAATTTTTCGATAGAAAAATGTCTCCGGCGAAGCCGGATTTCTCCACAAAATGTTGCATCGCTATCGTTCGCCAGGAAAAAATCGACACCCGAGAGGGAGTAGATGAACAAAAAAAAGAAAAAAAAAATCTTAAAAAAATAGGCTGAATGGATACAGACAAGAAAGAGAGAAACAAAGCAGGTCACCCCCCTTAAGTATGTATGTTTTATGTATATGCCGGTATTTGCATGCTTTGGTTTTTGTGGAGGGTTGCTATTTGCATGGGAGATTGCGAGCGCCTTGGTAGGAGTAATGTCAATTGTGGAAGTCTTAAAGATCGCTGGGGGGAGAAGGTAATAATTCATATTTCAATTTAGTGTAGTGTAGTGTAGTGTAGTGTAGTGTAGTGTGTGTGTGTGTGTGTGTGTGTGTGTGTGTGTGTGTGTGTGTGTGTGTGTGTGTGTGTGTGTGTGTGTGTGTGTGTGTGTGTGTGTGTGTGTGTGTGTGTGTGTTTGTGTTCATATGGGTTGGGTATATAGATGCAATGTTCATATAATGGATGTATGATTATGTAATAATTCATATTTCAATTTGGCGTAGTGTGTGTGGGGGGAGGGGGCTTCTTCAACATGTGTGTAAATGGGTGTGCGTGAGTGTGCGTGTGCGTGTGTGTATGTGTGATCCTGTGTATAGAGATGTGTGTGCCTCATTGTGTGCGTGTGTGTGCGTATTATCGTATCTACTGAAATGCATGTGGTGTTGAGTTATTTAAGGTGTTGTTGAAGTTGGCCGTGATCGAATGTATGGTTGATGTGTTTGTATCCAGGTAAAGGTGGTTCGGATATTTGTACATACGCATGTTTACTATACATGCGTTTGAGAATATATACTGTATATGCACGTATTCTTATTAAGGGGAGGTTTTTAGTTTGGTCTCTAGATATCCATCAAGCTTAAGATTACACCCCTTTGAGCCCCTTTCAAGATAAATGTCCCGGCTGAAAGCCGGTTCCTCTTAATTTACAGGCTCGATAAACCTCGCCAGGATAAAATCGACACCTAAATGGCACGAAAGGTCTTAACATTGACATAAATGGGTCGAAGGTTCTTAAAATCGTCAAAATAATGGGGCGAACGTCTTAAAATCTCAAAAGCAATGGGGCTAAACATGAGGGAGAAAGGGGTAAATACAAAAATCCCTCAAGTGGAAATCTCCCCTTAACGTGTGTGTATGTGTGCGAGTACATTTATTTCAAATATATAAAATTGATCGAAATTGAATAATTTTTTGTTTTATTATTTTTGAATTCGGCTGTATAAATTGAATATATTTGTATACATGTAAGTGTAAATCCGTTTATAAGTGGGTACAACTGACCTTCAAGTATCCTCTTGTGTTATTGCATATTCTTGAATATAGGAAAGCAAGCAACAACAAGTCTAATGTTTCTCAATAGTCTATTTGTCAAAGGTTGAGGATTAGGTACGGAAGGACTCACACAAGAATGACCTAGAATGGTAGTAGTCGTGAACTTCAAAAGACTGATCAAACCTAAAACAAGGTCTAGATCTGAAGTGTGATTGTATAGCAGGTATCACACGAGAGTTTTTATAATCAACATTCGATAATCAACATCTTCCTGCAACATTTCTAGAATATAATGCACTGGTATCGGAAACAAGCGATTCGGGGGAGGGCAGTATACAAAACCTTCAATACTTCTTAAACGGTTGGAATTTAGAATTATTTTCATAGAACAATTTATGCTTAGAATCATCTATATAATCTTATCCTGAAATTTGGCATGTCTATTTCAGGACACCCTGTATGTGTATGTGAGTGAGGGTGTATATTTAGTGCGTATATATATATATATATATATATATATATATATATATATATATATATATATATATATGTGTGTGTGTGTGTGTGTGTGTGCTAGCAGGTATGTGTGAATTATTGAGTCTACATGTGCGAGCGTATATGTATGTACTGTATTTGCGTGCATCTACAGTATACAGTATATATGTACGTGTTTGTGTGTGTGTGTGTGTGTGTGTGTGTGTGTGTGTGATTGCAAGTAAATGTGTATATCATTGCGTCTACATGTGCAAGCGTATCTGTATGTATTTCTCCATGCATCTATATATGTACGTATTTGTGTGTGTGTGATTGCAAGGTTGCGTGTGCGTGAGTAATGAGTGTGTGGGTGTGTACGTCTGCAAAATAAGCACGCCTCAGTGGGCATGTGAGCCAACACCTACTTGTATGTACGTGAACGAGGCCTTATGTGCGTTGAGGGAAGAGGGGTGATTTTCAGGCCTCTCTTTCTCCCTCACGTTTAGCCCCATTAGTTTTCAGATTTGAAGACGATCGGCCCATTAGTTTCACGACTATATGAATTTTCGCCCCATTTCTTTGTCAGTAGTAAGGCCTTTCGTGCCATTTAGGTGTCAATATTTTCCTGGCGAGCGAAAGCGAGCCTGTAATATAGGAGGAACCGGCCTTAGGCCGGGAAATTTTTCTACCGAAAAATGTACAAACCTATCTAAAAGGGGGAATGTGTGAATGTTTTTTAAAGCTTGATGGAGGTCTAGGGAGGAAACTAAAAACAAATATAATAAATAAATGTATAAATCGACCAATAAATAAACCCTCCCCCCTTAAAGCATCATTTGTGTGTTGTTGTTTTTTGTTTACCAGACGGAGTGTACATGCAGTATTACACTCATAAATCTATAAATGGGGGTATATAGCTTTAACGGGCAGGCAGGCTCTTCCAATGGGGCGAGATGGGGGGGGGGGAGGCTTCAGTACCTCTGTGTTTGTTTGCTGGAGACATAACCAGTACAGTTAGCCAGGTAGTTAGTTAGTTAGATAGTTAGTCAGCTAGCTAGTTAGTTAGCTATTTAGTTAGTTAGACAGATAGTTAGTTAGTTAGTTAGTTAGTTCAATATTTCATAAAAGGTTACATGGTCACTTTTGTTTACATCTATCTATCAATCTATCTATCTATCTATTGCCGGACGCCGTGAACAGGGGTGTGCGAGTTAGGGGGATTGAACAATGTAAATTTAGGTGATATGGCTAGGTTTGCTCCATTGTTTTTTTATATTTTGAGACATTCGCTCCACTAGTTCGGCGATCTCTAAGACCTTTTGTGCCATTTAAGCGTTAGGCCGGAACATTATTTTACCTAAAAATGCAGAAACCAAAAATTTGAAGGCAGTTCTTCGGGGTATTATATTCAAACTTGATGGAGGTCAAGGGAGGCAACAACAATAAATAATTATTAATAAATAAATAAACAAATATATAAAAATCTCACTTTAATAGAAAGGTTAGGCTATGCCCAATATCAGTGCATAACAAGTGTACGGGCCAAGTTATTTCCACCCACTCTATATCCCAATCTCCTTCTTCCTCCGTCATAACATTCAATCTTCGGAACCATTACACCTATACTTCCCCACGATCATGAGAGAAGTGAGAGGGAGGGACGAGATCTAATGTGAGGAGAGATATGGCCGTGTAAGGTTGAGAGTGGAAAGTGGAATGCTGACCGAGGAAATATAAGTGGAATGAAGGAGAAAGGGTGTACAGGCGGGAAGGTGGAATAGTACGGTGAAATGGAGAATATGGGAAGACTAGCAGGGCTGACTACACGGTGTTGTGCATATATGTGTGTGTGTGTGTGTGTGTGTGTGTGTGTGTGTGTGTGTGTGTGTGTGTGTGTGTGTGTGTGTGTGTGTGTGTGTGTGTGTGTGTGTGTGTGTGTGTGTGTGTGTGTGTGTGTGTGTGTGTGTGCGTGCGAGTGTGTGTGTGTGTGTGTGTGTGTAACAGAGTATAACCTCCACTGTAGGTCCGTATATCTATCCATGACAACGGGTGGGTCAGACCGTCATTATTAACGGAAATTGTATATATTAAATGTAGTTATTATTTTGATTTATTATTAATATATATATATATATATATATATATATATATATATATATATATATATTTACTGTAATTATATACTGTATATATATATATATATTTTTGTTTAGAGGGGGGGGGGGGGCTTGGGCAACATAAGTAATTGAGCGAACAGTCGTCACATGAGTTTTCACACGACACCCTAAGAACTTTAATGAACCCTTATCATCACTACCCTATGTTTTCAGCTATCTAGTTCGAAAACTGAGATGTATACAATAGTGTATGGCTAAGAAGAAGGCTTACATACACCTGTTAACAAAGACAAATATGCTATCGTTTTAACGAAGGGAAAATTTGTATTATATTGATTTACTTTACTTGCATTAGATGATCCTAGCTGGGACTTTGTGATCCCTAGTGTCCAATCCACCCCCACCTGATCCTAGCTGGGACTTTGTGATCCCTAGTGTCCAATCCACCCCCACCTGATCCTAGCTGGGACTTTGTGATCCCTAGTGTCCAATCCACCCCCATCTGATCCTAGCTGGGACTTTGTGATCCCTAGTGTCCAATCCACCCCCACCTGATCCTAGCTGGGACTTTGTGATCCCTAGTGTCCAATCCACCCCCACCTGATCCTAGCTGGGACTTTGTGATCCCTAGTGTCCAATCCACCCCCATCTGATCCTAGCTGGGACTTTGTGATCCCTAGTGTCCAATCCACCCCCACCTGATCCTAGCTGGGACTTTGTGATCCCTAGTGTCCAATCCACCCCCACCTGATCCTAGCTGGGACTTTGTGATCCCTAGTGTCCAATCCACCCCCACCTGATCCTAGCTGGGACTTTGTGATCCCTAGTGTCCAATCCACCCCACCTGATCCTAGCTGGGACTTTGTGATCCCTAGTGTCCAATCCACCCCCACCTGATCCTAGCTGGGACTTTGTGATCCCTAGTGTCCAATCCACCCCCACCTGATCCTAGCTGGGACTTTGTGATCCCTAGTGTCCAATCCACCCCCTCCTGATCCTAGCTGGGACTTTGTGATCCCTAGTGTCCAATCCACCCCCACCTGATCCTAGCTGGGACTTTGTGATCCCTAGCGTCCAATCCACCCCCACCTGATCGTCACAGCCAGGAAAGGTGTTTAAAGAAACCTCACATGCATACGTTGTCTGAACCAATATGGGGCAAACAAACAAATGGGACAAGACAAACTGAGACAAAATATACGAGATCAAACAAAAGAAAGTGAGATAAAACGAGACACTGGACGAGATAAACGACACGAGTCAATAATTTACAAGACATCAACAGACCATAAGAAACGAGATTAAACGATACATAACGAAGTGAGATGAGGTGACGCAAGAAGAAATTTAACATTACGAGGCTAAACGAGACGATACGAGAAGTAAAGACAAGAGAAAAATAGAAGAAAAGTAGAAGAAAAAGAGAAAACAGGAGAGAGAGAGAGAGTGACGGTAACATAGGACGACAAGCAAGGAATTCCAAAACAACGGGACTGCTTGTGCAACGACCCAAACAAGATAACACGACTTGTAAGCTACCTCTCTCTCTCTCTCTCTCTCTCTCTCTCTCTCTCTCTCTCTCTCTCTCTCTCTCTCTCTCTCTCTCTCTCTCTTGCACAAACACACACACACACACACACATATATATATATATATATATATATATATATATATATATATATATATATATATACTGTATATAACTACCAAATACGTGGGATTAAATTTAAGAAGAGAGGGAAGTGGAGTGAAGTCGAGATGAGGTAAGATACAGTTAAAATAGATGAGAACAGAAGGGGAAACATAGAACGAGATGAAACGAAAATTGAAGTGACAAGATAAGACAAAATGAGATGAAGATGATATTAGGAGAAATGAGAAGAGAAGGGACAGGAGAGGTCAAAGAAACTAAATACAGAAAATAGAATATAAGGGAAGCTGAACGACAAGACGAGATGACGAAACAAGAAAAGCGAAAAAAAGGGACATAATAAATAGATATAAGAAAGAGAGAATAACAGAAAATAAGGTGTGTGTGTGTGTGTGTGTGTGTGTGTGTGTGTGTGTGTGTGTGTGTGTGTGTGTGTGTGTGTGTGTGTGTGTGTGTCTGTGTGTGTGTGTGTGTGTGCGCGCGCGCGCTTGGCCAGTGATTTAGCTTGCCTACTTGCTGACTGCCTCTTTAAAGGTAATAATCGGTCCATTCGTCACTAGGGCATCATAATAGGATCTATGTCTGTCTGTGTCTGTTTGTTTGTTTGTCTGTCTACCTTTCTGTCTGTCTGTCTGCCTCGTTGTTTGTCTGTCTTTCTCTCTGCTTTTTCTGTCAGTCAGTCTGTCTGTATCTCACTAAACTCACTCAGTCTAACCCCTTCTCACACTCTCATTCTCTCTCCCTCACTCTTATACACACACACATTCTCTCTCTCTCTCTCTCTCTCTCTCTCTCTCTCTCTCTCTCTCTCTCAGTAATAACCTGGGCGGGGCAGCTTGGTGAATGTAGGTCTGCATATAAATAGAAAAGTTCAGTTAAAAAAAATATCAGTATAAAAATGAACTATCTAATTATGATTAATGGGGCAAGCCTGATGTGGGGCAGAGAGAGTGTGACTTAATGTAGGCGCTATTTGAAATTTAATTAACCCCTTGAGGATTATGGCGCGTTTTGACAATTATTCTGGCTATCATTAGACGATGTTATACAGTTTAGGAAAGAGCTGTTGTATTTGAATGGGTAAAGACTATCTCATTTGCCCTTTTATTTCCATATATTCTAACTTAAGTAAAATCGTCTAATAATAGCCAGAACATGAAAATGAAATGCGTTCTCGTACCCTCAGGGGTTCAAATGAGTGTTGACAAAATTATTCAAAGCAAATGTATTATTATCAGCACAACTTGTTTTACATGCATGACTTAGTTTACTGGAGGACCAATTGGTAATTATTTATATATTTGAATTGCAAATAAAAATGAATCAACGCAAAATCTACTTAGAAAAATATGAATGCAAAATTAATGTACATATCAAGATTAAGTACTGTACATTCAAAGTAAAGTCAAGCATTACAACACGGCAAAATAATATAATAATATAGAACTAAAAACTCACCCCATACTCTCTCTCTCTCTCTCTCTCTCTCTCTCTCTCTCTCTCTCTCTCTCTCTCTCTCTCTCTCCAGTGTCGCGTGCGGGCCATATCCAAGACACTAAGGGGGGTCCCGTTGTATGGTTGGAGGTACACGTTATAACCTCAGTCCAGCCCTCTCGAGGGGGGGGGGGGGGAGGAAGAGGGGAGGAGGGGGAAGGGGAGGAAGGGGGGAGGGGGAGGAGGAAGGGGAGGAGGATAAGGGGGAAGAAGAGAAAGAGAGGGGGGGAGAGGAGGAGGGGGAGGAGGAAAAGGAGGGTAGGGAGGTAGGGGAGAAGGATAAGGGGGAGGAAGAAGAGAAAGAGGGGTGAGAGGTGGAGCAGTGGAAGGAAGAGGGTATGGGGAGTAGAGTAATGAAAAAAGGAGGAAATTGAAGTGGTGGAGGAAGAAGAGAAATAGGAGTGAGAGGAGGAGAAGTGGAAGAAAGAGGGGAATAGGAAAGTTGAGTACGATAAAGAAAGAGGAAGAGGAGGAGAAGGAAGTGGATAGAAGGGAAGGAGGGGAGAAGAGTAGGAGGAGGAAAGTAGAAGTAATTGAACCCCGAAATAAAAAAAATATGTTGTTAAGAATAATTTTAGCCTTACCTGGAAATATAAGCCAAACAAAACTCCCATGTGCTAGCTTTGAATCTCGCATGCCTAAAATAGCAACTGTATATGTAAGTATAAGTAGTTGTGTGATAAAGCCAAACAAATACACACATGGTATACAAACAAGCACACACATCGCCATTAACCCTTTCAGGTACGGTGACATCCTTTCCGTTGCATTATGGCAACTATTAGACGATTGTATTCAGTTTTATAAGGGCCTCCAGTAATAAACAGGCTTTAACCCTCTCCGACATATGACGCGATGTTGAGCCTATTGGGGATACTTTAAAGCCTTTGTGACCATCAGGGGTATTTATAAACCTTTAGTTTAGTTACTTCAACCTCTGCAGTTGTCTTTGAGTTAGCTGTGGGCAGAAAACTAATTTTGGAGAGGTAATTATAAGAGTGAGAGAACTCTATTTCTTATTGCTAATCTGGCAACCTCTGCGTCATATATGCGTGAAAGGGTTAAACTACCTCACTTAACTCTTTTTACTACCACAGATCCTTCTCAAACTGCAGAAAAATCATTTAAATATAGCTAGAATAAAATTAAAAAGACGTCGCCGGTGCAGAAGGGGTTAATGTCCTCGATACAGTCTCAGACACAACCATGTACATGAATCCATAAAAAAACATATTAGGAAACGCATAAAGACATATTAGGAAGCACATCGAGCCATTCAACAAAACACTAAAACAAAAGCACACACTTACATAATATTATATATAACACACAGACACATACACACACGGACTTTCCTTCTATTTATGGTAACTTCCCTCGCCTATTTATTTATTATTTTGAGTATATTTGGTTTTATTTCAGCTGACGGTAAATCGAATCCCTTGGCAACTGATGTCTCGATATCTAATGGAAATATATGAAACGACTGTGTCTCTGCATAATCTTTTTGCCAAGATTTCATAATTAGCAACATATTTCTCTACCAAATCTTCGTAATGGTCAAGTAATTAAGATTAAGATACGGCAATTTGCCGTCAGCTGGGAAGAAATAGTTTATAATGTTTATTATCCGTCCCTATAATCGCTTACGCAGTTAAATATGGATTATTAGTTATCGAGTAATGAAACCTTTTATCCAGTTTGTACTCTATCCTCTATCGTATATATTAGTTCATAAGTACGCTGATATTTTTGTCTTCCAAATTTGTCTATGTTCCATATTATTATAGTTAAATGTGTTTTGCTTCCAAAATGTTGCTTCATGTTACTTACTAGATTACTCGAATTTTGTCCAACTAGTTTTTGTATCTTGAATTCATATTTCTTGTAGTTCCCCTTTGAAATATATATAAACAATCATGTGTTTCACCATGGTATATCGTCAATATTCTATAAACGTTAGTTAATAATTTCAGTACACAGGTTAATGAGTTCGACGATGAAGCCTCTACTTGTTAACAATTATTATCCATATCATTATTGTATTTATATTTGTTCCCATCTTCATCTAAACACTATATAATAGTTTTGCCACATCAATATCCATCTCTCGCTCTCACTCTCTCTCTCTCTCACACATTCCTCTTCATATTTCTCCCCTATTAACCCAAACTGTCTTTAAACAGACCAAGTGACCATTACATGCCCGCCCACCCACCCATCCGCCCTTCCATTCTTCCACCCACCCATTTCTCTTCCTTGGTTCCACGTCAAATATCAACCAGTAATCCATTTCAACCGGGCGATCTCAACCAGTTAACCAGCACATCTCAGCCAGGGCCAAATTCACCCGTTGAGGATTATGACGCGTTTTGACAGTTTATTCTGGTTATCATTAGACGATTTTATGCGATTTAGGAAGGATATCTAGGAATCAAAGGGGTTAATACTATCTCAATTAACTCTTTAGCTCCCAAAAGTTCTTCCTAATCAGAATAAAATAATCTAATACTAGCCAGAATAAACTGTCAAAACGCGTCATGCTCCTCAAAGGGTTAACAAGGCCAACTAAACAAAGTGGTAACATTCTTAGTTGAGTTAGCAAAAGATTAGATATACTGGTTGAACTAGCATACTGGCTGAATTGTCTGTTCACCTTTTTTGTCTACATTTTATTTCATACATATTTCATTATCTTTTAATTAGACTTAGTCTTTCAATATGTTTTAGAAATCCAACCGTTACCTGTCTTTTTCCATTCTAAGTAAAAATTATATATGTCCATCTTCTATATAAAATAATCTAATCAAATGAAATGTGTTCATCTTTATATATTTCCTTCACATAAGAGAAAGTTTTGTTTTTAACGAATAATTACATTTGTCATTAAGCCACACACTGTGTAAAAAATACACCCTTTTTCCAGATTATTAAACATGTGACTAAACACCTCATGCTCAGGCTTATGACAACCATGCCAACATCTGTACAAGTTGTCAATGAGAGGACAAATTATCAAGAATTTAACATTTAACTTGCTTATAAGTAATGCACAAAATCTAAGGGGTGTTGATAAACGTAAATATTTTGGCATATGTATTGTGTCTTACGTCATGCTATCGCTAATTCTGTTGTTCCAAATTTCTTTTGAATTTCATGTCAGATGTTTCTTGCCATGGTGTTTCATTCACATATCGTCGTCATGTTCAACTAGCAATCTGCCATGACTGTCATAAACGTTAGCTACACTAGATACAAATAGCCTTGTAAGGGTCAATAGATGTGATATTGATTGGTTTTGTTTGTACTCTTCTGTACTCACCTCCCTGCCTCTCTCTACGGTACCTGCCTCCCTCTCTCCCTTCCCCATTCCATCTCCCTCTCTCCCACTATATCTCTCCCTCTACCATCCCCCCCCCTCCACCTTCCTCTCTCCCTCCCATTTCCCCACTGTACTCCCCCCTCCCTCTCATCGTCCACTCCCCCCCCCCCCCCCCCACACACACCATTCCCATTGTCCGGTCAGTATTACCCATTTACCGAGTCTTCAGTCATAACCCTTTCCTTGTGGCCCTCCTGTCGTCGTCCTCCTCCTCTCAACCCTTTACCCCCCCCCCCATCTCTCTCTCTCTCTCTCTCTCTCTCTCTCTCTCTCTCTCTCTCTCTCTCTCTCTCTCTCTCTCTCTCAATCCTTTCACCACCCCTTCCCCCAACTCTCATTTTGATTATCTACCTCATCTGTGCCTTCCCTTTCTCTTTTTTTCCAATATTGCCTTCCACCCATGCACACACACACACTCTCTATCTCTCTCTCTCTTCCCTTCTTCTTCACTTCCTTGTCAGCTTCATTATTCCCAACTTTACCCCCCCCCCCCCCCGTCCTCCCACTCATCACTTTTCTTCCATACCCCCATAAATTTGTCCCCTTACTTATTCATACCTTTGTAATGCCTTCCTCCCACCATTGTACTTTAAATTAAGGTATTGTATTGTCTATTATTATTATTATATATATTTTTATTATTATGATTATTATTATTAATATTATTATGATTAGTATTACTACTACTATTTTTACTACTTCTGCTAGTAGTATTTACAATAATAGTTATATTTTATGGTTCTTAATAGGACTTGTAGTAGGTTTGTGTCTGTACGCACTTTAATAATTGTAATCATATTTTCCAATTTGTATTTGTTTTCTTACTTCTAGTATGTTCATTTTATTTAGTTTCCCAATTAATGGTTCAGCTCCTAATTAGCTGTGCCCCCCCCCCCCCCCCACCTCTCTCTCTCTCTCTCTCTCTCTCTCTCTCTCTCTCTCTCTCTCTCTCTCTCTCTCTCTCTCTCTCTCTCTCTCTCTCTCCATATATATATATATGTATATATATTATTAGTTAATAGTCCTTAGTTATATAATGACCGCAGTTCACTAGATACATTCTTATTGGTTCCGTTCTGGGTCGTTTTTTGGCAGTTTATACTACTTTAACTGTTTAAATATCTTCCTTGTTTGATATATTATACCTCTCGGCTTTGTCTATGTATAAGACTTTTTCTCGTGGTCATTTTTGATAAATTGGTTCCGGCCTTCTTCTATTTCGTCATACCCCAACCCTTTCTTCACTCCACACACTATAACTCATTTCACCTGGTTCCTCCGTGTGTCTTTCTCTCTTCTATCCCTCCTTCAACAAACCCTACATCAACATTCATTGTCTGCTATGTTTTACTATTACAACCTTCACTCTTCTTCCTGTACATTATTTTGGGCTATGCTCTAAAACACTATTGTTCTAGATTCATGTCAGAACTATTCTACCCTTTCTTACTATTATTTATTATTCAACTTCTGTTATAAATTTAATTGGAGGTGTTTGGAGTTGGAGTGAAATTGATCAAAATAAACTACAATATTATTTTTACAATCTGTCGTTCATGCACATGATTAAATATTCCTTCTTTGTCTTAAGCCGCTGTCACACGAGCGCTTTTTTCGTCAATTTTCCATGAGCAAGTTTTTTCTCGTTATATTTAGGAATTTTTGGCATTGGTATCGATAACTAGACTGAAGGTAGATTATGTTAGGCGGCTGAATTCTGATAAAGTGTAATATTTGAAGCCGTCAGACCATAATTCCCCGTAAAGATTGCTCGAAAAAACGGCTCGTGTGACTCCGGCTTTAGACACAAACTTATGTTATCCCTTTCTATCGTATACAACATAAGAGGTTCTTCATAATTTCCTATATAATTCATCATTAAACAAAAATATTATTCATAATCAATCATACGTCCTCACATTTTCAGTCAAAAGTCGCCACCCTTCCCAATTTCTTAAGGGGGTGACCTGTTTTTGTTCTGTCCTTTTCTATCTTTCTCTGGCTTGTATCCATTTGGCCCCATTCAACCTACTGTTTTAAGACGTTTATCCCCATCCAGGTGTCAATTTTTTACTGGTGAGCGGTAGCGAGCCAGCATATTTTTTATTTGTGTTTGACAGCAGGCTAAATTTGTAAATTTTTCGATAGAAAAATGTCTCCGGCGAAGCCGGTTTTTTTCATATAATGCTGGCTCGCTCTCGCTCGCCAGGAAGAAATCAACACCTAGATGGGGATAAACGTCTTAAAATAGTTGGCTGAATGGGGCCGAATGGATACAAGCCAGAGAAGGAGAGAAAAGGACAGAAATAACAAAAAGCAGGTCACCCATACACAAGCCCCTCTATATTCAACCATACATATTCGCATACAATCAAACACGTCCATCTTTTTCAATTTTTTCCTTGTATACATCAATTTCGTCTTTCTTCCAGGTCCTGCGGTTCGGTCCAGTACCCCTTTCTGTGTCCACCCTTTTCTTTCACACTTCCTTCCTCTCTCTTCCTCCTCCCTTCCTGTCTCCCACCCCTTCCAACCCTTTCTCCCTGATGGTATCGCGGCAGGAGTCCCGAAATGTAACCTGATTTATAGCGCCGACCTCGCTGTGTGTCGCCGAACCACCCTCCTACGCATTCCCTTCTTTTGTCGGCGTTTTGTACCAGCGTATTCTTTTACACCGAGGAATGCAGGGCCTCTCACCTGATCCGGACGGTGTATGGATATTCAGATACAAAGGAGGCATTGGAATGTGGTATGTTTTAAGAATTCCTTCGTGGCGTTATTTTTCACAGTCTGTCTCAAATTTCCTGAGGACCTACATTCTAATATATATATATATATATACAGTATACACACATATATATATATATACTCCTTTTGTGTGCCAGTCTTGTTACAGCCTGTCCTTGGGTGTCATACGGCACACTGAAATTCGAAGTCAATTCCCAAGCTACAAGAAACGGATGGGCAGTCTTCTCATGTCCGATACCTCTCTTCACCTAACAGATATATAATCAGGCTACAATTGAGACATCCCTCCTATCCAAGGAGAAGAAGTGTGGCAACCAGGATAATTTGCAGTAAAGTGTATTAAGGGGAGATGGGCTGTTTTTCTGGTCCTCCTTCTTCCTCATGTTTAGCCCCATTAGTTTTCAGATTTTAAGACGTTTGGCCCATTAGTGTCGATTTCAAAACTTTTCGTCCCATTTCCCTAGACCCCCTTCAAGATAAATTTGTACAATTTTCGGTAAAAAAAATATCGGCCAAAGGCCGGGTTTTCTTAAAATTACAGGCTCGCTATCGCTTGCTAGGAAAAATTCAACACCTAAATGACACGAAAGGTCTAAAAATTTATAGAAATGGGGCGAAAGTTCTTAAAATCGACAAAACTAATGGAGCTAATGTCTTAAAATCTCAAAAGCAATGGGACTAAACATGAGGGAGAAAGGGAACCAGAAAAATCCTTCAAGTGGAAATGTCTCCTTAACTCTACCTCATATTATGCTCCATTTTATAGCGAAAGCTATTGGAAGTAGCATTTATAGGTGCTGGTGATCTCTCTCTCTCTCTCTCTCTCTCTCTCTCTCTCTCTCTCTCTCTCTCTCTCTCTCTCTCTCTCTCTCTCTCTCTCTCTCTCTCTCTCTCTCTCTCTCTCTCTCTCTCTCTCAACCCTTGCCACCCACGCACTGAACCATTTCTTATGCCATCACAGTCAGGTGTCTTCTTACCTGTCCATATCCCCACCCCACCCCCACCCCTACCTCCACCATACACCTTTCATGTGGCTCCCTCCCTCCCTCCCTACCTTTCCATTTTATGTCTACCAATCTCTGACTTTCCATCTTCGCATCTATTTTACTCTTTTCCTTAGTTACCCCTTGAGACTCCTGACGCGTTTTGACATTTGCTTCTGACTATCATGAGACGATTTTATACAGCTTAGGAAGGATCTATGGGCATCAAAAGGATACAGACTGTGCTAATCAACTCTCTGACTTCCATATACCGTTCCTAATCTAAATGAAATCGTCTAATGATAGCCAGAATATACTGTCAAAATGCGTCATAATCCTCAAGGGGTTAATCGCTCATTTCCTTACATGCCTATTTTTCCTTTCGTTTTTCTTCTTTCATCTCTCATCTCTCCCTTTTACTACCGTTTACCATTCCACTGCCCACTGTTCTTATGATTGCCTGTCTATTTCATGTTCTTATGATTGCCTGTCTATTTCATGTTTTAATTTCCTCATAACTGTCATTCATCTTTTAACTAGTGTAACTTCTGATATATTCTATAGATGTAATAGTTATTAATGTAAACAAGTACACTACATTATCTTTAAATTTCCCTTTTCCAAATAACATCGTGTGGTTCATATATCACAAATATTAATAATTTATGATTAAACACAAAAGTTTATTAGATACTAGGACTTAAAAAAAAAAAAATATATATATATATATATACATATATATATATATATATATATATATATATTGGAGATCAGAACCTTTAATTTGCCAATCAAATATTTACCTTCCCATTTATTGTTCAGTGTATCAAATTAACCGTTTCACGCATTTATGACGCAGAGGTTGCCAGATTAGTAATAAGAAATATAGTTCTCTCACTCTTATAATTACCTCTCCAAAATTAGTTTTCTGCCCACAGCTAACTCAAAGACAACTGCAGAGGTTGAAGTAACTAAGCTAAGGGTTTCTAAATACCTCTGATGGTAACATAGGCTTTATTATTATCCCCAATAGGCTCACAATTGCGTCATATGTCGGAGAGGGTTAACTATCTAACAACTCTGATGTGTATATTATTATTTATGTTTGTGTTTTATCATCCTTATAGCTTGTCTCTTCCTTTACTTATGTTTTGTAAATAGTTCATCTATATTATTGTTTTTTTTACGCATAGTATCACATTTCAACTGTTTCTATCAAGACATATTCACCTCTCATTAAATTTTCATATATACATTTCCAAACTCCCTCTATTTGTCTCTTTTCGAATTTACTGGTTTATTCACCAAGCTGTTATCTCTATACTCCTACTCTTAACATATTTGTTCTTGCATATTTCCTTCATTATTTACCATTCACATATATCTAATGTTACGTTCAATCCAGTGTTTAAAATTAATATTGTCATATTGTATCTCCCTCCACGTCATTCTCACTCTCTCACTCCTTCGCACCTCTCTCTCTCTCTCTCTCTCTCTCTCTCTCTCTATCTCTCACACACACACACACACACACACACCTACACTCTCTTTCACACACACTCTCTCACTCATAATACTTGCGTTAATATACAGACCTCCAGCTCAATCAGTGCAAACTGACCGAGAAATTTACGAACAAATTGCAGATGTAAGTAACTCACAAGATACCGTAATTTTTGGCGACACATTTACCTGTGACCAAGTGGGGCGATACTCTTACTTCACACTCCGGACATGACTTGTATACGAACTTGCAAGAGAGTTCGCTTTATCAATTTGTTCGAATGCCGACCCGTGGTAATAACGTTCTTGACATTGTACTTGCAACAAAAGAAGAATTGATAGAGAATTTGAATGTTGGTGATGAATTCAGTAACAGCGACCATCGTACGATAACTTTCACTTTAAAGTTTACTAGTAACGAACCAAATAGTAGCATCAAAAAAGTCCCTAATTTCAAAAAAAGCAAACTTCCATAAACTTAGAGCTATGTTTAAAGAAACTGACTGGAGCTTTTTAATTAACAATAACGACATAAATACATCTTGGAAGTTATTCGAAACGACTTACCTAAAAGCAGTGCAAGACTGCATACCATCGAAAATACGGCCATAATAATAAGCCCAAATGGTGGAATAAAGATATTTCAAACTGCCTGCTTGCTAAAAAAATTTGCTAATGATAGATTAAAATCCTCACAAAATGACGAAGAACGGGTGAAATTTGTAGAGCTACGACGCAAAGCCAAAAAGTTAATTAAGCAAAGTAAAAAGACCTTAGAGTTACATATTGCGAATCAAAGTAAAACAAACCCGAAAGAATTCTATAGTTATATCAGAAAGAAAGAAGTAGTTACTTCAACTGTTGGACCGTTAGTCGATGAAAAAGGAGAATACACCAAAGACGAAGTACAAATGAGTAATGCCCTCAATACCTTCTTTGCATCAGTTTTTACAACAGAAGACCTCAGTGATATCCCTACACCATCGCCGATTCAGATTGATAATTCAGATGTTCTAAGCAATATCACCGTTACAGAGAGAGAAGTATTGAATTGTTAGATAAACTCAAGGTAAATAAAACGCCAGGACCTGATACAATCTCGCCTAGAGTTCTAAAGGAAGCTAAGAATGAGCTCTCCAAACCACTGACATTACTATTCAATAAATCCTTGCAGTCTGGAACTATGCCTGATCAGTGGAAGCTAGCCAACGTAACACCGATATTCAAAAAAGGCAGCAAATCCCTACCCAGTAACTATCGTCCAATTAGCTTAACCTCAGTTGTATGTAAAATGCTAGAAACGGTCATACGAGACAGACTCGTAAATCACTTAGAGGAAAATAACATACTTAAAGATACTCAACACGGCTTTCGTAAAAAACGTTCCTGTTTAACAAACCTCTTAGACTTCTTCCACGATATCCTCAACCTCTACGATGAGAGTAAAGCTGTAGATATTATATACCTTGATTTTCAAAAGGCCTTTGACAAAGTTCCCCACAAACGTTTACTGCTAAAACTAAAAGCGCATGGAATACAAGACGGTGTGTTGAAATGGATAGAAAATTGGCTCAGCAACAGAAAGCAAAGGGTAGTCATAAACGGTAAGGCATCTAAATGGACCAATGTAAGTAGCGGGGTACCCCAGGGATCGGTACTAGGACCAATTCTCTTTCTAATTTACATCAACGACATAGATGAGGGTCTCACCTGCACAATCTCAAAATTTGCTGACGATACAAAAATTGCAAATAGCGTACTCTCAAAAGAACAAGTTGACGATATGCAACACAATCTAGATAAATTGTCATGTTGGGCCCAAATTTGGCAAATGAGTTTCAAGATAAATGTAAAGTACTACATGTCGGATACCTAAATGAGAAAGCAAACTATTCGATGAATGGCACTCAGCTTAAGAATGTAAACAGAGAAACTGATCTGGGAGTAACAATATCGAGTAACCTAAAACCGAGTCAACAATGTTCAGAAGTTGTTAAGAAGGCAAACAAAATAATTGGCTTTATAGGCAGGTCATTTGAGCATAAATCCAAAGAAGTTATCCTAACCCTTTACAATTCCTTAGTCCGCCTTCTTCTGGAATACTGCGTTCAATCCTGGTGCCCTTATTACCAAAAAGATATAAACAAGCTAGAACGAGTTCAACGTAGAGTTACCAAAATGATACCTAGCCTAAAGAACAAACCATACGAAGAGCGTCTTAGAGAATTAAATCTATTTCCTTTAACCCAGCGCAGATTAAGAGGCGACTTAATTCAAGTGTTCAAAATCATCAAAGGCATCGACAATATGAACTGTAGTAAGTACTTCACTATCGACCAATCTAATTACACGCGGGGAAACGGTTGCAAAATTATTGGTAAATCTTTTAACTCGCACGAATCTAAGAATTTCTTCTTCAATCGAGTTGTCAACTTGTGGAATGGGCTTCCCCGAGACGTTATAGACTGCAGCACCGTTGATTCATTTAAATTCCGCCTAGACAAATATCTCGCATCAAACCCGCGACTGACTGCGTTTGTAAATGAATAACTTTATCCTCCCCTCAGTTACTAACCCATATGTCCCCTACTAACTTCCTAGTCCTGCCACGTTAGTGGCAGGGCAGTAGTTCCCTTTCCAATGTTCCCTTACCCACTCTAAACCACTGTTTGGACACTTGATCCTCAGTGTTTTGGAGGACAAGCAACCTAGAAGGGTCACTAGACTGTTGTTGCTTGATTTCCTTTGTACTCCTTTGTACTCCTTTGTACTCACTCACTTACTCTCTCTCGCGCTCTCTCTCTCTCTCTCTCTCTCTCTCTCTCTCTCTCTCTCCCTCACACACACACACACACCCACACACCCACACTCTCTTTCTCTCTCTCTCTTTCACACACACTCTCTCACTCACTCACTCACTCTCTCTCGCTCTCTCTCTCTCTCTCTATCTCTGTATTCCTGTCCCTCAACACATCTTCCTCTCTCCCTCTCCACCCCCCACCCCCAATGCCCTGTCACCTCTTCCCCCGCCCCCCTGTCTACCCCCCACAGTCCCCACCCCACCACCCCTCTGCCACACCCTACCCCAACCGCAGGAGGGGAGGGGGGCATCGGAGATAAAGGAAAGGAATAGGGGA
>CM064489.1:3825254-3869977 GCA_032716605.1 Paralithodes platypus
GGGGGACAGTAACTTACATGCATGCATTTGCAGTTATCCATGTATCTATCCATTAGTATATTTATTTATCGATCCAGATATCTATCAATTTATTTCCCTCTCTTTACATCCTATTTGTGTTGTGTCCTCTCATCCTCTTCCTACCTCCCTTCCCTCCTTCCTCCGTCTTCCAATCATTCTTCCTCCCATCTCCCTCCTTCCATACCCCCAACGCGTGCTAATACCATAAACCACCCCATCCTACCATTGCCCCCCCTTCCCACCCCATCACTCCAATAGGCCTCCTACTACGTGTAAATCATTATGGGGGCATGTCCATTTTATGCGTATATGTTTATTTTTATTTGTCCCCTTATTACGCTATCCATTGATGTATCTATTTATCCATCTGGCTACCCATCAATCTATTTAACTTTCTCTTTATATTTATTGTATATGTGTTTTCTACCTTGTCATCCTCTTCCCACTCACCCTACTTCCTTCCGTCCTTTATAAGTTCCCTATTCTCTCGTACTCTTTTTTTCTTCTTCTCCCTCCTACTTCCCTCCTTTCACACCCCAAGGCATACTTACACAATTCATATCCCCCTCACCCTCCCTTACTCCCCGTGTCAATCCTATAGGCCTCCCCTACGTGTAAACCACCATTAGGCGAATATTAAGCAAATAGAGATGTTCATGTATATATTTATCCATGAACTACCCATTTACTAGTTATCTATCAATCAATGTTTTTTTCTCTCTCTCTCTCCCTCCCTTTCTCTCTCTCTCTCTCTCTCTCTCTCTCTCTCTCTCTCTCTCTCTCTCTCTCTCTCTAACACGTCGATATTCTACCCCCATCATCCATCCTTCTCTTCATATTTACATCCTCTCCTCTCTTTCTCTTCCAATCATTCTTCATCTGGCCTCCCCCCCCCCCTCCACACCCCCAACATGTGCATAAATTATACCATCCCTATCATCCCCTACCCCCCCGCCAGCCCCCACGCCCGTTCTATAGGCCTCCCGCAACGTGTACAGTACACCATTATCGGGCAAATGTAAATACTATGCATGTATCTATCTTCAAGTGTATCCATGTATTACTCTATTCATTCAACTATTTATCCATTCGTCTGGTTATCTATAAATCTATTTTAACTTTCGCTATCTTCATCATATCTTTACTCTATTTTCTCACCCTCTGCTCTTCCTTCCTCCTTAATACCGCTTCTCACCTATTCCTATTTTCCTTTCCACCTGACCCCTCCCCCTCAACACTCCCAACTCGCGCTTACACCCCCTCCCCTCCCCCATGTTCCTACTATAGGCCTCCTGCTAAGTGTAAACCATTATTGGACAAATGTAAATTATATATGTATGTATTTATATTGTTATTTATCAATCTATCACTCTATATATGCATTGGATTTATCCATGCATCTCATTATTTAACCTATTATACTCTCTCCCTTCTTTCTTCTTCATCATCTTCTGTGTTTCTGCATTTCTTTGTTTTCTCATATTCCTATTTTCTCAACCCCCCCCCCCTCCCCCTTTGCCTACCCTCCTGCCATAACCCCAACGCGTGTTTACACCATCCCTCCCTCTACCTTCCCAACTCTCTCTGTCTCTCTCTGTCTCTGCCCCCCCCCCCCCCCCCCTTTGCCTACCCTCCTGCCATAACCCCAACGCGTGCTTACACCATCCCTCCCCCTACCTTCCCAACTCTCTCTGTCTCTCTCTGTCTCTGCCCCCCCCCCCCCCATGTTCCTACTATAGGCCTCCCGCTACGTGTAAACCATTATTGGACGAATGTAAATGATATAGGCCTACCCCGCCTCGTGCCGCGGCCAATCCAATGCCTCTCCTCACCCTATTCATACTTCCTGAGATGCTGTGTGTGGGTGGGTGGGTGGGTGCGTGTGTGTGTTTACTTTTCCATATTTCTTCACTGTTGCCACATTAATGGGAGCTATATTTCTGTCGAACATTAAAATACACTGGTATCACTTCATTGGAACGTGAATATGTGCAACTCAATGCATAAATAGGCATGGCATAAGATGTTTGAGGAAATAACCCCTAAATATCTAGCGAATCATTAAATGTTCCGCCTAAAGACCAGATCAACATAATAATTGACACTATACCTTCATTCCCCTCCGCTTTCTCCTATGTCGTCGTCTTCGTACAACACACCAACACTGTAAAGACAAATACAATAAAAATACCTTGGATTTTTCTGTATATATAATATACTTATCTAATTAAAAAGGTTCACAAAAATATATTATATTACGATCTTCTCGCTTTACACCAACCAATTGCTACTACACTCGGATACCAGAGTACCGGTATCTAGCCCATTCAGGATCATTCGTGGATCCCCTATGCTTTTCTCTATGCAATTATTTCTACCGAATTGATTTTTTAATAGAACTTGCTTTTCAATAAATAGTAGGCCTATATATAGTTTTGTAGTTGATTTATAGAAAATTATCTTCATAAATTAGTTTCCAAAGATATGTTTCAATAACAAGAAATTGGTGAAGTCCACGAATTTGTATGAGTGGGCTAGAGACTATGGTATCCGAGTGTACACAACTGATATTGAATGGATTTGAAGGAGATACCATAAATAAATATACAAATACACAAACGACCAACCCAAAATACTTAATCCACGTCCCATTAGATGAAAACTTTTATTAATTACGATAAAATATAATTATAATAACCCTATATATTAACCCTATTTATTCCAATGGTGCTCTCGTCCTAGCCCTCGATCTATGTATTGGCCTTCTTCTCAAGAGCCGACCAGCCCTCCTCAACATACCATCGGGCCCACAATTAATAAGGGGATATGGGGCGTTCTTTCTAGATACCCTTCTCCCTCGTGTTTAGCCCCATTAGTTTTAAGATTTTAAGATGCTTGCCTCATTATTTTGTCGATTTTAAGACCTTCCGCCCCCTTTCCTTGTCAATATTAAGACCTTTCGTGCTATTTAGGTGTCGATTTTTTACCAGGCGAACAATAGTGAGCCTGTAATTTTAGAAGAACCGGCCTTCGGCCTGAACATTTTTCTACCAAAAAATTTGCAAATTAATCTAGAAGGGAGATCTAATGGATTTGTTTAAAAAGTTTGATGGAGGTCTAGGAAGGAAACTAGAAACATTATTTATAAATGAAAAAAAAAAAAAAAAATCGAGCAAAATGTGAGCCATCCCCCCTCAAACTCTTATAGCGGGTCTTAGGAATGAAGCTCCGATATCTAATATTGAAGCTTCATTATGCCTCAACCGGTCGATACTCCCACTAAAATGAAAATCGGCGGAGTTTGGTTTGGGAGGTAATGAGGATGTTTGCGGGGAAGAAGAGGAAGACATTGAGGGGTAGTTCAAGGGTCACTCGATTGTCTTCATTTCCTCCTTGATTTTTTTTGTTTTTTGTATTTATTGTAGATAGATAGATATATAGATAAATAGATAGATAGAGGTAGATAGCATATATAGACAGATGTGTGTGTGCTACCTTTCTCCTTTCCCTATTTTCCTAAACATGGATTTAGGCTTGTGTTCTTAAACATGTGGAAAGAATGTTGCTTGTACCACATTGACACGCATCTAAGGTAACATGTATTATTATATAAAAGACAATTTGATAACACCCATTTTTAATGTCGACTATTTATTTCCATTAATGTTGTAAGTTATAGAAAGGGTTTGACGATAATAATATTCAACTATGCGGTTCTAACGTAATTTCCTATTTTTCAACTTAATCACAGTAAAACTCCTCGTCTTGTTGGATGAAATACATTGGATTCACTGTTATCTTAAAGAAGTGGGCAATACAACTTCCTTATACTCTGCAAAATGGCATCAAATAAAATGCAAAGATGTGTGGTACAATTGCCACTGAATAAATGTTAATGGACAATTTGTACATGCTGACAAGGTCTCTTAAGGGGAGGTATGTAGTTTCTTCCCTAGAACTCCATCAAGCTTAAAATTACACCCCCTAGACCCCCTTTCAAGATAAACATTTTACATTTTTCGGTAGAAAAATTTCCCGGCCGAAGGCCGGTTCCTCTCAAATTACAGGCTCGCTATCGCTCGCCAGGAAAAAATCGACACCTAAATGGCACGAAAGTTCTTGAAATTGACAGAAATGGGACGAAAGTTCTTATAATCGCCAAACTAAAGGGGGCGAGCGTCTTAAAATCTAAAAAGCAATGGGGCTAAACATGAGAGAGAAAGGGGTCCAGAAAAAAAATCCCTCAAGTGGAAATCTCCCCTTAAACATTCCTTTCACCAACATGGACTGAGTCAGTGGTGTCCCTAAGGGGGTAGTGGTTATTTATTGGTCTATATATTTAGTAATATATATATATTTTATAATAACCTCGCTAGACGTTCATCAAGCTTAACCCCTCCTGTACCGGCGACGTCCTACTCATTATATTTCAGCTACATTTAGACGAGTTTATGAAGCTTAGGAAGAATATATGGTTGTTAAAAGGATTATTTGAGATAGTCTGTAGCCTGTTAATTGGTAGACGTCCTTCCGAAGCTGAATAATATCGTCTAATAGTTGCCAGAATAAAACTAAAAAGACATCGTCGGTACAGGAGGGTTTAAAAGAACACCCCCTAGACCCCCCCTTCAATATAAATGTGTGCATTTTTCGGTAGGAAAATGTCCCGGCCGAAGGCTGGTTCCTCCTAGAATTACAGGCTCGCTATCGCTCGCCAAGATGAAATTGACACCTAAATGGCACAACAGGTCTTTATATTGACAACAAATGGGGCGCAAGGTCATAAAATCGCCAAACTAATGGAACGAAAGTCATAGAATCTCAAAGGTAATGGGACTAAATATGCGGGGGAAAAATATCTTCTTCCCCCTTAAAGGAGCAAAGGAGATAAAAATAGAAGCAAAAACACACTGGATATAAATTAATAACAAATATGAAGATAAATGTGAAATACAAATATAAAAGAGATAATGGTCTGAAGATCAAATGGGATTGCTATGGTCTCATCAAATGATCAAAATATTAAACTTCACCAAGCGCACAATTTTTTTCTTTTTCTTTAAAGTATACAAGTGAAAAAGTAAAAATATGAATTGGTTGATAAAGGAACATTAACATGAAAATTATGGAGAGAAAGTAAAAACAAATAATTAGGTAAGTCTAAATATAATACAAACCAATCATGGATAAAAGAAAGTATTACACTAGAATAAAGCTATCTGAAATAGTTTGAAAGTGTGGGACCAGGCAATATATTAATTTATCTATGTTTTTACGTTTAATATACTATATATATATATATAGGGAATGAGGAACTTGGATATGGAGGGCAAAAACAATGCGAAAAAAGTATAATTTAGAGGTAGAATACGAACACATTTGTCTTACTTATATATACAGTATATACTGTATATATAAAGAAAGAAAAACAAAAGATATAGATAGCAACAGCGAGAGAGAGAGAGAGAGCTGACCTGTGTAGAGAAAAGCCGAGAAAAGATTGAAACCAGCCCTGGGATTAAAGAGGTGGAGGGGAAGGAGTCATTTGCTTGGGTTGGGAGGACAAGTTTTTGTGACTGGAGTTGCGGACGAGAGCTGATCCCCGCTGAAATGTCGCTCGTGTGTGTGTGTGTGTGTGTGTAATATGTATATTAATTTGTGCATACAAATATACTGTATATATATATATATATATATATATATATATATATATATATATATATATATATATATATATATATATTATATTCTTTCAAGTTGTCCATGTAATAATCTTATCCCATGAAGACACAATATGCTTATGCAACGTAAAATATAAAAACTATTTGAATTTCGTTATTGGCTGTTGTTGAAATTTTGATTATATATATACAGTATAATATATATACAGTATAATATATATACAGTATAATATATATACAGTATAATATATATACAGTATAATATATTATTATACAGTATAATATATATACAGTATAATATATATACAGTATGTACAGTATAATAGCTTTACATTATAGTATAGTATCTGTGGTATTTATATTAATAAATGTTACGATTGTAGATTTTCTGAGCTCCTCGTATGTGTTACTAGTATGAACTTGTACAATTAAAAGATACAGTACTAGTATCATTATGTTATTATTATTTGTGTATTATCTGTAATTATATTATTATTATTATTATTAGTAGTAGTAGTAGTAGTATTAGTAGTAGTAATACCCTGTATATCAATATATTTTGTATTCTATATATCTATTTATATACACATTTTATTGCATTATTATTATTATTATTATTATTATTATTTTATCTTATTTTTTATTTATTTTTAAGGGATGGGTGGGAATCGGACAATTGCATAGCACTTTATGTTGTTAGCTTCAAACAGGTTTGGGTATGTTAGTATTAATTATGTTTAATTAGCTTAAATTAGTATTGTTAATCTAGTTGAGATTAAAATAGATTTGCTTTGGTTTAGATAGCTTGGGGTTAAGATATATTAGTTAATGATAATGAAATGCACTAGTAAATGTTAATTAAATTTTAGCATGCACAAAAGGTAATAACTTTATAAATACTAATACAAATACAAAAACCACAACCACAACAACAACTAGGCCTACTACTATTACTACTACTGATAATAATAATAATAATAAAATAATAATAATAATAGTAATAATAATAGTAATACAAATACTACTACTACTACTAATAATAATAGTAATAATAATAATAATAAAATATAACGCAATAAACACAATATTGTCAACATAAAAAATAAAAAATAAAATCTTATTGCAACACCTGCATTTCCTGACCATTTCTTATCAACCTTTACTGCAAGATCGTGGTCACAGACTCCAAAAATGTACCTTATCACAATCTGAAGCATTGTTTCGTGAGGTCATTCAGGGAACAGTTCAAGCCTATTATGAGTGAAATTTATTAGATATTATCGGTACATTTTATTTTAACGGGCAGATTATATGGTCTATACTGTTTCATATATATTTTTTGTTAATACCTAGACTGTATATTGAAAAGATTCTGTGGATGACTCTTATGATTATGGCTTTCTAAAGTGTTTTGCTGTACAAAAAAAAAAAGTAAATAAATAAATAAATATATAAATCAATAAATTAATTAATAAATAAATAAATTAATTAATACATAAAAAAAGATAGGTGATTATTTTGTGAGCATATTTTATAGCCTAGTAATGTGCTGATAATACTGTAAATATATTTGTGTATATTATTATTATTTTTGTTTGCTAGTGTTTTATGCTTACAAAACATAGAAATACACTAAGAAAAAGTATATTTATAACTATTACGCTATAGATAGAGTAGAAATAAATTAAACTAAATCAACTGCAGATATAAGACACAGCAGGGAGGCGAGAGGAGAGAAGTAGGTTGAAGTTAGTGAAGAGGAAAGAGAGGAAACCATGAGGAAAAGAGGGGATGAAAGAAAATAGGGTGCAGTAAAAGTTCTTGGATTGTGCGTATCATATATATATGTATATATATATATATATATATATATATATATATATATATATATATATATATATATATATACATACATACAGGTGATATTCAGGTAGTCATGGCCACTAAGTCTGATACATTTTAATGCCACGAAAATAGTAAAGGAATCTCCAAAATAAAAATATCAGATAAACAACAAATAAGAAGTTTCATTTCAGCCCGAGACAGCTTCGAAAATATTATGCATCAGCATTAATGACCGTGACTGTACTGTACACAAACTATTATTTTGCTAGACAAAAATAGAAACTACGCATATGCTACCTAATAAAGACACTATAATAAATAAATATGCAAGAGTATAAACAGACTAACAGCAAGAACATTCAGTAGAGCCCATATCTTTGCCATGGAATCAATGGGCGCAGTCATGCATGCAAGTACAACCAATCATCGCCAAATATGGTATTTTATGGGGTGTTAAGTGGGGAGTATTAAGAAATAAAAATATTTGTTTTGAATAAAATTATAAATGTTTGAAATTATAATTAAAATTGAAATATTTGAAATTGAAATGCTACATTTAGCCATACTAAATACAATATATTTGTAATTACAAATACAAATTACTAATGCTGGTTGTGCCTCTTGAGAGTAATTTCTCCTAAAAGGCACCAGGTGGAGGAGGGGGAAGAGGGGTCATCAAATGTTGGTCAAAATCTAATCACTCCTATTCGTGTACCAAACAAAAGTACTGACAATAAATCAAAATAAATATATATATAAATAAATAAATATGATAACAAAAAAAGAACGATAACATAATTTTGGAAAACTCCCTTTTAGCAAAAAATAATAAGAATCATGTGACAAAAAATTAGAGACAAGAATAACAATAATAACATATGGGAGTCGTTATGCAAGCAAGTTAATAATAGGATATCAGACACTCGAAGTAAAGAGGCGGAGGTTACAATGAAAGGAGAGATGAGAAGCTTGCGTGTACGAACCCACAAATCCAGGCGACCTCTTACGGTGCGTCCTGACAATCAAAGAGAAAGGGAGGGGGGCGAGAGGAAAGATATGGATTACGTAAAACCTAAGAATTCCCTCCCAAAGGCATTATCGCTATGTTTTCGATTTACCCATTTAATCCGAGAGACTCTTCGTAGTATAGGAAATAATCACTAGAATAAACCATGTATATTTGTTGCTATATGAGGGTTATTAGGCAAAGTAATATAACAGTATTATTATAACGAATGCTATATACCAATTTAACCCAAGAGATATAATTATAACACTAGTATAAAACTTATATTTTTGCTTTCACTTGATAATTCTTATGCTTTGTAATCGCCTAAACAAAAAAATACGTTTATTATCCAATACGTTTCTGGCTTCGGTATTTAATGGATTATAAGTGCACTTTCTCAACGCGAGGTTCGCTTTAGACTGGGCAGTGAAGTTTTATGGTTATGTAAGACTAGAGTTTAGTTCACAGTAACGCGCGTGCACACGCGCACACAAACACACACACCCACACACACGTGTCCGTGCGCCAGCACACATACTTAAATAGTTAAAAGCACAACAGCACTGAGACATAAATGAAAGAGAAAAACACCATGTAAAATAAAATAATAATAATGAAAATAGAATGTCAGCGAATAAAGGAAAAATGAAACCCAGGCCGAGAGCATAATACGCGAGAAAAGGTTAGGACGCAACAGATAAGAATTAACAGGTATATAAGTCTGCGGCGGCATATCATAACAACCCGATATCAGTCACACGAGTTACCAAATACAGCCCAGATGACCCGACCTACATCCAGGGGGGAACTGTGCTGTCTCTCGCTAGGTTTTCGTCGCTCGGATTCTGGTGTCGTCAGTGAAATTTTCGAAAAAAATAATCAACTCTTGCATGAATATGTAGTCTTGTCTTGCATATGCTCCCACGTGCGCGCGCCCGCGCACACACACACACACACACAGTCTGAATAGTATACAGAGTGTAAGTATCGAAATGGGGAGGCATGAGAAAATAGTAAAGTAGTTAACAAAAAAGTATCAGGTGTTCTCAGATGGCATGATCAACTTACTAAAAACGAATGAAATAATTGTATGAAACAAATTATGGACTAGAATTTCAAGGTAGGAAACAGCGTGGAAGATTAAGAGGCATGTAGTGTATGCTAGGGTTACTAAAAGCAGCTTTGCCTTTTGTCTCCTTCATGCACATAACAAAGATAGTACAAAATAATAATATATACACTTTATACAGTAAATATATATATAATCAAATTAAAGGCGTGACCAGAGATAGTAGTCCATGAGCCAAGACCCGAATTTTGGGATATCGGTACCACCCGGGGTGACTAATTCTCTTAGGTGTTTTTAGCTTGCTACATGTCTCTAGTTTATGTTTTGATATGATAGCCCTTGCACATTGGTAGCTTAATGGTCGTTATCACTTCTTGAATAGACATACCCTACCGAAAATTCCGAAATTTTTTAAAATGTCAAATTTGGGGACAGGAATGCCTAAATGTCAACAAAATGCATATAGTAATTGTCACATTTAATACAAGTCCTGTAAATACACACTAAGCATGCCATGGGCTTGTACATACTATTATGGCAAATTACTACTCCTAAATATCATCTACGTCAGACTCGGAATCTGACTGTTGTGCCACCGGCTCTTCTTCAATAGCCTTGTTCTGACATGTCTGTAACCTGCACATGTCCGTGCATTTTAGACCATTGCTGAGGCAAGTACACTTAGGGAGTTCGCATGACCGCACACACTTGCAAGACAGTAGCTGCATAACAGCATCTGGTGCTGGTGAGCCTCGCATCCAGTTGACGGCAAGCTTACCGTCCTCATCTGTCATCCGACCGCAGTCTGTTGGGTTCGCAACAAATGGCTGGCCCAAGGCAAAGGCCCCAGGGGATGAGCCAAGACATCACTCATTTTGAGCTTTCTGTTCTCGGCAACAAGGATCATCTGGCCAAATAGGTTCCTGTCAGCCTTTAAGATAACCTCCTTGGCATGGTCTTGTGAGCGTGGCTTCATTCTGATGTTAGTGAACGTTCTCAGTTTCGTCTTCGTCATCGTGTCATGAAACTGTATAGTTGGCGTATCGATCTCCAGGCGCTCTTCCTTGAAGGCTTGATATGCATCCTCTCCTATTCTGTAGGCCCCTAGAAGGTCTTTGACAACTTCTGGTGGTGCCATAGTCGCAGTTGACAAACTGACAAGATCTTCTTGCTCTGCGTTGAAGGGGTTCAACCAGCTGGTCTCCATCAGTTGAACTAAAGATTGGACATCGGCCTCATCTCTTCTAATCCTGGGCATCTGTAGGTCTGGGTGGCTGAAGTCAGTATACTTTTGGGCTACTACCATAGTCCTGAGCTGCCTTAAGTACCTGCTGCGATACTCCGATGTCAGGTAGTACCTGGCGACAGCTCCGCCTTTCAGGCTGAAGCCTTTTGTGCCCCCTGGTGTCTGGGTGTCTTTGTTGATCGTCTCTTCGATTGTCTGGTCCACAGGGATCCGTCCAAAGGGATTCTTGCTACCGATCTGGACCGAAAAGCCACCTTGCATGAAGTGTTCATGGACCTCTGGGTGTTCAATGGGCAGTCGAGACATCAAGGCATAGTAGTAGGTTAGGAACCGGGCATAGTTCACTTTGTCATAGGCAAAAACACCACGGTATCATCTGTCGGATTGCTCCTAGGTGGAGCATCCAGTTGCCTTCTCTGGAGGCTCGAATTAAGTCCAGCATGATCTCAACCATGTCCAGGTATGACATCCAGAATGCTGAGAGGTTGTGTTCATCTCTGAGGGTCTCAAGATAAACTTGGAAAAGCTTCATGATATGTGTGCATGATTCACTCTCCATCAGCTCTTGAAAGAGTCCCTGAGACACATTGCTGTGAAAGCTGTTGATGTCCTTCAGTGTTTCATCTAGATGGTGTATGTCCCTTGAATGGTTTTCTTCTAGCCATGAAAGGAAGCCTTTCCATGCAAGCCTCATCAGTGCTTCATACACGAGCTTGTGTAGTCTCACTGCTCTGTTGTACCTCTTGCCGTTCATCACTCCTGACACTGATCCTTCTGCGATGATACCTGATTCCACACACAGATCTCTAAGACCTGCATCTTGAAACCTCTTTCCTATGGTGGAGATGAGATTACAGATTGTGTGGAAGACGCCCATCCTGATGATAATGTTCTTGTACTTCTCTTGTTTCCAGATAACTTCGGCAGCTTTGGCATAGAGTGCTTGATCAAACACGCACACAATCTTGTTAAGCTGTAAGGACTGCATGATAGCATGCGTTTGTTCCAAGATTTCATTAACGGTGGACTTTTCTGTTGCGGGAGCATTGATAGTGGGCAGGTAGCTTACAGTGTCCTGAACCACTGCAATGTCTCTGCGCATTTTGATGTTGAACCCAGTCCAACTGCTGATGGACTGGTCCTCATGGTCTGACATTCGAGTAAGAAGCCAGATATGGTTCTTTGTCTTTGAATCCTGGACTTCCTTGGTAGTGTCGACATATGCAGTCTCAATCCTAGGTGGCCCTGCCCGCCGCCCAACATTGTATATTGGCAGCATTGATGATGTCTGAGTGATGCTTCTTATCTTGGACTTGGTAATCTCTGGCAGGACTTTCTCTGGCACAGAGCCTGCAACCCTGGACTGGACAGCAATGCCATTGACTCTATGAGAAGTACCTGCTCCACTTAGGGTCTCTTCAAGTCGGTCAATGTTATCCCAGGCCAGGGTTGTGAACACACCAGGGTAGATGTTTGCTGGCAGTGGAATGTCATCCTTTGAGCATTCCAGCTTCTGGATACAAAGGGCTGTATCGATCTCCTCAAACATTGAGTAAGACACACAGTGACCAAGACGATTCAGAGTTCGGATCAGTTCTGTGTTTCCTGTCAAAGACTTTACAGCATTGGTCAGCAGTACGTGCTTGGGTGGTTTTGTCTTGCCACTGGTAACAGCAAAGACCAAGTCACTGCCAAAGGAAGTGGCAAGACGTTGAGCTCTTTCAGAGGGAGTTTCACACTCACACTCTCCTGTCAGCAGGGTGTGCAGGAATTGAGTGACTGCTGCAGGAATGACATTCTGATCTGTATCGGGAGGCCATGGCTGACTCACATCTTGTTTATTGATCTCATTCCTCAGCTGCATTCCTGCTTTGGTTAAGACATCTTCAGAGTTAGCTGCTCTTGCTTCTTGCAGGTCTTTTGCCATTTGTGTGCTTGCCGGGCAAGGTCGTCCATTGAGAGGCTGCGTGGATAGATTAGAAGCTTTCCTTTCTCATCTGGGACAAAGCGTAGTGATTCTCCAAACTCGGTTTCAATCTTTCGGCGAACATGTTTCTTTGTCGCTGGTTTCAGTTGGATAATACCACGGGACATCATGGATCTCTCAAGCCTAGATGTGAGGTTTGTCATAGGCAGTACCTCTGGGTTGGGGAATAATTTGGTCCTTATATACAAGCAGAGTTCCTCGAGGGCTTCTGTCTCAACCTCTTCGTAGCGTGCTTCCTCGCTTTCTTCCTGATTTTCACCTGCACCCGACCTGGCGGCCGCTGGGAAATCATCTTTTGTGAAGAGTTTGTAGCACGACTTGTGGTAGTGACCCTCTGCAGCAACAAGGTCTCTGCTAACTAAACCAAGGATTCTCTGGTTGAGTTTCCTTATTGCTGCTCTGCGAATCTTCTCATCTGCTCGTAGCTCAACACACTGTATGAGTGGCTCCCTTGTCTTTGTTGTTTTTATGTACTTGCTTGACTTCTCGCAGAAGATACATACTTTGGCATACACCCTGCTAGTACTAGGGGCATCCCTTGATGCCCTCCTCCTGGGGTCGACGCTTGCTGATTCTATCTTGACACCCTTGGCAAGGATAGAATCCAGTGACTTCTTCATTGTAAAGAGACTACGACATTTACGGTGATAATGTATGTGTGGTATTCCTCCTTCTTCAAGGCCCTTGGCTGCTTCCAGGACTGGATCATGCTGCCTGATTTCTGCAGCCCTGAGCAATGTGTTCCAGGAGTCCAAATCCTGTGGTGACACCAGAGCATCGCTGTCATCATCAGAGCAGTGGATGATACAGTCGATCCGTGCTCTCTTCCTCGCAGATGGTTCCATCCTGCCGTCAAACAGTCGACACACACCTGCAAAAAATATCACCATTAAACCATGAACAAACAAACACATTACATGGAAACCACTCTACATATGTTTGCTCCTTCCAATAATAAATTATCCCCAAAATATAACAAAAATCCCCAAATATGAAATAAACCCCTAAATATGGAGAAACTTGAAATACACATCGGAATAATTCTTGTAGAGAATCAAATAAGCTACAAGAGCTGTTAGAATATATTTTTCAATGTTCCCCATATTTAAGGATTTATTCTAGATTTAGAGGAAAATACCCAAAATATAGAGTATATTCCGAAATATGAGGAAATTTGAAAAATACCTAGGAACAACTCTGGTAGAGAATATAATTCTACATAGGTGTTCAAAGTTTCGCGATGATTGTGTGATGGATTTTAAAGAAAATGAGGAAAACGCCGAGCGTCACGCTAAAAATCTTTATTTTTGGGTAGCGCCCCTATTGCATCAAAAAAATTAGACTAAGCTACCAGTGCGAGAAGGCTATCATATCTTAATGTACTTACAGTCACTCTATAAACATTTTAGTACCATTCGTGTTTAGTCACCCCAGGTGGTACCGATATCTGGCCTGGCTCATGGACTATAGGAAGAGGCAACATAATTTATAATGTATATGAATGAACGCAGAAAGTGTACAATGGAAAATGCATGACGGAAATACGCATTTTGTATTATAATTTGTTTGCTTGATACATGTGGAGTCTTTATCTTAATGGTTGTCGTAAAGCAATTTATTTGTCGTAAAGATATAACATGTTAATTAAAGGCGGTGGTATTGAGGGCTAATGGATGAAGGGTGACTAAATAAAGTATTGTCTTGTAGTTTATTATTTTCCTTTGTATGTTCCTATGTCTATGGATTGCTACATAGATTCCTCTATTGCCTACTCATATGGTCTTATAGTTTTTTCTCTTCCTTTGCATCTTCCTATTTCTAAGGAGTGTTACATAGATTCCTCTATTGGGTACTGACTAACCATCCTTCACAAACTCACAGGTATATTGATTGGTTCTTAAGTAAACATTTTAGTGGAGGCAACTTTCACTCTTCTTTCATTAGCAACTTCATTAGTAAAGGCACACATACACACAGACACACACACAACCACACATACACACACACGACCAGCGAGAAAGTATACCGTCTCGTAACTACTCAATCGGCTTGAGGCTACACACACATCGAGAGAGAGAGAGAGATAAGCTGTGAACCCATTCATCTTTCGACCCATCTGTGAACTGGATCTGCCTATCAGCCATCTATTTATCATTAGTGTGCGCTTCTCCTGTCTGTCTGCAGAAGTAACTCTTATAATTTCTTCACTCTGCTCTCATCTCTCAATCTGCTTATCTCTTATTATTATTGTCATTATTATTATTTTCTCTCTTATTATTTGTATTATCATGTATTCTTGTATAAATGCGCGGAATGTCGATGTGAGTATCCTAGGTTCGAGTCCTTGGAGTGCCACATGTATTTATTGATTTCATTAATTGAGTTTAGAAGTCAAGTTGGTTGGTGAAAAAATATGAAATATTCACGTTGATGATAGAGTATGTGCGTGATCCTCTTTAGGCGGCGTCTGTAAGTTTGTGTCTGTGTAGTATTTGCTCATTTGCTCATCTGTGAATGAATGGTGATGAGGGTGCAGTACTTTAAAATGCTTGTGTGACTGTTCCCCATTAAGTGACTGAATAAGTTGTATTAGAATATCTCGACTTTCCATCGCTACACGTTCCTCCGAGGGACGGAAAATAATAGAGGGTGGTGTACTGAGACCTGGCACTCAGATAATATAGGTGAAAATAGTAGTAAAATACCATGACCTTTAATCACTACCATTATTCTTACTCTGGCATGCTTTACGTTTATTTTCCCATGTTCCAACTCTACCTCCGGAGACAGGCTTACAGTCTGTAGATTCAACCGCTCAACACGATGAAATCAGGTCTTATTCCCGAGTACGAGTGAGACATCAAGAGAGTGTGAGTGCAAATCATATTCCGAGGCATTCTATCCTTATTGCATCCTTACTATATCCCAAACAGCTCCGTAAGGATCAAGATATGGGTTGCTGCCTACTTTCCTATGCATATCCTTCCCTTTCTTTGTAGATCTTCGCTCTTCAATACTTTTCATTCCCATATTACTTTGCCGTCGAATTTCTTCTTATTCTTCGTCTTTTATTATTGCTATCGTTATTCTTCTTATTCTCCGTTGTTTATTATGCATATTCTTATTGTTCGTTGTTTACTCTCCTTATACTTGTTCTTCATCGTTTATTATTCTTATCCTTATTCGTCTTCGTTTATTATTCTTAGTCGTTCTTATTCCTTCTTTCTCATGTCTTTGTTTCTGACCTCTTTCTCCTCCTTACACCCTACTTCTTTCACTGTATATTCAACCTTTCTCTTTCAATATAACACGATTTCCATTGTTTTCTTTCTACATTCAACGTTACTGTTTTCATTACTTCCTTCGCCTGTTCAAATCCACTTGGTCCGTATTCTATCCACAACTAAGTATCTCTTATTTTATCCAGAACTGATTATCTCTTATTTCATTCACAACTGATTACTATTTTTTTATCCACAACTAATTATCTCTTACATTATCCACAACTAATTATCTCTTACATTATCCACAATTAATTATCTCTTACATTATCCACAACTAATTATTTCTTATTTTATCCACAACTAATAATTTTTAGTTTTATCCACAACTAATTATCTCTTATTTTATCCACAACTAATTATCTCTTACATTATCCACAACTAATTATCTCTTATTTTATCCCCAAATCATCTCTTATTATATCCACAACTAACAATTTTTAGTTTTATCCACAACTAATGATCTTTTTTATCTTTTTCTACAACGATGCGTGTTTTTGTATATTTTTGTTCTTTTTCTTTCGATAGTCTGAGCTGGTTTTATAATGTCATTAACTTTGCTGATATCCCCCCCCCTCTCTCTCTCTCTCTCTCTCTCTCTCTCTCTCTCTCTCTCAGCTCTTGTCCATCTCCAGCTTGACCTCCCGACCAGTTTTTTTCCCGCGCCGTGTTGCACTTGCAGGTTGCAGAGCCATCTATGGGACAACTCCTATCAACATTCTTACAATCACCTCCATGTTGCATACCTCACACTTTTGACCTCCATTGCATATCGAGACACCAAAGAAAGTGACAATAAAGTAAAAATAACAGAAATAAAGAGACAAAGTGGATGAACAATAAATGGAATACATTAGGGAGAGGTTAGGTCACATCTGTAGTTATTGTCTGCCATACAACTCAGTTTGGCCTGTCAGATTGAGCTATATGTAGGCCAATTTGGAAGTGTGTGTGAGAGAGAGAGAGAGAGAGAGAGAGAGAGAGAGAGAGAGAGAGAGAGAGAGAGAGAGAGAGAGAGAGAGAGAGAGAGAGAGAGAGATGGACGGCTTAAACAGGTGTGATAGAAGATAAACATAACCCATCAAACCACTCATAATCTGATGTATATATAATATTGTATATATAATATTATATATATATATATATATATATATATATATATATATATATATATATATAATTATCCGGGTAATAGGCCGAACAGTGTATAATTAAAGACCTCCTCTGCGCCATTGAATAGTCTTGTCTCGTGGATAATACTATAAAAACGCCGGCCTTAAAGCGATTGAAAGCAAAACGAGTTCAGGTGTAGCAAGGTTGATTCAACTATGGTATTGCAATCAATATAAGTAGGCATCCTAGTATGTACATATTAACTGATTGTTAAAATTTAATGTAAACTACACTGTTAATACTGAGAAATTCAAATAATATGATATATATATATATATATATTGGTTATAACAGTATATCATGTATAAGTTTTGTTACAACTGAACACCCTAATAGTATATATATATTTTGCTCACAGTTAAACTAAAAAAATGCCCAGTACAGATGGGGTATAGCGCAAGGTATACAATATGGCCCCCACACAGACCCAGATGCCCGTGGTTGCAAGGTGCGGGGGTGAAACGTAGGTCCAGGCGCCTGTGACGTGTTCGCGCTCGGATACTTTCTAAGTCGTGAGGCGCGGTGGTGAGCTGCAGGGGGGGTGAGTTGTCGGGTTGGGGTAGGGGGGGGGGGGGGGGGGGGGTAGGGTAGGGGTAGGGGAGTGGCAGAGATGGGAGTACACAGGGAATGGAACGGTGGCAAAAGTGGGCGAAGGAACTAGCGAAGTGAGAGGAGTAGTTGAACAGGAGGGGTGGGGTAGGGGTGATAGGGAAGGGGTTGGGGATGGAAAGAGATAGTAGGGGTGGGGGTAGTGGTATAGATGGCGGTACGAGGGGAATGGAACGGTGGCAAGAGTAGCTGTAGGGTAGGTGAGTACCAGGGTGGAGAAGGGGTGGTAGGGGTGGTAGGGGAGGGTTGGGGTAATTTGGGTATTTGAGGTATGTGGTAGGGGAGGAAGCAGTAGGGGTGGGGGTAGAGGCAGAGATGGGGAAGGAACTGTGGTAGAAGTAGACGGAGGGAAGAAGGAAGTGACAGGAGTAGCTGTAGGACAGGTGGGGTTAGGTGTGTGGGGGATGGAGTTAGTAGGGGAGGGAATAAGGGGCAAGAGAAGTTATCCAGAGAAAGTAAGAGGGGGTGAAGATAATAGTAAAACATAAGAGAGGAAGAATGAACAGGTAAAAGGAAAACAAAATAGGCAAGTGGCTTAAATTCCAACCTCACTAGGACGTCTCACGTCAGACCTATTACTACTAACACCTCGATTGATCTTAACTTTCGTAAGAGTCCGTGCAGTCATTTGTAATGAGGATACCTGGCACTGATACAAAAATATATTAGATTGGATCAAATAGAATATATTATTATCATCAGACCAATTATTGCACATCAGTTCTTAACACTGATCAAAAGTGGTACATATCTTGCGTTGTATTTTTATAGTAAACATTTTAACAAATAATTCCCAGAAATACAGTATATAGGCCTTAACACAGATGAATTATCAACCAGTCTTCCCTAATGCATTTTTTTAGAACTAATGTTTGTTTGTGAATCACGAATCGCTGAAATTAAATTCCTCTGAGTAAAATACCATCAAATTTCAACCCCCCAAAAAGTTGAAATGTATTTGTGAAAGAGTAAGAGTAGGTGGGAGTGAGTAAAGACAAAGGAAGAACTGTTGAAAGACGTGAGTGAGGGACTGATGATATCATATTGTAACTTGTATCAATCCGAATAACGTTTGAGTGTCACAAAATCAGGTGTGTGTGATGTAACCCTTATTAGAAACGATGACACAATTCTTTTCTGTTTTCTGGCTACTATTGAATGTTTTTCTTCAGATTAAGAAGGGTATATGAAAGTCAGTTGCTTAATAAACAGTCTTTACCCTGATCATTCCTAAGTTGTACAAAATCGTCTAATGATAGTTAGAATAAACTGTCAACATGCGTCATAGGGCCTAATCTTCTGAGGGTTAAATATGAGCATGGTAATTTTATCGTTATTACAGCAACTATTCTGAAAAAATTTAATGAAGTTCTATTACCCATTAACCCCTTGAGAATTATGGCGCGTATTAACAGCTTAGAAAGGATCTCGAGCAGTTAGAATGGTTAATATGATCACAATGAACCCTAGAACACCCACAGATTCTTCCTCATCTAAATAAAAGCGCCTAATGAGAGCCAAAACAATATGCACAAGTGGTTCCTCGGCCACATAAAGGGTTAACTCTGGCCCACAGTGAGACTGATTTGGTTTCAACACGAACGATACATGGTGATAACGTGGTCAATGTGTCACGGTGAGGAAAGGCGGAGTGAAGGGGAACTGAGTGGTGAGGTGAAGGTGGCCACAGCATTCCAAGGTACATACACACACATATACTGACTTATACACACACACACACACACACACACACACACACACACACACACACTTGTTTCTACATGTGTATGAATATAACTCGAAGGGGGGGTCTTGAGGGTGTTTTTTTGTTTAAGTTTGATTGAGGTCTAGGGTGCAAACTACCCCCCCCCCCCCCTCCCTCCCCTTAAATGTGTAGGACTACAGAATGCCAGAAAAGATACCACGGAATATGACTGACAATCGAGTTAGAAAAATATAATGTGTCCACGAAAAAACATAGGTAGGAATAGAAGATAATACAATATATAAATCTAGGTAAAATTATTGAACAGGGTAAATAAAAAAATGAAGAGCATGTAAAACTGAAATTAGGAAAAAAAAAAACAAGGGTAGAAACGAAAAACACAAAGGATGGGAGAATTGGTACGAAAAGCCAAATAGAGCAGAAGAGATTAGAAAGGAAAGGGTGGCAACAAAAAGACTGAAGGACCGGGAAGGCAAATGAAAAGAATGGACAAATAAAATATACAGAATGAAAACAAATGGACAGATAGAATAAAAAGCATGGACAAATAGAAAAATATATAAACATAATTAATTATGAAACAATACTAGGAGACAAGCATATACAAGGGGTGTGTGGAACAAACTAAAAGTATAATACATTATAATATATATAAACAAGGAATGGGATTCCAGAAAATCAATCACACATAGGAGAAATATTGTAAGTAATTAATATATATGGAGAAAAGGAAAACACACTGTAATAAATCAATAGTAATAATAATATTACTATTCAAATAAATAATAATGAAATCAAATAAATACAATTAGTAACTAAAAGCAAACATATATGAGAAATACAGCATTATGAAATAATAATACAGATGAATTAGTAGACAAATAATATATAAAATTAAAGAAAAATATACAAAAACAAATTATTTGGCAAATTATAAACACGAACATAAACTATGCGAGTTGACATCATAAAGGAGAACAGATAACACGCAATCATCAAATAGAAGAAAACGCATATAAAATATACTATCTCATTTGATCCTATTCACACCCAACTCATCGCGTCAATGGCAATACTTATTTCAGGAAATATACCTCAAATAGATAGATAATAATGGTCACCAAGCCAAAAATACAAAAAAGTATAAAGGAATGTCGTGAATTTCCTTACTATTAGTTCTTAAGTATCAAAATATTGCACAGGAAGTACATTATGGAGAATAATCAAAACATTCCACGGATATTTGTGACAGTATATTTAGGAGGGTGCAGGGAGGGGGTGGCGGTGTTCCTTGATTTTAGTTAAGGGGGGATGGACGTATTGATTTGTTCATTATGTATACAGTAAATATATATATTTGTTTTTTCCTCCGTAGATCTCCTACAAGTTTATAAAAACACCCGTCCAAGACTCTCCTTCAAGATAAATTTGTACATTTTTCAGTAGCAAAATGTGCCGGTCAAAGGCCGGTTCCTCTTAAATTATATAAATATAAATATATATATATATATATATATATATATATATATATATATATATATATATACATATATACCGGTATATACATATATTGCATTTGTAATTTATATATATAATTTATCTTTCTTATTATATTTGTTTCCTCCTTAGACCACCATCAAGCTTTTGAAATAGAACAACAAAAATACCCATAAGAACCTTAATCGAGATGAATTTATAATTTTTTTGGTAGAAATTGTCCCGACCGAAGGCCGATTCATACTAATTTGCAGGCTCGCTATCGCTCGCCAAGAAAACAAAATTGACACGTAAATGGCATGAACAAGTCCTAAAATTGACAAACACATGGTATGAAAGGTTTTAAGATCGCCTAACTAATAGGGCGAAGGCCTTAACATTTCAGAGCTAATGTGGCTAAACATGAAGAAGGGGGTCCAGAAAACCCTCCTAAATCAACAGAACAGAATATAACGAGAAGAAAAAAAAGCGGTACGACCAATAGTTAAAAAAAAAATGAAATTGAAGAAACAACCAAAAAAAAGATAAGAAAAAATAACTGAATTTAAAAGAGAAAACTAGAGTCGAAGCATGAAACAGAACATTTAAGAAAAATAAAGATGTAAACGTGAAAAACGGAGATAAAAAATAATAAAAAAAGTGACAGTGAAATGGAAAGGGAGCAGACAGTTAGAGAGAGAACGAGAAAAATGGAGAGAAAAGAAAATAAGAACATAAATAAGAAAACAAAAAGAAAGTAAAAAAGAGAAATGGAAAGGGGGTACTAGAAGAAATGGAGAGAAAAGGAAAATAAGAAAATACAGAAGGAAAAAAGTGAAATAGAGAAATTTAAAGGGAGCAAGAGACAGATTGAGAAAAGAAATAAGAAAATTAAAAATTAAATAAAAAGTGAAAGAGAAATGCAAAGGGAGCAAGAGACAGATGGAGAGGAGAGAGAAGGGGAGGTCAGTTCACGTCTGTCTATCTATCGCCCTGACCCACACTCCCTGACCACCACTGTTCCACTTTATTCTCTCTCTCTCTCTCTCTCTCTCTCTCTATCTCTCTCTCTCTCTCTCTCTCTCTCTCTCTATCTATCTCTCTCTCTCTCTCCTTGTTTCATTAGGTCATATTCTTAACTTTCAGTTCGTAATATTTTCTGTCATGCTTAGTAATAGGACATCCTTTACCTTACCTTTGGATACCTTTGGATGTGTTCGCCGCTCTTCTAGCGGCACCAAGGAGCGCGACGCCCCTCGTTATGGGTGGTGATTTGGTGCAGTAGACTGTTTGAAGCGACAGCTCGTTCCCTTGCGAGGATGGGCTCGTCTGGCACTTTTTGCAGTTCGACATCTAGGGCTCTCTTGAAGTTGTCTAACGAGATGTCCCTCATGTCTCTTACTCGCCGTGGGAGTTTGTTGAAGAGACGTGGGCCTCTGTGTGATAACCAGCCCTCTCGCAGAGAGCCCATAGCACCCCTGTTATTCATCCGGGGGATTTCGCATTCCCAGCCTCTCCTATCACTGAATTTCATGACTATCGGAGTATGTAGGTTTGGTACTAAACCCTCTGCGATTTTTTCCACGTGTATATTATTAGGTAACGTTCTCTTCTACGTTCCAGTGAGTACAGATTCAGTGCTCTTAAACGCTCCCAATAGTGTAGATGTTTTATCGAACTTATATGCGAAGTGAAATTTCTTTGTACACTCTCTACGTCATTTATTTCACCTGCTTTGTACGGGGATGTTAATACGCTACAGTATTCAAGCCGCGGTAGCACTAGAGATTTGAAGAGCGTTATCATAGGCAGTTCACCGCGTGTTTTAAAAGTACGCAGAATCCAACCCGTTAGACGTTTCGCAGCCGCCACTTTGACCTGGTTATGTACTTTGAAACCCATATTTTCAGACATTAATACCCCAAGGTCCCTTTCACACTGTCTTTCCGTTCTATTAATGTGGTTAGATTCTGTTAAGTAATTTGTAATTTCTTTAACACCATTATTATCTCCGTACCGTATTAATTGGAATTTTTCCTCATTGAATTGCATGTTGTTTTCCCTGGTCCACTGGAACAGTAAATTCATGTCTTCCTGCAGTCGGCCCGTGTCCTCTTGTGTGTTTACTATCTTGCTTAATTTTGTGTCATCAGCAAAAGACGACACCGTACTGTGTTCTGGTGTTGGTATCTATGTCGCAAATTAGTATGAGGAAACAGACGGGGAGCTAGCACTGTTCCTTGGGGCACTGAGCTTTTGCCATCCGAAGGCTCAGAAGTGACTTGGTTTACTGCTACCGATTGTTTTCGGTTTACGAGGAAATTGTATATCCACCGTCCGATTTTCCCAGTTATACCTTTTGCTTTCAGTTTGTGGGCTATTATACCATGGTCACATTTATCAAATGCCTTAGCAAAATCGGTGTAAATGACATCCACGTTTTTCTTTTCTTCTAGCGCTTTAAGAATATTGTCATAGTGTTCCAAAAGTTGTGAGAGACATGATCTTCCCGCTCTGAACCCATGTTGACCGGTGTTGTGTAGTTCATTTGTCTCCATGAATGTTGAAATTTTGCTTCGCAGGACTCGCTCGAAAACTTTAATGATGTGGATGTGCTTGTAATAATAATAATAATAATAAACGGTGTATTAAAGAATGGCAGCCTCATGAGCTGAAAATACACATTTTACAATTTAGTGGATGAACATGAGATGTACAGATATGAAGATGGTAAGCTCAGTTTACAAAAAAAAAAAAAAAAATACAATCATGATGCAGGTGCAGAATATAAATTATCATAAAATAACCATGAGAGTAAGATGTGTGTGTGTGTGTGTGTGTGTGTGTGTGTGTGTGTGTGTGTGTGTGTGTGTGTGTGTGTGTGTGTGTGTGTGTGAGCGAGCGAGCGAGAGAGAGAGAGAGAGAGAGATGCTTACTATGCAGCATATAACATATTATAAAAGCACATAATAAGCCTAGGTAAGCATCTTGATTACATTGTTGACGGGGTTGTATTATAAAGTTACAGAAAATATTCTCGCAAATTAAAAAGGAACCTAAAACAAAATTGGGTCAATAAAGATATACTCAATTGTTTCGATATGTATATATCTTAAAGTACACACAAAACTAGTTTAAGTCACTCCATAGATCTTCTCCTTAACATATGAGGGGGAGGGAAAAAGTCATATAGATAAATGAATATATAAACAGAGATAAACAGAAGATATATACATACATTAGAAAAACAGATAACATTAGATAAATAGATATATTAGACAGAGACAGAGACAAATTGACAGACAAACTAAGCAAAAACGTACGACAGACATGCAAAGACAGACAAGATGATGAACAGAAAGCGAACAACCACGAGAGAAATATTAAGAAGCTAACCGCGTAGACAGCGAAGAATAAAAACTAGTAACCATCAGGATCGTGGCTAAAATGCATAATAATGATAACAAACGTGCCATGAACCTTAGAAAATTGAGAAACCGCAGGAGGTGGGAGGAGAAAAAGACGGTGGTGGAGTAAAAGTAAAGTAAGTGAGAGAGAGAGAGAGAGAGAGAGAGAGAGAGAGAGAGAGAGAGAGAGAGAGAGAGAGAGAGATGTTTACATATGTTTACATAGATACACTGGCCACACATACCCCACGATCCAAACGAGGTGGTCAGGGCTTAATTCAAGTAGAGACGGCATATCCGATAGAAATGGAAAGTTGAAGGAAATGATAGAAAAGAGAGAGAGAGAGAGAGAGAGAGAGAGAGAGAAGAGAGAGAGATAGGGGGAGAGAGAGCAGAGAGAGATATAAGAGAGAGAGAAGACAAAGAGAGAGAGAAGACAGAGAGAGAGAAGAGAGAGAGAGAGAGAGAGAGAGAGAGAGAGAGAGAGAGAGAGAGAGAGAGAGAGAGAGAGAGAGAGAGAGAGAGAGAGTCGTGAAACATAAGCTCGTAACCTACCACGAACTTTTCAATGTCCACTTTTTAAGATCATAATTCATGTTGGTTGGTACCGAGCAAGGAGGTTATATAAACAGAGGGATAAGTAGGTAGAGCAGGATGAGCAAGAGCGTGAAGCCAGAAAAAAGGATTGGCAGAGACTGTACTGGTGAATCTGGCTAATACTGACCATAGTGTCTCACAAACATAAGTACAAATAATGATAGTCAGAATAATATAGTAACATAAAATATACATATATATATATATATATATATATATATCTATTTGCAATCTGTAGCCCAAACTTTTATTTGAATAATATTTATTAAGGTACTGGAAGGTCGAAGCGCGTGAGGTTGGCTTTACTGTTTCGCCCGGACACTCCCTCCGTTAGTATCCTTCCTCCAGCCCACCACCCAACCAACCCTATCTCTTGCACCATTACTCCCAGATTGTTTGTATTTTTTTATTTTTGACTGGGTGTGTGTGTGTGTGTGTGTGTGTGTGTGTGTGTGTCAACCTTAGTGATTATGTGCAACCAACCTTAGTGATTATGTGCAACATCTTAATGTAAACAAAATAAAAACAATAGTATCCTCAAAACCAATGAACATGCAAACAATATCAAACGTCTAAGAAGAGGGAAAACTACTCAAAATATAGTAGGTATTCCTCCAGCACATTCGTAGCATGTCAAGTATTACATATCGGGATAAGCATACTGCAGGGCTACTGTTGTACACAAGGAATAAACTTTCAAATAACACTAAAATGAAAAGTTTTGTATACAAATGCAGGGGAGGCTGAACCTCTGCTGAGCCCAGAAATCAAAATTTAAATTGTGTTTGTTCTTGTTCTAAAATGCTTCTTTCAACATAGGAGAAGAGCATAGGAGGGAACAAAAAAACATATCGCATCCATAATCCCCGGGGCGGGGGTACGCCCACGACCCCAGAAAAACATTTTTTTTTGCTTTCAGCCACCAAAATGCAATTTTTGTGTCTTTTGACTAAAGGGCTTCTGTAAGCAATAGAAATTATCATATGAGGGCATAAACACCCGTATAACATCCCTAGCACCCCTCTGGGGGGGCCTCAATATCATGGAATTTGGTAAGAAACTGTTAAATAATATTGTCTGAGGTCTAGTATCTCCAGATGTTTTAATTTAGTTAGCCATCAAACTCCTTATTCTATGACTGCTGTCAAAGAAAACACTGTCTAAGGAGGGCTCACTAATACATTCTCCCCCAAAATGGATTTATGTGTGTGATAATCTAAGATTTTTGTGTGCCAGCGATCATATATTGGCACTTCCGAGTCTATCTACATTTGTTTGTATTACTCAAATTCATTCCCATTCTACACACTATAAGTAGGGTTATATAGCAACGCCTGTACGTTTAGATAATGGCCGTTTCGCCGAAAAATTCGGAGTTTCGAGCCGTTTCATGTCGAAAATATGTCTAACCAAAAGATATATACATTAAATATTTTTTTCTCAGCCTCTTCTATTATTCAATATGGGTAAACGAAAACGCTACATTGTAGGGGATGCTTGTAGGATACGCCATGCAAAAATTGCAGGAAATTTTAACAATTTTCAGTGACTAGATAATTTTACAAATAGTGCAATGAAATTCTGCGCTCGCGCGCGAGCGCACACACATAAAGAGCTGATTTTTTTCAGCTAGTCTTAGTATTTCCATTGGTAATAAGATGGTATAATGCCAGAAACACAATCTCTTCTACAAGCTGACTTGGGGGTCGAAGGTTCAGCCTCCCCATCTATGTTTCGTTATCTTTATATTTAATATTGTCGTATTTAATTATATAAACAAGTAATCAATTGTATTACACATTTATCTGTTAATAACATTTCAGAAAGCTATATATTCTAGCGCATCATGAATTGCTGTGGAATAGAGACTGTTATCAAATAAAACTCATCAGGAAAATAATTGCTAAATCTAATCACAGTATTATCTGCTACGCAATGTTCAACCAAAAATATTTATTATTATCAAGGGGAGAGCGAAACTGAGATAGATGAGAGAGAGAGAAAGAGAGAAAAAGAGAGAGAGAAAGAGAAAGAGAAAAGAGAGAGAGATATATATATATATATATATATATATATATATATAGAGAGAGAGAGAGAGAGAAGGAGGTGGAGAAGTGTGGGTAGTCGTGTCAACTGATACAGATCACTGGTTTTCCTTCCTGGTGGACAAGTCATTTGTGTTCTCTCCTGTCATCCCCCCCCCCCCTTCTCTCTCTCTCTCTCTCTCTCTCTCTCTCTCTCTCTCTCTCTCTCTCACTCACTCGATGCGGTGAAGGATTTTCGGAGAAGAAATCGACTCAGCACAGGACAACCAGGAAGGAGGACCGAAGACAGCGAGGACGGCAATCTACAAAGGAATTAAATACTAATCCGTCAAGAACCGCGAATTTGGATAAAGCTCCACCAACACGACCCAAATTCAAAACCGTCAGGGATAACGACCGAGGACCGAGGACAGCCATGAATGTAAATGTAGATCCGACCAGAACCAAAAATTCGATGAAAGAACGATCTGCGAGTTCTAAAACCGCAACTTTAAAGGTTTTCTATGCAAACGCTCGTAGCATACGCAATAAGTTTTCAGATTTAGAGGAACTAGTGTTTACAGAAAATTATGATGTGATAGGCATAACAGAATCTTGGCTCAATACACAAGATAGAGACTTTTTAGCAGAGTATTCACTTCCCGGTTATGTAATGTTTGAGAACAGCCGAATAAAAAAAAATGGAGGTGGCGTTTTATTTTATATCAAAGAAAGTCTTAACCCGACCCTCGTGTCAAAACCTCAAATTGTGAACGTTGACACATCTTTTGTGCTAATAAAGAATAATAAAGGTACAAAAATAATACTTGCGTTAATATACAGACCTCCAGCTCAATCAGTGCAAACTGACCGAGAAATTTACGAACAAATTGCAGATGTAAGTAACTCACAAGATACCGTAATTTTTGGCGACTTTAATTTACCTGTGACCAAGTGGGGCGATACTCTTACTTCACACTCCGGACATGACTTGTATACGAACTTGCAAGAGAGTTCGCTTTATCAATTTGTTCGAATGCCGACCCGTGGTAATAACGTTCTTGACATTGTACTTGCAACAAAAGAAGAATTGATAGAGAATTTGAATGTTGGTGATGAATTCAGTAACAGCGACCATCGTACGATAACTTTCACTTTAAAGTTTACTAGTAACGAACCAAATAGTAGCATCGAAAAAGTCCCTAATTTCAAGAAAGCAAACTTCCATAAACTTAGAGCTATGTTTAAAGAAACTGACTGGAGCTTTTTAATTAACAATAACGACATAAATACATCTTGGAAGTTATTCGAAACCACTTACCTAAAAGCAGTGCAAGACTGAATACCATCGAAATACGGCGTCCAGGCCATAATAATCAGCCCAAATGGTGGAATAAGATATTTCAAACTGCCTGCTTGCTAAAAAATGTGCTAATGATAGATTAAAATCCTCACAAAATGACGAAGAACGGGTGAAATTTGTAGAGCTACGACGCAAAGCCAAAAAGTTAATTAAGCAAAGTAAAAAGACCTTAGAGTTACATATTGCGAATCAAAGTAAAACAAACCCGAAAGAATTCTATAGTTATATCAGAAAGAAAAAAGTAGTTACTTCAACTGTTGGACCGTTAGTCGATGAAAAAGGAGAATACACCAAAGACGAAGTACAAATGAGTAATGCCCTCAATACCTTCTTTGCATCAGTTTTTACAACAGAAGACCTCAGTGATATCCCTACACCTCGCCGATTCAGATTGATAATTCAGATGTTCTAAGCAATATCACCGTTACAGAGAGAGAAGTATTGAATTGTTTAGATAAACTCAAGGTAAATAAAACGCCAGGACCTGATACAATCTCGCCTAGAGTTCTAAAGGAAGCTAAGAATGAGCTCTCCAAACCACTGACATTACTATTCAATAAATCCTTGCAGTCTGGAACTATGCCTGATCAGTGGAAGCTAGCCAACGTAACACCGATATTCAAAAAAGGCAGCAAAATCCCTACCCAGTAACTATCGTCCAATTAGCTTAACCTCAGTTGTATGTAAAATGCTAGAAACGGTCATACGAGACAGACTCGTAAATCACTTGGAGGAAAATAACATACTTAAAGATACTCAACACGGCTTTCGTAAAAAACGTTCCTGTTTAACAAACCTCTTAGACTTCTTCCACGATATCCTCAACCTCTACGATGAGAGTAAAGCTGTAGATATTATATACCTTGATTTTCAAAAGGCCTTTGACAAAGTTCCCCACAAACGTTTACTGCTAAAACTAAAAGCGCATGGAATACAAGACGGTGTGTTGAAATGGATAGAAAATTGGCTCAGCAACAGAAAGCAAAGGGTAGTCATAAACGGTAAGGCATCTAAATGGACCAATGTAAGTAGCGGGGTACCCCAGGGATCGGTACTAGGACCAATTCTCTTTCTAATTTACATCAACGACATAGATGAGGGTCTCACCTGCACAATCTCAAAATTTGCTGACGATACAAAAATTGCAAATAGCGTACTCTCAAAAGAACAAGTTGACGATATGCAACACAATCTAGATAAATTGTCATGTTGGGCCCAAATTTGGCAAATGAGTTTCAATGCGGATAAATGTAAAGTACTACATGTCGGCACCTAAATGAGAAAGCAAACTATTCGATGAATGGCACTCAGCTTAAAAATGTAAACAGAGAAACTGATCTGGGAGTAACAATATCGAGTAACCTAAAACCGAGTCAACAATGTTCAGAAGTTGTTAAGAAGGCAAACAAAATAATTGGCTTTATAGGCAGGTCATTTGAGCATAAATCCAAAGAAGTTATCCTAACCCTTTACAATTCCTTAGTCCGCCCTCTTCTGGAATACTGCGTTCAATCCTGGTGCCCTTATTACCAAAAAGATATAAACGGGCTAGAACGAGTTCAACGTAGAGTTACCAAAATGATACCTAGCCTAAAGAACAAACCATACGAAGAGCGTCTTAGAGAATTAAATCTATTTCCTTTAACCCAGCGCAGATTAAGAGGCGACTTAATTCAAGTGTTCAAAATCATCAAAGGCATCGACAATATGAACTGTAAGTAAGTACTTCACTATCGACCAATCTAATTACACGCGGGGAAACGGTTGCAAAATTATTGGTAAATCTTTTAACTCGCACGAATCTAAGAATTTCTTCTTCAATCGAGTTGTCAACTTGTGGAATGGGCTTCCCCGAGACGTTATAGACTGCAGCACCGTTGATTCATTTAAATTCCGCCTAGACAAATATCTCGCATCAAACCCGCGACTAACTGCGTTTGTAAATGAATAACTTTATCCTCCCCTCAGTTACTAACCCATATGTCCCTACTAACTTCCTAGTCCTGCCACGTTAGTGGCAGGGCAGTAGTTCCCTTTCCAATGTTCCCTTACCCACTCTAAACCACTGTTTGGACACTTGATCCTCAGTGTTTTGGAGGACAAGCAACCTAGAAGGGTCACTAGATCTGTTGTTGCTTGATTTCCTTTGTACTCCTTTGTACTTTGTACTCCTTTGTACTTTGTACTCACTCACACACTCTCTCTCTCTCTCTTCTTTTTTCGCTTTCTCTCTCTCTCTCTCTCTCTCTCTCTCACACACACAAACTATTCCTAAGCCTTCTCTCGTTTCCTTATGAATATTTAATCAATGTATCTGAAACAATGCTACAAAGCTGCCGTGCATAATACATATAAAATACAAGAAAACACCCAGTATAGGTGTTTGCCTACGACTATTTTACACACAAAGAAGATAATTATATAAATTTACTTAACCTGATGTACATCATATCGCCAAAGTCTTATTCGTCCAGCCTGGCTGCACGTATTTACACACACACACACACACACACACACACACACACTATATCACAGTGCCAAGGGGTCAGATTATCAGATGCCCTACAACACAATGTCATCACCATCGCAATTTGTATTAAGCTTTCTCACTAACTTTATCAGAAAATACCAGATTATAATACTCCGGAACCTTTGACGCACTACTCCTCCTAAACGGATGCCCCATCGATATTGAACACCCAGACCAAAGTTGTACGTAGATCCAAAAATAACCAAGTGAACCTGTCGGATATTCGTTACTAACTGTGGTGGCTCTTGCACTGCGAGATTGTCTCTCTTTTTTTTTTTTTATTAAATTGACACCAAAATGACACGAACAGTCATATAATCGCCAAACAGATGAGGTGAATTTCTTAAAATCTAAGAACAAATGGTAAAAACAAGGGAGAAGGGGGTAAGAAAAACACCTTAACTATTTTGCAATAACTCATTATTTAATTGAGCTTAGGAAAACCCTCAAGGAAATTAACAGCTAAAATTGTTCGATATAACCTTGGAACCCCAGGAGTACTTTACAAACAAAATTAATAGTCTTTAAATATATAAGTACTACCCTGTACCCGCAAAATCCCGGTACAGAAGGTGTTAACCCCTTCTGTACCGGCGACGTGTCTTTGTTGTATTCTAGTTAAATTTAGACGTTTTTGTGCAGTTTAAGAAGGCTCTGTGGTGGTAGAAATGGTTAAGTGAGATAGTTGGATGCTTCTTAGTTGCTGCAGGCCCTTTATTTAACTGAATACAATCGTCTAATAGCTGCCAAGATAAAGTTAAAAGGACGACATCGGTAATGAAGGGGTTATTAATTATATAGTAAATATAATAATGGTTAATAATAACAAACCGATGTAAGCGGACACTAATTACGGCTGTCGCTATTAAGGGGAGATGGGTCGTTTTTCTGGTCCCCCTTCTTTCACAAGTTTAGCCTCATTAGTTTTCAGATTTTATGACGTTCGGCTCATTAGTTTGGCAATTTTAAGACCTTTCGCCACACTTCTTTGTCAATATTATGAATGTTAGTGTTATTCAGGTGTCGATATTTTCATGGCGAGCGATAGCGAGCCTGTAATTTAAGAGGAACCGACCTTCGGCCAGAAAATTTTTCTATCGAAAAATGTACAAATTTATCTTAAAGGATGTTTTTTTTTTTTTTTTTTTTTTTTTTTTTTAGCTTGAAGGTCTAGGGAAAAAAGAAAACAAAATATATATACATATATATATATATATATATATATATATATACACTGTATACAATTTACAAATGAGGAAACAAATACGCCCATCCCCCCTTCAGGAATATGACCTTAAAAGTCTTAAATAATTATATAGTAAAAGTAATAATAAATCAAACGATGTAACCTGACACAAATTACTTCTGTCTATTAATATTATAATATCGACACCGGGTAAGCTCGCGTGCCGCTGGTCTCCGAGAAGAAAAATGGCCAATCCCAAACTCAATCTTATAAACTCGTTCCAATCTTATAAACTCGTTCCAATCTTTATCTTACACGTCGCTGGATGCCGTGTCTTCGATCGGTTAAGGGGTAGGGGGTATTTATTTTTTTTTATTTTTTTTAGTCTATTTTTTTTTTTCTTTTTATTTTTAGTATTACCGGTATGTTTTTTTTTAGTTTCCCCGCTAGACCTCCAAGCTTAAAAAAAAAATAACACCCCCAAGACAAGATAAGTTCAAGATAAGTTTGTACATTTTTCGGTAGAAAAAAATTCCCGGCCGAAGGTCGGTTCCTCCTAAATATACAGGCTCGCTCTCGCTCGCCAGGAAAACATCGATACCTAAATGGCACGAAAGGTCTTAATATTGACAAATAAATGGGGTTAAAGATCTTAAAATCACCAAACTAATGGAGCGAACGTCTTATAATATGAAAACTAATGGGGCTAAACATGAGGGAGAAGAGGAGCCAGAAAAACCGACCATACTCCCGTTTCCCATCCAGTTTGCATAATGGTATATTTAGGATTCCATTATCGCTATTTATTATCCTTGTCTTCCTCTTTCCACTGTGTTTATGTCTGTACATTTCCAATTCTGAAAGCGATCCGTACTATCTGGTAATTGACCACTTGCGAGTTTCAGGCTATAAGGAAGTTGGAGCCGTAAACATCGATATTCAATAGAAATGCAATAATAATGAAGGAATCTGATGGATAGAGAGTATGTTGAATTATATTTTATGTATTTATCAATGTATAACAACCGTATTTTAGCTTGTAATTCTGCTAAATATTGATATCTACAGTTCCTACTTCCTTATAGCCCGAAACTCGTAAGTGGTTAATTCACGTTTTGCCCTCATCTAATCTGATATCTTCATTGTCTGTAAATTCCTCTTGTCTTACGATTCCTCCGTGATCTCCATTTGTCTTCATTTATCTTTTTGTTTGTTCTTGTTCGGGTCTGCTTGTCTATAACGATCTGTTTCTACACTTGCTTGAAGCTATCTGTCAGCTTACTTAAAAACTTGCTTACATTTTTATAATTCGTTCATTTAGCATCGTATATATCGTTTACCTGTCCTTGTTTGACCATGCTCTTATCAGTAAATCAGTCAATCACTCAGTTCCCTCACCCCTTATTACCAGTTTGATAACCATGTTTTCCATTATTGCATTTATTTTTAGTATTCGGCTTCTTGCTACAGTCTGACTGATTCTCTCCTTTAAGTGTCAACAGTGGTAGCTAAATGTATATGCTAATTTTACTCACTATTACATCGTTACTATTGCATACAATAAGTCTATATACACAACTCTCTCTCTCTCTCTCTCTCACCCTCTCCCTCTCTCTCTCTCTCTCTCCCCTGTCAGCTCTTTCCTTACTTGCCTGTCGCCGTGTTTGTCTGTCCGTCTGTCTGTCTGTTTGTCAACCTTTGCCATATACCCAACTTTTACCCCCAACCATACTGGGATTATTTTCTTTTTGTTATTCTTCTTCTCATGGTGGCATTTGTTTTACCTTTGCCGGCGACGATGGCTTCTGAATGGTTGTCCTTATTGTATAGCTTTCACACCCTTTGTATACCCTTAATTTTTAGAATATATACACACATTGAGGGAATGTATATACAGATGTGTACGGCATTATCTGTTAACTTGCATAAGGATCTCTGAATATCGATATATATATAGATTATTCTAGAACTTGGTTAACCCTTTCAGTACCAGTGCCGTCCTTTTAAATTTATGCCGGCTACTATTACACGATTTAATTCTGCTTAAAAAGGGCCTCCAGCAATTAACAGGCTTCGAATCATCTCACTTAACCCTTTCTACTACCACAGATCCTTCATAAGCTGCACCACATCGTGTAAATAAAGCTAGAATGAAAACAGCAGGGGTTAAGATGTCAACAACAACAACAATAACAACGACAAGAAGGCTAAGAATATCCAACAAACAAAACATCACCAACCGTATATCAATCTTTAAGGGGGGGGGGGGGGGATTATTTTGTGGCACCCTTTCTCCCTCGTGTTTAGCTCAATTAGTGTTCAGATTGTAAGACGTTCGAAGAACGTTCATTAGTTTGGGAGCCTGTAATTCAGGAGGAATCAGCCTTCGGCCGGAAAATTGTGCTAGCGAAAAATGTACATATTGATCTAGAAGAGGGATCTTGAGGATGGTCTTTTAAGATTGATGGAGGTCTAGGGAGGAAACTAAAATATATATAAATAATGTTACCAATAAATAAACCCCTTCCCCCCGTTAAGTTGAACCGGTATGTAAGGCAGGACAATTGGTAAACAGAAGTAACGGTAACACAGCCCGCCCGTTCCAGCCTACAAAGCGGCCACAACGATAACAGATGAACGGTAACACAGCCCGCACCGAGGCAGAGTTGATTTTATGCAACCAAAATGGGGTATTGTATGCACAGCTGGTCACGTGAATCTGTATCCACTACGTTATGTTATGTATAGAAGGAAATACAGTATATTTTGGTTGACTTACAAGATTAAGTTTGCTATAAAACAGTAAATGGTGATACTATTTAAATACTGCATAAGATAATAGACTTCTAATTTAATCCAAATTTCAGCGCGTTTGCTTCACATCCAAGAGGATCGGGGTGTGGTTCCTCGTCGGGGAGTGACATTTGGAGAAGTACCCTTACACCTTGTGCCTCCCCCTGGGTGCGATGGGACTAAACAAGATCTAGAGCAGTGTTTCCCACCCCGTATCGCTGATTGTCATAAGAGGCGATTAAAGGAACTGGTCTGACCATCGGCTGACTATTTTTCAGGACCGCAACAGAAACGGACTGTCTTAAATTTTCCCTCGAATAGTAGTCTACCCTCCATCTTAGGTAATTTCAGTGCAATGGCGAATGGAGGCGCCACCTACTGTTCTGCCTAGCCTTCAGTGACAAAGCATATGGAGTGTACTGAACAAGCTATCTCTCCCCTTGGTGTTGTGTCTCACTCAGACGTTAATGGGGACCTGTGATGTACATCTCTGTGGCTCAGCAATATCCCAGGGTAAGCTTGATTATTTGTCTTACCATTCCTATATCCATGTCATATCATGGGACCCAAACACACCTAACAACTTGTAGCCATATGTAAAGATGCCAAGATACTATATAACCAGGGAAAAGAGCGGTAGATCAGTGACAGGATTAAATATTCTGGCAGCTTTGTATTATAGTTTGAAGGTGAGATAACGTATATACCATTTTGTAATAATGTTATGTGATTAGGTAAACACAATGATTTGTTTTCTTATTATTCATCAACATGTCACATTGGATAACTACACCCAGCTTTCCACAGCATTTGTTCCAGGTTAATGTCTTTGCAACTATACGAAGGCTCAGAAGCAAGTTGTATGAAAAATTGCCCCCCCCCCCCACCCGTACGGTCAACCGCTCGCCAGCCCCCGGTCAATTACTGGATGCCCCGCCAATCAGACCCACACTTGGCGAATTATCTGATGGGGGAGGGTAATTACAGGCAGCTCTCCAGGGGGGTCAGGGGGGCTGCTTCTACTCTGGTTGGGGTTTTGTTTATGTTGTTGTTGGTGTATTGCTTGTGTTGAAGTGTGGAGAGTAGTTCGTGGTGGTACTCTTGCCGATGATCTTTAAGAGTAATTGCTTCCACTCTCGTTGCGGTATTATTGTTTGTTATTCTTGATTGTTTGTGGATGGTTTGAGAAGGGGTTGTTGTTGTTGTAGTTCTCCAGACTGTCTGGCCGAACAGTCCAGAGTCCTGTAGACCGAAGCCGCTCCAGATACTGGAGCGAAGGGGCTAGGGTGAGATGAGAACCGTCTCTGAGAGGACATCGGGAGAGGGGATCATCAGCCCACGGGTTTGCACCCCTGGGTCAATGTCCCCATCTTCCGCAGCCCCCCTTGCAGTGCCACCAAATCGGGCGATCTCGCCAGCATCTAGAAGGAAAAGTAGTATATAGGAAAAGAGACAGATAGAAACTGCCAAAGTTGGGTAGAGGATGCCAAACTTCACTCTGGATAGGACCAGCCCTCTGTGAGGGCTGGGGTTACTAGAGAAGGGGTTACTTCTGGTGGTAGTCATACTGTTGCTGTTTCTGTTGTTATTTTTGTTGGTATATTCGATCTTATTGTTGAGGATGATAACGGGCAGCTCTCGAGGGGATAACTCTGCTTCTACTGTTGTTGTGTTTTTTATTTATAGTGTTTGTTGTTGTTGATGGTGGTGGAGAGGGGCTTGTATCGGTGGTGGTGGTACGGTTTTTGCAGTTGTTTTTGTTGATGTATTTCTTGCTGTTGAAAATGATTACAGTCAGCTCTCGAGGGGGTAAACCTGTTTATACTCTAGTTGTTTTGTCGTTACTGATATCGTTTTTGTTGTTGAGTTTTTGTTGATGGTATGGAGAGAGTATTTTGGTGTTGCTCGTGGTGATGCTGTATATAGGGGGTGCCTCTACTGTCGGTGTATTGTTGTTGTTGTTATTGTTTTGTTTTTGGTGATGGCATGGGGAGAGTCTTTTGATGGTGCTCGTGATGATGCTGTTCATAGGGGGCTATCTCTCTCATTGTATTGTTGTTCTTGCTGTTGTTGTTGTTGTGTTAAATTTTTGTTGATGGTATGCTGTTGTTGTTGTTGTAGTTGTTGTTGTTGTTCGTCTTGTTATTCAAAGTATTTACAGGCCGCTCTCAAGGGAGTGCGGGGAATGCTTCTACTTGTGTGTGTTGTTGCTTTTGTATTTTGTTACCGGTGTGGGGAAGGGTTAGTGGTAGGAGTGTTATTGTCTCTGTTGGTATTGTTGTTGATGTTATCTTTTTGTTGATGGCGTGGGAGAAGGATGTTGGTGGTGTTATTGGTGTTTTAGTTGTTGTTGTTGTTGTTGTTGTTGTTGTAGTTGTTGTTGTATGTCCTGTTGTGAAGAATATTTACAGATCGTTCTCAAGGGGGTCAGGGCTGGCTTTTACTATGGTGTTGTTGTTGTTGTTGATGATGTTGATGGTGATAATGGTAATAATGCTGTTAGTTTGTTCTTATCGGTAATGTCGTTGGTTATTGTGCTATTTGAGTTCTTGTATGTGGTGATGTTGATATTGCAACCTCTACAAAATAAGTTATGAGTACTTAAGCTTTGCATTCATGCTTATTGTATATAGTGTTTATCCAGAAAATAGCTAAGGAAACTATCTCACAATATATATATATATACATATATATTTATGTTACCTTTCTAGACATATGTAACTATATCTTGAGATTTGATAGCGGTCATTCCCTACCACACACACACACACACACACACACACACACACACACACAAATATACACTCAACTAATTTCCATAACCCTAGTAAGCGATACTCACCACCTTTCATCCGATCCCCAGTTTCGCTCAAAACACTTCTATAATGTGGACCACAATCTTCACCGACCTCAGGCGCTAAGTCGACGTGTTCATGTCCTTCATCGCTAAAGGATTGAATATTAATAACACTACCCACGTTATCGGCCATCATCTCCGATCTGATATAGATTTCCTGAGATCACGAAGAAAAAGGGGGAATTATTTTTTGCTGGTCCGTAACCCCGAACAGCTTAGTGTGTGTTTATTTTATATATTTGTTTTGTATGTGTGTGTGTGTGTGTGTGTGTGTGTGTGTGTGTGTGTGTGTGTGTGTGTTTGTGTTTTCCCCGGTGCAGGATGATTATCTATTATGTTTTCTTCACTAACCAACTTTACTCCCTAAACTCGATTAATGAAATTAACAAACACATGTGGCAGTCCGGGGATTCGAACCCAGGACGCTCACACCGAAAATCAACACACTTATGCATTGCACCACGAAGACAGTTATAGTAGATCATGGGGACTGAGTTGATTAATTTGTTTGTAATCTTCCTCACTTCCGGTCGATGTATTTTGTGAATTTTAAGTGTTGGCAGGATAACGATCAGTATTAATGCTTTCTTATATGTGAATTTCGTGAAAATATAACTGTTTGCACACGATTTATTGATGTATTTGATTTCAGCTACATCTAGACGATATTATTATTAACCTCTCAGATTAAGCATGTTGCATATTTATAAGACAAAGTTTATTAGTGCACGTAGGACATTAAACCGTTCAGTACCAGGGACGTCCTTTCCATCATATGCTGGCAACTATTGGACGATTATATTGAGCTTAGGAAAGACCTCAAGCAAAAATAAGGCTTCAAACTATCTCAACCAATCCTTTTAACTACCACAGATCCTTCCTAATTGCGCAATGTCATCTAAATACAGTTATATTAAAATAGAACACGCGTCGCTGGTACGCAACGAGTTAAAACAAACCATTATAAGATCGGTTTATACCTATTTGGTCCGAGGGAAGCCTATTTGGATTAGCCAAGGATGTTAACAGTTCATCGGTGCCTGCAGGAATTTCGAGGCACCCGCAACGAGATCGGTTCTAATGGGAGCCTGTCGGGGATCCTTCTTGGTCCCGCGGTACAGTCGGGCTTAAGTGTTGCGATTCGCTTCATAATTTCAACACTACGCACCTCTCTTATTATGAGGTAAATATGCTCCTTCATACAACTAACTAAAGATTGTCATGAAGGGTTTGTTTCATGGGTGTTGCTTATAATATTGAGAGAGAGAGAGAGAGAGAGAGAGAGAGAGAGAGAGAGAGAGAGAGAGAGAGAGAGAGAGAGAGAGAGAGAGAGAGAGAGAGAGAGAGCGCGCGCGCGAGAGCGAGAGCGAGGACTATATTTACTGGAGAAAAAGTGTACAGAATGTCTCTTGCCACTTCATCACATTATAAAATCCTTCGAAACACCCAAGAATCAAGGTTCAAATGATAAAAGATAGAACCCCAACTTTCGAACCCGACCGTACCCAGGGCTCGAACCCGGGGCCCGAACCTCCCAGGGCACCAAATGAGCTCGATGGGTATTTATTGGAAGGCATAATGGCTATAATCGCCCCCCCTTCCTTGAACAAATATTGGCCCAGATTATAAGATTAAACGTGGCCGGTCAACGAGGCGTGCAACTTCCATAAAGGCCAAGGGGGAGGGTTCGTTTAAGGGCGTAGGGTTTATTAATTAGTTTATGTATTTATTTATATATTATTGTTTTAGTTTCCTCCGCAGACCTCCATCACACTTAATCAATTATCCTCAAGATCCCCCTTCGAAATATTTTGTTTTGTTTAGGTTAATAATGTCCCAAGGCCGATTCCTCCAATAATACAGGCTGGCTATCGCTCGCCTGAAAAAAATCGACACTTAAATGGCATGAACGGTCTTGATATTAATAAAGAGATGTGACGAACATTCTTAAAATAGCCAAACTAATGGGGCGAACGTCTTTAAATCAAAATCGATGGGGCTACACATGAGGCGGAAGGGGCTCCAGTCCAGAAAAAGCATCTACATCCCCCTTAAGTATATTCATATGGCGGTATATATTATTTTTAGAATCTTGGGGAATTTCTGGTCGCGAGGGATTGTTACTGTCTGCATGTTAATCGGTGCATTGACACGAGCCTATTCCTTTGTTTATTCTGGCTTTTGCTATATTATTGTATTCAAGGTTAGAAAGACATATGGCAGGGATACAATGGGATAATCGACAATTCAGTCTATTGACTTTAGAGGTTCTTTCGGAGCTATAAAGTGGCTTAATAATGATTTATGTATGCATATACTCAAGCACATACTCCATAGCTGCGGGTGACCGACTCGAGACAGAGCCCGAACAGAAACAACATTTAAAGTTCCAATTCTTAGGGTTCGGGACCACTTTCGCGTTCCCTCACGCCTTTCTCTGTCTCGTCTAGTAGGCGAATTGTACATGGGAAGGAGGATTCCTAGCCTCTCGCCTCAAATAATAATACTTAGAATAAAGTGAGAAAGACGCCACCGTGTTGATGAGATTTGGGAATGTTGGGTCACCGAGAATTAACTAACTAACTAACTAACTTACTAACTAACCAACTCTCTCTCTCTCTCTCTCTCTCTCTCTTCCCCGGATTGTTAAAAATGGGACCTCCAAGCTCCTACCTACCTGCTGTCGCCCAATGGATTCTTATTAGCATCCCCGAGAGGACGGCCATGCTTCAGGTGAGACTAATTTCCATAATCAAGGAGGGGAATTTAATGCTCACTTCCTCTAAACAAATTTCCTGTGGCCGCAAGCGTTGTGGTAAATTATCTACAAGATGGACTAAATAAATATGAAACGCAGAAAGCCCTTCATTATCCGATACTCTGATAGTTTGATAAGATAACTAGATAGCTGGATGTGTGGATAAATATATAAATACGTGAATAAATTATAGTCAATATGGTAGATTCATGCAATTCATGTATCCATGGAGTGAACTATTAATAGATATAAGTAAGATATGGACAGTTGATAACGCAAATGTCATGCTTTATACTGTATAACTATATAATAATCTAACAGTGTATTTAATTATATGTGTATTTGTAATTGTATTAATATATCTTTTATATTTGTTTACATACAGATTTACAATTATCTCATTTACGAACTGGTAATTACGGTTATAAACGAACAGTATTATTCCATTAATGAATAATTAAAATGTTTCACAAGGCAATTACTATATGTTTACATACTTTGAAATATTTTAAATAGGCGTATTACAGTGCACATATGTAATGGGATATTCAGTGGACACAGTAGGTCCAAAAGTATAGGCATATTGCGACCTTACATTTTCTTTTGTGTATCTATGATAAACTCTACGGTACACACATCCTGTAAATAGTAAAATTGTTCGCTATGGAAGGATAGAATAGAGACGATATATCCTGTTTGCACATGGTGGTCATTGAGAGAGAGAATATTTGTTTACATAGATTTACAAAATTACATTGTCCACACAGACCTTGCAGTCCAAAGCAGGTTATCAAATTATAATTCTTGCAGAATTAACGGAGCCCCAAATAAAGCAAAGGAAGAAGAGGATAGCACATGCGAAAGAGAGAGAGAGAGGAGAATGCGTGAAGGTTTCGTTTATTTACAAATTATTATTTCACCTTCAATATGCATTGAAAAACTGAACAGACGCACCCTTTTGAATACGTTCATTTTTATCATAAAAGAAACAAGTAATTTGAAAAGCATATTTCATTCCGAGAGGAAAAATTAAAACAAAAATAATAGCAATATGTAGGAAACGGAGCAGGGATATAGCTGGTTTTACAGGTGGGAAATTGCATGTATTAGCAACTAATTTATCGATAATTAATGGGTAAATATGAATCTACGATGTCTTTGTGTCGTATTAATGCCAAGTGTTCATAATTAATAACATATTTCGCTATTAATCTTGAAAATAACGGAGCAAAGAAAATGGGGGCATGGTAATTTACCCTCAGGTGGAAAAACAGATTATAGTAATAACTAGCGAACGACCAATACGAATAGTGTAGCAGATGAGTATAATTAAAAGAGGAATAGGATGAAGAAAGGGGTAGAGTGATAAAGAGAAAAGGAAGGAGAATACAGGAGAAGAAGATTGGTAGAATGAAGAAGATGAACGATGGCTAGATTGAATTAAGTAATGCTGAGCAGAAGTAATATGTAGTAGACTGAGAATGGGGTATATAATTAAGAGGTGAAGGAGCAGACAGCAGAGTAGAAGGAGCATGGATAGTAGAATGAAGAAGGAAGATGGGGAGAATGAAAAAGAGAACGAGATGGGAGGGCCAAGCTATGCATAATCAGTAAAAGTAGCAGAATGAGGAAGAAAGTAGAATGAAGAAGAAAGCAGATTAAAGTAAAGAATGAAGAAAAGAAGAATGAAGAGGGGAGAATATAATTGTAATAAATCAATAATAGTAGTAGAATGGGGAAGAAAACATAATGAAAAAGAAAGCAGAAGTTTACAGTAAAGAAAGAAGAAACGAAGAATGAAGAGGGGAGAGAGTACAACTGTGGATAATCAATAGCAGGAGTAGAATGAGGAGAAGTAGCATGGAGAAGAAAACAGAAGAAAGAAGAAAAGAGTAGGAGGAAGAGAAGTAGAACAAACAGTGAAATGAGTAAAGAATGAATAGGAGAAAGCAGGAGAGTAAATCAATGAGAGGGGAAGGGGTACAACTGTGGATAATAAGTAGAATGAGGATGAAAAATAGAAAGAAAAGAACAAAATAAGAAGAGTAAGAGAAGAATACAAAAAATAAGATAGAAAGGGGGAAAAGAAAAAAATTAAGAAGAGAAAGATAAGAATGAGGATAACAAATGAGAGGGGAGAGCAGAGGTGTGAGTAATCGATTATTAAACGTAAAACAACGAGGAAGAAAAACAGAATGAAGAAGAAAGCAGAACAAATAAGCAAAACATAAGAAAATATTAATACAGAGGGGAAGGTAGAATGAGGATGAGATAAATAGAATGAAGAAGAATTAAGTAAAAAGTTAAGAAAAGAAGAATGAAGAGGGGAAGGTAGAATGAGGATGAGAAGTAGAATGAAGAAGAATAAAGTAAAGAATTAAGACAAATTAAGTAAAGAATGTAGAGAAATGGAGTAAAGAATGGAAGAAAATAAGAATGAAGAGAAGGTAGAATGAGGACGAGAAGTAGAATGGAGAAGAATGATGTAAACAATTAAACATGAGAACAATGATGATGAGAAAAGTAGAATGAAGTAAATATAGAAGAACAGAATTAAGAGGGGAAGGTAGAATGAGAACGAAAAGTAGAATGAAGAAGAATGAAGTAAATAATGAAAATAATTTAGGCAAATAATTAAGAAGAATGGAATAAAGAATGAAGCAAATAAGAATGAAGAGGGGAAGGTAGAATGAGGACGATAAGTAGAATGAAGTAAAATAATGAAAGAGGAGAAAAATGAAGAGGGAGGGTAGAACTGTGGCTAATCTATCTTACGTGGGCTGGACAATATAATCACCTGTTCTGAGCTTGTCTTGCATGAGGGGGGGGGGGGGAGAGACGCTGGTAAAGAGGAGGAAAAAGGAGGATTAGAGAAAGAAGGAGTAAGGGAGAGAGAAGGAGGTGGGGGTAAGGTATGAGCAGGAGTGAAGGAATGAGAAAGGGAAAAAAAGGGGCATAGAAGGAGGGAATAATGAAAACAAAATGTGGGAGTGAAGGAAGGAGAATGGTAGAATGAAATAGGAGTGAAAGAAAAAGATTAAAAGCGAAGGGGAGAAGGAAGTAGTAGGGGAAGAGGTAGGAGTCATGGAGGCAATAAGTAGGAATGAAAGAGGAAGAAAGGGTAAAGGGAGAAGGAAGGCGTGGGGCAGAAGGAGTACAAAGGAGTACAAAGGAAATCAAGCAACAACAGATCTAGTGACCCTTCTAGGTTGCTTGTCCTCCAAAACACTGAGGATCAAGTGTCCAAACAGTGGTTTAGAGTGGGTAAGGAAACATTGGAAAGGGAATTACTGCCTTGGAACTAATGTCCGTGGCAGGATTAGGAAGTTAGTAGGGGACAGATGGGTTAGTAACTGAGGGGGGGATAAAATAAAGTTATTCATTTACAAACGCAGTCAGTCGCGGGTTTGATGCGAGATATTTGTCTAGGCGGAGTTTAAATGAATCAACGGTGATGCAGTCTATAACGTTTCGGGGAAGCCCATTCCACAAGTTGACAACTCGATTGAAGAAGAAATTCTTAGATTCGTGTGAGTTAAAAGATTTACCAATAATTTTGCAACCGTTTCCCCGCGTGTAATTAGATTGGTCGATAGTGAAGTACTTACTACAGTTCATATTGTCGATGCCTTTGATGATTTTGAAACTTGAATTAAGTCACCTCTTAATCTGCGCGGGTTACAGGAAATAGATTTAATTCTCCTAAGACGCTCTTCGTATGGTTTGTTCTTTAGGCTAGGTATAATTTTGGTAACTCTACGTTGAACTCGTTCCAGCTTGTTTATATCTTTTTGTAATAAGGGCACCAGGATTGAACGAAGTCTTCCAGAAGAGGGCGGACTAAGGAATTGTAAAGGGTTAGGATAACGTCTTGGATTTATGCTCAAATGACCTGCCTATAAAGCCAATTATTTTGTTTGCCTTCTTAACAACTTCTGAACATTGTTGACTCGGTTTTAGGTTACTCGATATGGTTACCCCCAGATCGGTTTCTCTGTTACATTCTTAAGCTGAGTGCCATTCATCGAATAGTTTGCTTTCCCCTCATTTAGGTATCCGATATGTAGTACTTTACATTTATCCGC
>CM064489.1:3870077-3885077 GCA_032716605.1 Paralithodes platypus
CTCTCAGCAGGTGTCGCTTTCCTGTCTAGTGTCTATGTTTTTATGCAACCAGGTTAAGGCAGTTGTAAAAGTCCGATTGCATAGTTCTCAGCTAGTCTAGGGATAAAAACATCGGATCCAGTGTACAGTATATTCACAATTCAGTATGTACATTATTAAGTACACAAATGTTTTCTCCTAAATTGCAAGCTCGCATCCGCTCGCCCAGAAAATGGCAACACTTAAATAGAGTGAAGTGTCTTATAATGGACAAACAAATAAGGCGAAACGTCTTATAATTTCCAAACAAATATAGTGAAACATGGGTAGAAAAGGGGGAGGGGGGGGGGAAGGAGGGGGGGTGGGGGAACACCCACCCGCAGCAAATAAGGTCCCCCCCCCCCCCTCCTTCCTATTCGACACGTGGGATACCGAGTACTCTGTATTCCGGTTTAAGGGGAGAGGTAGTTGGGTTTTCTGGACCCCCCTCTCCCTCATGTTTAGTCCCATTGTTTTTCAGATTTTAAGATGTTTGACCCATTACTTTGGCGATTTTCAGTCTTTTCGCCCCATTTTTTTTCTTCAATATCAAGACCTTTCGTGCCATTTAGGTGTCGATGTTTTCCTGGCGAGCGATAGCGGGCCTGTAATGTAGGAGGAACCGACCCTTGGCCGGGATATTTTTCTACTGAAAAACTTACAGATTTACCTAGAATGGGGATCTTGGAATTTGTTTTTAAAGCTTGGTGGAGGTATAGGGAGGAAACTAAAACAATAATAAATAAATCGACCAAAAACTGTAGCCTACCCCCTTAATACAATCAAGCATAATTACAGCGTACTCGTTTTTATACATAAACATGATGGATGTTTTATTCATTTAGTGTGTGGCATTCAACGGTTATAACGATATATACAATTACGGTATTAGAACAGTACTGTTGGTTTGACTTCAGTTAATGAAATCCCTTGAACTGAAATCGCAATATCTGTTGGAAAAATATGCAACAATATTTATGCGTAGTATTTACGCCAAGCTTTCATAATTAATTAACATACTTCGCTACACCAAATTCGTAAGAGCTAAATAATCCAGACGAGGGCATGGCAATTTACCGTCAGCTGGAAATAAGCAGACTCTAGTTTACCAGCATAAAACTATACCCGGTTCCAAATAGGTAGGCTATAGACATCGTGAACCCTAACCTTTCCAACTTAAAAAGGGCTAGAACAAATGGGCTGTACAATTTCCAAACCTTATTCCCTGGCTGACCCTTCCCAAATGGTCGAAATACTATCTTGATTACTCTAGTCGTTGGTGAGTTATATAGAGGTTAATGTTCAAAAGTGTTGGCCTACTTACTTTTTTACTTAAGGGGGGGGGGGGGGTTAACCTGCGTTTTGTTATTTCTGTCCTTTTCTCTCTTTCTCTGGCTTGTATCCCTTCGGCCCCATTCAGCCAACTATTTTAAGACGTTTATCCCCATCTAGGTGTCGATTTCTTCCTGGCGAGCGATAGCAAGCCAACATTATATGAAGAAATACGGCTTCACCGGACACATTTGCTATCGAAATATGTACAAATTTAGCCTGCTGTCAAACAAAAATAAAAAATATGCTGGCTCGCTACCGCTCACCAGTAAAAAATTGACACCTGGATGGGGATAAACGTCTTAAAACAGTAGGCTGAATGGGGCCCAATGGATACAAGCCAGAGAAAGATATAGAAAAGGACAGACCAAAAACAGGTCACCCCCCCCCCCCACCTCCCCCTTAAATTATGGCTATCTATTATATGGCTAACTATTATATATATTTAGATTGGGAAGATATTGTAAGCGTTTGTGTTTTTTATCTGTGTTTATTTTTTGTTTTATGTTGTTTTTGTGTTTTCCCTGTTCTTGCTCTGTCTTGAGTCGGCTAGCCCCAAAATGGGGATTGGGCCTGAGCATATAGATAGATAGATAGATTGGGAAGATATTGTAAGTCGTTGTAAGAGGGTTGCTTGAGTTATATGTCAAACGGTTTCATTCCAAAACATTCTTCCTAAACTGCTTAAGGGGATATATCCACTTGAGATATTTTTTTCTTTTTGACTCCTTTCTCCCTCATGTTTAGCCCCATTGCTTTTCTAATTTTAAGACGTTCGCCCCATTATTTTGACGATTTTAAGAACTTTCGACCCATTTCTGTCAATTTTAAGACCTTTCGTGCCATGTAGGTGTCGATTTTATCCTGGCGAGCGATAGCGAGCCTGTAATATAAGAGGAACCGGCTTTCAGCCGGGATATTTTTCTACCGAAAAATGTACAAATTTATCTTGAAAGGGGGTCTAGGGGGAGTAATTTTAAGCTTGATGGAAGTCTAGGGTATCAACTAAAAACCTCCCCTTAAAATCGCCTAATGATAATTAATGTGTGTGTGTAAGTGTGAGAGTCCGAGTGTAGGGGGTGAGACAGTGAAGCACGGGAACGAGGTGGCTTCAGAGATGGGGTCGTTTCGTGCCATGAGTGAGCACCGTGCCTCATGTGAAGGCAAGATGGCAGGTGCTCGTTGTACTCTACGTGCTTCACATGTCTCACTCCCTATACTGGAACAAGATCTCACGGGCTTCACTGTTCATTGTCAAGCGGTGAATGTTAAGGCTCTCAGCCTATGCCCGAGAGGAAGAAAGTTGGAATATAGAAAAAAAAAAAAAAAAAAAAAAAAAAAAAATCAAAATAGTATCCTAAGTATTCAAAGGGTTGAGTAACGAAATAACCGATTAACTATTCATATATCACTAAATGAATAACAAAAAATAATAATAATATACAGTATACAGTATATATAATATGTAATAGATAACATAAAATTGCTTATATATATATACTATATTTACCGTAGTACGGTAATAGAAATACAAGGGATATTTTGTGAATAATATAAATGGACCCCAGCAACGGAAAGGACCTACCTGTGTAATTACGTATATCATTTCCTGATACATAAACTAGTCTAACATAAATACTATAGCAAATTATCGAAGTTGGTGGCATAATAGGAAAAGCGGGAAGAAAACGGAAGCAGATCAGACAGGAAAAGAGATAGCCAAAAGATAAGGAGAGAGAGAGAGAGAGTGTGTGTGTGTGTGTGTGTGTGTGTGTGTGTGTACTGTATATGTGTGTATAAAAGACTATTAGCAACAGTAAAAAAAAAAAAAAAAAAAAAAAAAAAAAAAAAAAATAATAATAATAATAATATAAAACCTAAGATACAGGGATAGGAGAAGAATAATTAATAGAACAATAGAAGCCATAAGCAACAGGGATAGGAAGAAACAATAGAATAATAGCGCACATGAGAAATAGGGATATGAAAAGAATCAGTAGACTAATAGAAGATAGCCGAAATAAAGATAGGAGAAGAACATATAGCATAATAAAAGACAGAAAATGGGACAGAAAGAGAACACATGGATAATAGAAGACATAAGAAATAGGGACAACAGACGAATACAATGATAATAAGAAAGCATTTGAAATAGGGCTGGGAGAAGAATAAATAGAAGAATAGTGCAAACCGGAGGGACAAATAGAGAAACAAAAAAAGCAGAAACAAAAGGATATAAATTGTGTGATAGGAACATTATCTACAACATTACCGGACAACACCTGGAGTAGTAAACATAAAAACGAAGATAAATACATTACGAGAAACAAGTGAAGAAAGAGCTAATCAAGATACGTACAAGGGGTAGGAGTATAAGTTAAGGGGAGGTTTTTAGTTAGTTCGCTAGACTTCCATCAAGCTTAACATTACAGCCCCTAGACCACCTTTCAAGATAAATTTGTAAATTTTTCGGCAGAAAAATTTTCCGGCCAAAGGCCGGTTCCTCTTAAATTACAGGCTCGCTATCGCTCGCCAAGAAAACATTTACACCTAAATGGGACGAGTCTTAAAAGTGACATAAATGGGGTGAAAGTTCTTCAAATGTTCAAAATAATGGGGCGAACGTCTTAAAATTAGAAAAGCAATGGGGCTAAACATGAGGGCGAAAGGAGTCAAGAAAAAAATCCCGTAAGTGGAAATCTCCCCTTAAGTGCATACCAGTGGAACGAAGAGGTATTGCAAGACGAGAGTAAGAGAATAGAAGAAGCAAACAATGAAACAAATAAATACATAAATAGAATTAAAACAAAGAACAAATATAATATATAAAGCAAGAGTGATGAAAAAAGGATTGATTGATTTTATATGTTTAATATGCACCAAATATACATTACAAAGACACAACAGACCAGGAACAGGCCCATATGACTTAAGTGGACTTGTATATTTATTTGTTAATTTATGTAATTGTTCTTCTTAATTTCTCTATTTTCATGATGCCCCAGCCGAAGGCCTAATCTTACTAAATTGCAGGCCTGTTATTGCTCGCCATGAAACAAATGATACCTGAATGGCACGTAAGGTATTAAAGTAGTCAACTAATGAGGCGATTGTCATAACATCTCACAACTAATAGGGTTAAACATGAGGGAGAAAGGGACCCCCCCCCCCCTCCCCAAGCCCCCGTTATTATCTAGTCAGTTACAACAAATAACACGAAATACGATCAAGTGAACTAAGGGATTAGTGACTGGTTTAGAAGCAATGGAGGTGCAAGTCAAAATACGTGTACGGCATTAAGGATAAGAAGGAGGCGAAGTGGGAGTGCTAAGTTAATATATAAACAATGTAAGAAACAGTTCAGTCGTACACTCAGTAACATATATGGATAAACAGTATGGACAATAATTACGAAATCAAGATAGAAATTATACTAGAGAATCATTAGCTATTAATAACGAAACATAATATAATCTCCCCTAACCAATCATAATAAAACAATGACTATAATATATGTTACAAACAAGCAAACAATCACCTCTTGTTGCATTGCTTACCTTATAAATATATTATAATTTGACAAATAGACAATAATTATTGTTTTTATTGAACCACAGAGACATATTTAATCTACAGTGTACTTCAACATTTGGTAAAACCATTTTGATATTCGATAGTTCTAATAACTGATACTTCTATTAACTTGTGTCTCTATGTCTCTCTGCCAACCCCCCCCCCCCCTCTCCCCCCTCCATCTATCTATCTATCTATCTTTCTCTCTCCCTGGGCTATTTTGAAGGATGTATAAACCAAGGGTGAGGGAGGTAATTACCCAAGATGTTAATATTTCACACTCTATCTCTCTCTTTTTCTGTGTATCTATTAATCTACATTTGTCTGTAATACTCTCTCTCTCTCTCTCTCTCTGGGCTAGTGTGAAGGATGTATAACCCCGGAGTGAGGTAATTACCCCAGGTGGTAATATTTCACACTCTCTTTGTATATTTCTCTATTCATCTATATTTGTCTGTGTCATTCTGTCCCACACACACACTCTCTCTCTCTCTCTCTCTCTCAGGGCTAGTGTGAAGGATGTATAACCCCGGAGTGAGGTAATTACCCCAGGTGGTAATATTTCACACTTTCTTTGTCTATTTCCCTATTCATCTATATTCGTCTGTGTCACTCTGTCACACACACACTCTCTCTCTCTCTCTCTCTCTCAGGGCTAGTGTGAGGGATGTATAAACCCGGAGTGAGGTAATTACCCCAGATGTTAATATTTCACACGTGCACCCAAGGAGGAAACCCCCCTGAAAATTACCACTGAGGGGTATTAACTCTGACAGCCATACCGAGTTGAGGAGGAGGAGAGGGAAGTGGAGGAGAAAGAGGAGGAGGTGGTGATGGAAGAGGAGGAGGATGTGGTGGTGGAAGAGGAGAAGGAAGTGGTGGTGGTGAAGGTGGAAGTAGAGAAGAAGGAAGTGGTGGTGGTGAAGGTGGAAGAAGAGAAGGAGGAGGAGGAATACAAAGGACTTAGAAACTGTAACAGACCTATTGGTCCTCTCCGGACAGCTTGGATATCTACAAAAGCTACGTACCACTAGGTAAAGAAAAAAATAGTAAAGCAGAAGAAGGAGGAGGTGGAGGTGGTAGTGGTGGTGGAGGAGGAAGGAGGAGGAGGAGGAGGAGGACGTGATAATAAGGAGGACAGGGAGGACGATGACTAGTAAAATAAATGGTGGACTTGGTAGAGGTGAATAAAGCGGAGAAGAATATAGAGGATGGGGACAAGAAGCACACAAAATTACCAGTAACAACAATTAACAGTAATTAACACTGACAGCAATACCTATAATCTGTTTCTTTCCAACTGACGGTAAATTGCAAAGTTCCCATAAAGATTTCTTCGTTATTTAGAAGATTTTGTAGTGAAATATGGCGCTAATTATATAAAATTGGCTTCAATATGATGCAGAGACATAGTAGTGTCATATGTTTCCACTAAATATCGAATTATTTGCTGATAAGGGATTCAATTTATCGTCAGCTGAAATTAAACATTATAGTTGAGGAGGAGGTACAGGAGGAGGAGAGGGAAGTGGAGGAGTTGGAGGAAGAGGTGGATTAGGAGGAGGACAAGAAGCAGGATTGGAAGACTGAGGTTTAGGACAGGAAGGATGTAGCAAGAGGTTGAAGAGGGGGAGGAACCATATGAAAAGGAATAGCTGTGTTTATGTGTGTGTGTGTGGGGGGGGGGGGGGTGTTAATGCGTATATTATTATGAAAGTGTGTGTGCGTGTGAATGTGCGTGTATGTATACCTGTGTAATTGTATGTGTGTGTGTGATTATGAATGTGTGTATGATTATGAGTGTGTGTGTGAATGTGCGTAATATGTGTGTGCAACTGTGCATTTGTATTTGTATGTGTGCGTGTGTATGTGTGCTATATAGTGTGTAGGTGGTAAGTGTACTGGTTATTGCCTGGAGATACACAACCTGTTATTAGCACAAACAGAGGATTACATCAGAATCAAGTATTTTATTACTTGTATAGCCCAATCATTATAAATAGGCCAGAAATCACGAACCTCGGTAACTCAAACAGGGCCAGAGGAAATGGGCTCTACATTTCCACGCCTAATCCCTTTCCAACAAAATATGTCGAATTAGATGTTATGCATTTATTTATACACTACAATCAATTATTATGTTAGCTGGTAATTCTGGTAAATATCGATGTCTACAGCTTCAACTTCCTCCGAATCACGCAAGTGGTCAGTTTCTCTTCCCTCACACAATCTGTATCATGCAAGTTAATCATATCCTTATCTTGTCTTTCCCTTATGATCATTCGTGCCAGCATGAGACATATACCACCACTATCCCTCCGTCACCACAACGGGTTACCCCTTCAGCACGATGATGCCCTTTTACATATATATTCTGGCTATATTAGACGATATTATGCAGTTTAAGAAGAACTTGTGCTATCCAGTGGGTTTATTGAGATCGCATTTACCCCTTTGACTCCTGAAGGTAGACTATAGACAATAGAGATTCGTCTAATGGTAACCAGAATATGATGACATTTATGTAATCGTGCATCACTTTTCTTTCCAATTCAGTCTCTGTCGTCACCACGTTATCCTCCCATTGCTATTACCATAATTCTCACAATGTTTGCAACAGACTCCTACAAAGTCAAATTTCTTATCAATCACCAAATGTTGACAGTGTTTTTTCATCATTCATCTTTAGTTAAACCTCCATTGCTGACCTAAGGTTGTGTTCGCCACGCTTCTATAAGACATGCTATGCGACATATTGCTACTGAAAGTATGTGTGCTCTGTGTGCTACAATATTCACGCGTTGGCCACTATTCTACACTTAATAGTAATATCTCACACACTTCTAATATTCTCACATCCCATTTTCAACACTCCTATATACTTTAACCATTCCCCCGATGCTATTTACAGATAATTATTATCCTTCGCCATATTCACTGTCACTTTCATTATCATTGTGGCCATCAATTTCATCATTACACGTGGACTTACCTCATTAGATCGGGACGTTACCAGTATATATGCCATCTATATATTACGTTTCTCCACGCACCTTATCGGTACTCTCTCCCTCTCTCTCACACTCTCTCTCTATCTCTCTCTCTCTTAGAAGAAACTTTGAAGAATGAGCTATGAGGACCGGTTGAGAGCTCTTGATCTCTTCCCGTTGGAGACCCGCAGACGACGAGGTCAGCTCATTGAAGATTTTAAAATACTTAATGGGTTTGACAATGTGGATTATAGCAAATTTGTTAGCCTCAATATGAATACAACACGCAACCATGGCTGGAAATTAGAATTGAAAAGGTTCAGCACTAGTATCTGTGGAAAGTTGTTCACATATAAGATCTGTTCTACCTGGACCAAACTACCCTCCGAAGTTGTAAACAGTTCTACAGTAGATCAGTTCAAGAAGAGAGTAGATAGTATTTTGCACACTCTGTAAAGAGTGTAGTGAACTAAACAGTCTCTCTCCTTCCACTTCGAGTATCTCCACGGAATGTACAACAAGGTCTCTGAGATACTAACTATTCCTTGTAACTCCCAGTAACTCTCTCTCTCCACCAGGTATATCATAACGAGTGGTGGTGGTGTAGAGGAGGAGGAGGGGGGGCGGGGAGGGGGTATTCTCAGCTAACGAACATAATAACCGGGCCAGAGAGTTAATCAGCCCCCCCCCCCCTCCCCCCTAGTCCCTATTACCCACTCCGGTGACACTAATAGCGATATCCCGCCGAATTATGGCCCCACCGAAAGTGTAATTAGCGGAGCATTCAGGTGTCTTACGGGGGGGGGGGGGGGGGAGGGGGAGGGTGAGGAAGAAGAAGAAGAAGAAGAAGAAGAGAGAGAGAGAGAGAGAGACAGAGAGAGAGAGAGAGAGAGAGAGAGAGAGAGAGAGAGAGAGAGAGAGAGAGAGAGAGAGAGAGAGAGAGAGAGAGAGAGAGAGAGAGAGAAAGAGAGAGAGAGAGAGAAGAGGAGGGGGATAGAAGGGGAGAGGGGGAGGTAAAATAGGAGGGGGTGGATGGTGAGGGGGGTTGCAACGAGGAGAGGGGGGGGGGGGAGGGGATTTGGCTCGTGGGTTTGTTTTGGTTGCAGTTAATGAGGGGTGAGGGGGATCGCTCGAAAGAAAAGGAAAAGTGGGTGGAACTAAACCTTATTTTCTATGGTCAAAAAGGCAAATTTCCCACCTAATTACAGTACAGTGATTGTATGTAATTAATCCATTATGTATATTATGTATACTGAATGGCATGGACATACAGGTACAATATGGCTACTGTATTCACCTATAACGTTTCGGGCAACACAGAAGCCTCTTTGAGGATGGGTTCTGTGCAGGCAGAACGTCAAGAATACGAAATAAGGAATACTAAAGTCAAGTTATCTCTCTTCCAACCATTAAATGTGCTTGCAGGCTTTTACCTAATGTCAAAATTTGAATAATACTGTAATATTAATATCAACTCTCTTTCCTTATGGCAATGCTGTGCAAGTGTTGAGCATGCAAGATTATATATCACTAATTTTGCACCAGCGACGTTTTTTTTTTTTAATTCTAGGTATATTTTGTGCAACGTAAGAAAGATCTGTTGTAGTGAAAATGGTTATTTAAGATAGCTCGAAGTCTGTTAATTGCTGGAGGCACTTCCTAAACTGAATAAAGTTGTCTATTAGTCTATCTATCTATCTATCTATATGCTCAGGCCCAATCCCCATTTTGGGGGTAGCCGACTCAAGACAGAGCAAGAACAGGGAAAACACAAACACAACATAAAACAACAAATAAACACAGATAAAAAGCACAAACTCACACACATCCAGGTCACCCAGGAGAAGACCCAGAGACCAGGGTCACCAAGGTCGCTCCAGCACTCCCCCGGCCCCCGACCACCCGGAGAGGTTCCGATCTCGGCAGGCAGACATGCAGCGGAGCCAAAGCCACAAGCCCTCCCACCACACTTCCAGGCGCACCCTTCATATTAATCGTGCCCCCGGGCCAGGCGCCTGATGGACTATTATCTAGTCCAACTTGCGCCCGACCCCTTACTCCAAAATTAGTGGGTCTATTAGTACCCAGTATAAAATGAAAAGGACAGAACTGGTACTGAACGAGGAGAAACTATATTGAATAGATGGAGAGTCACATGCTTTTTCTTTTCGTCTATATATCTATCTATCTTCTTTTCGTAGGTATCAATAAAGTTGCTGCAAAACAAAAAATCAACTAAGTCGATCACAACGTATTGTTGTCTGGTTAGGAAAAATCGACTCAAAAAACATAACTTGGTTCAACTCTTGTGTTTATCCTATAGAACTTTAAGCCTATGCAACAGTGTGTCAATTTATGCTGGATAGTATAAGACGATTATCTCTATCTTAGGTAAAATATGTCGAATTCAGTGTTAATTATGATTCCAAGAGGTCCTTCGTAAAGTGAATAAAATCGTTCGATAACAGCCATTCCAATTAGTTTTTTCTTAACTGCTCACGCTTAATAAATATTTAAGGTTATTTAAATATACATTTATTTGGTGTGTGTGTGTGTGTGTGTGTGTGTGTGATAGGAGTGAACCAAACATTCTTGAGCCACTAGCACTCCAATAAATACAAAGAAATATGAGATAATGTTGTGGGGTAGTTAAGAAAATTAAGAATGAGACTGAATGACTTAGTTCTCTGTGAATCGAATGATGTTAAAATTAGTATATCTATTTATGGTGTGTGTGTCATGACTAAGACAGGCTAATTCATTATAGCTATATTGTTCGGATACTTTAAATTATACGTTATTTCGACATATTGAAAATATAAATAAATATATAGATACAGAGAAAAAAAAAATATATAAACAGAGAGAGAGAGAGAGAGAGAGAGAGAGAGAGAGAGAGAGAGAGAGAGAGAGAGAGAGAGAACATAACAATATCAAGCCTGCTGTATCCAATAACATAACAACTAAATAATAGTATCAGTAGAAGCAACCAAAACAACAACACCCCAAATGCAACACCGGCATAACCAATACGAGAATCTATGCACATTAGATGGCAACACAAACCTTTAACCCTTCCAGTACCGTTGCCGTCCTGTTGACGTTATTCTGCCTAATGTTAGACGATAGGCCTATTAATAATTTTAAAAAGGGCCTCCAGCTATTAAGGGGAGGTTTTTAGTTTATTCCCTAGACTTCCATCAAGCTTAAAATTACTCCCCCTTGACCCCCTTTCTAGATAAATTTGTACATTTTTAGGTAGAAAAATTTCCCGGCCGAAGGCCGGTTCCCCTTAAATTACAGGCTCGCTATCGCTCGCCAGGAAAAAATCGACACCTAAATGGCACGAATGGTCTTAAAATTGACAAAAATGGGGCGAAGGTTCTTAAAATCGCCAAACTAATGGGGCAAGCGTCTTTAAATCTCACAAGCAATGGGGCTAAACATGAGGGAGAAAGAGGTTCAGAAAAAAATCCTCCGGGTGGAAATCTCCCCTTAACAGGCTTCGAACTATCTCACTTAGCCCATCTTACTACCGGTACCACAGATCCTTCTTCAGCTGCACAAAACCGTCTAAATATAGCTAGGAAAAACTCAAAATTACGTCGCCGGTACGGAAAGGGTTAAGGGGAATTAAACACATCGTTCTTAACACCAATAACACCCCAAATTAAATTAACGAAAGTATGTGATTCTCCCAGGATTCGAACCTATGTTATTACATACAAAACTTACACGCCCTAACCATTATACCATCAAGACCACGATTGATATCCATTTATATAATAGCATTTAAACAATAATACCCAACGTGTATAATTTTTCCTTTGTTTACGTTCCTCCTGTGCGATTCAACAACTCAAATTACTCCCTCCCTCGGCCCTTTGGAGATAACGAAGCAAGCAATCATTTATAAGGCAAGCAACTGCTGATAAGCAATAATTTAATACAAGCAACTCCTGATTTACTGCCCCTAATTTGCATATTCAGATGAAGTTTGAGTAGCGGGTTATCGGGTCATCTTAATCTCGGGTTCAGTGTTTCGGATGCCTCGGAGCTTCAAATTTTTCAGTTAACTCGGTGGGCGATCCGGAACTTGCCTGGATTACAGGTTGTTAAGGAGATGGGTGTGTGAGGGGAAGATGGAAGGTTGGAGGGATAAGAGGAAGGAACGAAAGAAGAGAGGATGGAAAGGAAGAAGAAAGGATTAAGTAAGAGAGAGAGGAAGGGAGGATGACAGTGAAAAAGGAAAGGAAGGGAGGAGGCTAGCGAAAAAGGCAGAGAGAGAGGGAGAAAGAAAGGAAGAGGAAGGGAGGAAGGAATGAAGGAAAAGAAAGGGAGGATGATAGTGAAAAGGGAAGGAAGAGAGGGAGAAAGGAAGGAAGGGGAGGACAGTACGGAAGAAAGAAAATGGGAAACATTGAGCGTTAGGAGAGAGGTGAGGAATACACTGGCAACTTTTTGACGATTTTATACAGTTAAATAAGTACCTCGGGTGTTGTAAAGTCACTCATTATAATTCGTGGACCTCACATATTTCGAGTTATGGAAGTAAATCGTTGGAAACTAACTAATGAATATAATAATCTATAAATCAACTACAGAACTATTATACACTATTTATTGGCAAGCAAGTTCCATCCAAAAATCAATCCAGATAGTTATAATTGCATAAAGAAAAACATAGGGGGTCCACGAATCTTTATAGGTAACTGTACAATATATTATATGTTGAACTTTAACCCTTATGAACTCATTATAAACTTAATCTAATCGTCTACAATCAGCCGAGATGTAATATAAGACTGCTCCATGATAAACTAAAAAGGTTACCCCTAACAATGACTAATGTGTTCAGTCGGATAATAATCTTATTGTAACGGATCTTTTAACGAGAGCACACTTGTTACAACTAATGATGTATGATTCAGTTTATCAAGTAATTCGCGTAGCGTATAAGAAAAACTAGAAATATTACTTCCTCTGTTACTCATTAATATACGCGTAATTTGAGAGAGAGAGAGAGAGAGAGAGAGAGAGAGAGAGAGAGAGAGAGAGAGAGAGAGAGAGAAAAGAAAAAGAGACAGGAAAAGAAAGCGAGAAGAGGCAAATGAGAGAGAGAAACTGTGTGTGTGTGTGTGTGTGTGTGTGTGTGTGTATGTGTGTGTTACCGTAATCACACATCATTATCTCACAGGTGTCGTACTGATGTGTTTTACTTGTCACAGACTAAACAGCTGTAGAAGAAAGTCTAGTATTTAAGATTTGTAATAGAACCTTTATGTCATGTTATAGCCTAGAACCTTTTATGCTTAGAATCATTCATTTAATCATATCCTGAAATTTTGCACACCTATTTTTAAGGGGAGATATATCCACTTGAGGGATTTTTTTCTTGACCCCTTTCTCCCTCATGGTTAGCCCCTTTGCTTTTGATATTATAAGACGTTCGCCCCATTAGTTTGGCGATTTTAAGAACTTTCGCCCCATTTCTGTCAATTATAAGACTTTTCGTGCCATTTAGGTGTCGAATTTTTCCTGGCGAGCGATAGCGAGCCTGTAATTTAAGAGGAACCGGCCTTCGCCTGGGACATTTTTCTACCGAAAAATTTACAAATTTATCTTGAAAGGGGGTCTAGGGGCTGTAATGTTAAGCTTGATGGAGGTCTAGCGAACTAACTAAAAACCTCTCCAAGACACCCTGTGTGTACCTATACAATGATTTCATGTTTACAAAATAATATGGGCACTTTTCCTATCGCATCACAGTATGTAAAGTATCAGCCATTAAATATTTAGGCCCAGCTGTTTAGTCTGTGACAAGTAAATCACATCAGTACGACACCTGTGCGATTACGGTAACACACACAGTCTCTCTCTCCCATTTGCCTCTTCTCACTTTCTTTTCCTCTCTCTCTCTCTCTCTGTCTCTCTCTCTCTCTCTCTCTCTCTCTCTCTCTCTCTCTCTCTCTCTCTCTCTCTCTCTCTCTCTCTGTCTCTCTCTCTCTCTCTCTCTCTCTCTCTCTCTCTCTCTCCAATCAAAGGAAATAAAAATAGATTATAAAAACGTGCCCGGCATATCACCTTGCACGCACACCAAACCGAGATCAAGCCATGGTAACCGAGTCGTGGCATTAAATCACCTCTCGCCTCCTGCGGTCTCCGAGGGGGTGACAAATTGCTCGACGCCTCATTAATGCATTTCACTCCCTTGTCTCCATTTGGGCTCATCCGGTTTGGTATCTCTTCTTTTTCTGTCTAGGTGGGGCAGCTCAGGGTAATAAATCCAGTTATAGTAATTTAAATCTGAGCTTACTTACACGCACAAATTGTGGAACATTTTATTGAACACGTTTTTATTATAACTTCGTCAGCATTTACTGGTTTACCTGAAAAATCTAAAACGAAACGTTATCACTAAATTGCTTTTCCTTACAGGGTGTCTGTCGATTATATCAACTTTTCGGATAATTCTAAACCTTTACTTTATTATCAAGGCTTAGAATTTAAGATTTATTCAATAACTAGTACCGGTATTCCTATCAAACTAGGCAATAAAAGTATTGTCCACATACTTTACGATTTTACCTTCTAATACAAGACACAATGAAAGTCGATGTTGCGAAAAGTTTAAATTGATTATGACTTAGTCACTTTACATGGTAACAACAAATGTTGGGAGATTTTAGGCACCAATCGAGCAGGGCAACACCCAGGGGAGGCCACATAGACAGATGATAAGGAGTCGCTGGAACTCCCTGTTTCATTTACCTGGCTTCCCCCAATATTTGTATTTGTGTTTCACTTACACAGAGAGTAAGTAATCCAGCTTACTCTCGCAAACACTTCTATTATGTATGCTATTGCATTGAATGTTTGCTTGCACAAATATTTACAAATACTGATTAAAGGGAGTGTACTGCTCTAGTTAATGCTAGGCTGGGTTAGAATAAGTATTATATGATTTGACTTAACCAAATGGGAAAACATGGCGTCCGATTCCCGTTACACTTAGCATATTAAAGCTCGGAACATTTATCACCAGGAGCCGTTTATAAGGACACAGCGGACATCTATTATTTTGTCA
>CM064489.1:3890077-3953290 GCA_032716605.1 Paralithodes platypus
ATCTGGTTCTAATGATAAACAACATGTAGATAAAGATGGTGTTTATAGTTAATGAGAGAGAGAGAGAGAGAGAGAGAGAGAGAGAGAGAGAGAGAGAGAGAGAGAGAGAGAGAGAGAGAGAGAGAGAGAGAGAGAGAGAGAGAGAGAGAGAGAGAGAGAGAGAGAGAGAGAGAGAGAGAGAGAGAGATATTAAATATATTGAAACATAAAACAGATAATATAGTGTAATATATATTTCACATACCTTTCTGGGATGTCATCGGTTGTTCACCATTCAATCTTCTTTGTATTGCGCACTTTCATTTGGTGTTGTTAAAATATCCACCATAATTATCATAATACGCGTTGCATTATTTCAGAACATTGAGAGTACCGGTACTAATATGAACACGTGTTCGCATCAATTCTCAACTATTTGACCACCTCTTTCCTTTTCATGTTTTCGAGTTATAAGTACGGTATGCATTGTGTCATTGCATTCTTCACTACACGTTTTGCAGTGTTCATGAGGATAGTATTATTTTCAAATGTTATTGACAAAATTGCTGTTTCAATATTTATAACCTGTACTGATTGTTTGTATTCAATTTATTTGTCTAAATATGTTTGTGTAATTTTTTTTTTCTTTTTCTATAAGGCTTCTTTTTCTCACTTTTCTATTCACTAATATCGCCTGATATATTACTTTTAAGCTACTCGGTGGCCTAGTGGTTAAGGTGTTGGCGTGCTGCACTACTGGCCTGGGTTCGAACACTGGCTGGGTCATATCACAAAAATATTTAATATTAAACACTAAGATCGAAGTCTTGTAATCTCTGCTAACAAGACCATAGTGGAAATAGTACACGGGGCATGAAACTTGGCATTAAACCATATATAGAGACATAATAGATTCATAGTATTCCATTAAGTGTCCAGAAATCAGTTGTTAAGGGGTTCAATTTACCATCAGCTGAACTAAACCCGACTATAGTGATTCACAAACTTACGTGTGGGCGTAATTTCATTTTTCAATTCAACGTTAGTCTTTTGCGTACCTTTGTTCAATTGTTGTATGCGCGAGATTTGTCTTCACTTAATGTATATATTATTGTTATAGTCTTTGTAACTCCATATAATACTTCTTCCTTTTCCTACCACTTGGATATTACGAATACCTTGCCACTTGACAAGTCTTCTAGATTCCGTCGTCATTGAAATATACCTTGTAGATAAATTTGGCAATATACACTGTACTTTATAAAATCGATATACTGTTTATCTTCTTAGCAAATTGACACGAGTTTTCTATAGTTTTTGTGTTTTCAATCAAGTCGTCTGTTGTAAAAAAAAATCCCAATGGATGTGTTTCGCCAATTGGTTTTTTCTTCTCAATTGATATATTAATTATATAGTTCTTCGTCAATCTATATGAGTCTACTAGAGTAATCTGCTATACGATACGTGCGTCAGTGTTCTGCCATTATAGGTGGTATTACTGGCAGATCATTATGTTGGTCACTTGCATCATAGCTGAAGGAGGTATGGAGAATTGGATCCATAGTTGACTGCCACACTACAAGAGGGACTAGGGGGTCTCTGTGATCACACCTGTGGACAAAAATGTTTATTATCAGTATTAATTAGCATACCTAGATTTGGTGTAAAGCATTAATACATACTAAGTGTGTGCATGATCATATTTCCAAACACACTCATGCAAGCGCCAATGGTCATGCATGCATGCACTCTCCAAAATGGGCTTAAGCAAACATTTATAAGTAAGTATAAGTCTGAAATATAAAAGTTTATTTACATTTAAAAATGGCAAATAATGTGTATAGTTTGAGAATATTTAACAACTGCCAGTAATATCATACACTTCAGAGAAATTTTAACATTATATTAACCATAACCATTATATAAATATATTCACATATAGTTTTCAATAATAAGATAATGAATAGTAATATAATGCATAAATAAGGGTACACATGAAATAACATGCAATATAAACTGTATTAAACTTATTGTACTGAGTTAACGTGCACTAAAATATTCACCCAGTATGTATTCATTCTCTCTCTCTCTCTCTCTCTCTCTCTCTCTCTCTCTCTCTCTCTCTCTCTATCTCTCTCTCTCATAATAATGATATACAAGAGGTGTTAATAGCAGGGATCTGCCTTGTGTGGGCCGATCGGCTTTTTGCAGACTCCCATTTTCTTATGTTCTTAATAGGGAGGAAAAATTACCAACAAATCACGGTACAAAAATCCCGTCTAATTTTACGCTAATGACAAACCCCCGGATCGTAAATAAGGCCAGATAAATGTACAGTTACTGACAAATATTCCTGAGCTCTTTCGAATTTCTATAAATATATTCATCCATTTAGATTAATAATCTAAAAAATGGGGAATGGGCCTGAGTACATACATACATACATACAATTATATATACATAATATATGCTTATGAATATACAGTATAGCTGACTTGATCTGAACAGCAATAACAAATGATAAATGGATATAGTTGCGTACAAAACATGCAAGAGCACACGAACATGAATGTTGTCAGTAACTGAACATTCGGATACAAGTCTAGCGAGGAAACTAAAAAAATCGTAAAAAGATACAAACATGAACAAATCAATACGCCCATCCCCCCTTAATGCCAAGTGTCCGCATACTAATAACACAGATATTGCGCGACCAAATTCTTCGTAATGACTGTACAATCCAGTTAATGATAGTGCAATTTACAGTCAGTTGAAAGCATATGGTTATTATCGAAAACTTATCTCTGTAATTTTCTGCGTTTTCGATTATATATTTTGGACTGGATATTTTTAGATCATATTTATATTAAGAGCGTGATATGGCAAAATAAACACACACAATAAACACACACACACACACACACACACACACACACACACACACACACACACACACACACACACACACACCTGGAGTAGTACAGTAGGGTATAATTATAATATGGGGCGATTATTTTTTTTTTATGTTTTTCCCCCTTGGAGAAATTTTCTCTTAAGAAATATCTTTTCTGGACCCCCTTTCCCCCTCATATTTAGCCCCAATAGTTTTGATATTTTAAGATGTTCACCCCATTAGTTTGGCGATTTTAAGACCTTTCTCTTAATTTCCTTGTCAATTTTAAGAAGTTTCGTGCTATTTGGGTATCATTTTTTTCCTAGCGATCCTGTAATTTAGGAGGAACCGGCCATCAGATGGGATATTTTCCTACCGAAAAATGTACAAATTGATCTCTAAGGGGGTCTTGGGGGTACTGTTGTAAGCTTAAACATAACATCACCGAGATCCCCTTCTTGTACATTTGTCGGTAGAATGGTAAAAAAGTCGGTAAAAAGTGGTCGGTAAAAAAGTCCCGGCCGAAGGCCGGTTACTCGTTCCCCCAACCAGCCACTGGGTGAATCCAAAACACCCTGGAGTCGACAAACGAAGCATCAAAAAGAAGTGCCATTTACACCCAATAAACCCAATAAATGCTTCGTTTTTCGACCCCCAGGTGATTCGGATTCACACTGTAGCAGGTTGGGGGAACGAACTTTTGTCGTTAATAGTACACTATCAAGAGCTTTGGTGATTATATACACAGATTTAAACACGTAATACCCTTTCTAGATACACACATTACACAAAATTAATACTGTGGTCCCCTTTAACAAATTACAGCCAGGGACGATTCAGCATTATTGTGGCTATTATTACACAAGAGGGGGAGGGGGAAGGCTACAGTGGCATTTAACCCTTTCAGTATAATGATGAGTTTCTTTCTTTTGTATTCTGGTTATCATTAGACGGTTTTATACAGATCAACGAGTTAGTAGTGTCTCAATTTACCCTCTGGATCCCTCGTGTCTTTCCTGAGCCAAAATAAAATCGTCTCCTGATAGCCAAAAACTACTGAAAATTCATCATCGAATACTGAGGAGGTTAATTGCAAGGCACTGGTATTGCATTATTGTAATGTGAAAATAGGAGATACTTCTAATAAAATGTCTACTCGTACTATATTAAGGGGAGGTATTTAGTTTGTTCCCTAGACTTCCATCAACCTTAAAATTACACCCCCTCGAGTCCCTTTCAAGATAAATTTGTACATTTTTCGGTAGAAAAATGTCCCGGCCGAAGGCCGATTCCTCTTAAATTACAGGCTCGCTATCGCTCGCCAGGATAAAATAGACATCTGAATTGCACGAAAGGTCTTAATATGGGGTGAAAGTTCTTAAAATCGCTAAACTAATGGGGCGAACGTCTTAAAATCTCAAAAGCAACGGGGCTAAACATGAGGGAGAAAGGGATCCAGAAAAAAATCCTTCATGTGGAAATCTCCCATTAAGGCAGTAGTCCTTTTTTTAGTATAATTACCGTATACAAAAATATACACATTGTGTAGTTCCTTCATACATAAACTACACAAATTCAGTCATCTTTGTTTGAATACCTAATCATTAAAATTGGATTCCCCCTCTGGGTATTACAGAAAATACACCGGTCCCCTCCCTGGCTTCACAAATACACCGGTCCCCTCCCTGGCTTCACAAATACACCGGTCCCCTCCCTGGCTTCACATATACACCGGTCCCCTCCCTGGCTTCACAAATACACCGGTCCCCTCCCTGGCTTCACAAATACACCGGTCCCCTCCCTGGCTTCACAAATACACCGGCCCCTCCCTGGCTTCACAAATACACCGGTCCCCTCCCTGGCTTCACAAATACACCGGTCCCCTCCCTGGCTTCACAAATACACCGGTCCCCTCCCTGGCTTCACAAATACACCGGTCCCCTCCCTGGCTTCACAAATACACCGGTCCCCTCCCTGGCTTCACAAATACACCGGTCCCCTCCCTGGCTTCACAAATACACCGGTCCCCTCCCTGGCTTCACAAATACACCGGTCCCCTCCCTGGCTTCACAAATACACCGGTCCCCTCCCTGGCTTCACACATTGCACAAATTTCACCAAGGTGGCGGTTGTAGCGTCACTTAACTCGTGCAGCATTAGAGAACGCATTTTTATAATGGTTATCCTTAGAAGATTTCATACAATTTAGGAAGCATTTCTAGGAACTACAAGGGTAACAACTATATCAGCTAACTTTCTAGCTTACACATATCTCCCTAAACTGAATTACATCGTATAGTAATAGACAGAAACCATTTCCAAATGCATCATAATCCACAAGTGGCTACTCGTAGGTTCGGAATATTATGGTATTAAGCCGGAGCCACACGAGCCGTTTTTCGAGCATTTTTTAAGGGCAATAATGGTCTGGCAGCTTAAAGAATTTCACTTTATCAGAATTCATCCGCCTAACATACACTACTTTCAGTCTAGTTACCGATACCAGTGCAAATAAGTCCCGAAATATAACGATAAACAACTTTATCATGGAAAATTGATGGAAAAATCGCTCGTGTGACAGCGGCTTAAGGATGTGAATTTAGTCAATCCCTTATTAATACCGGTATGTATACATCGATTTCAGAAGTGATGTCGTTTCTATTCTGCAATACATGGATGGCATATTTACACCCCTTTTTGCTAAAGATACAAATGCAATAGTCGCTTTTTCAGAGTAATCAATTCACACGAAAGCCTACTTCTCTTTCTAATTATTTTTACATAAAAGCATCGGTTCTCTATCTTGACCCACACAATACCCAAATAATACACACAAAGGTGAAGCTGCAGCGGTATTTTATTGTAGGCCCCGGTTATTATGCTATCAGAATGTGAAAATAGAAGTCCCTTTGTTAATAAAATGTATCTAAATAGAATATACAAATACAGTCTTGTGCAGCGATTACATACAAACAATCCCTTTCTTGGTGTGTTGTTTTCTGTATAGATCCATAACATTCATACAGTACTCTCCCCTTTCTTGGTGTGTTGTTTTCTGTATAGATCCATAACATTCATACAGTACTCTCCCCTTTCTTGGTGTGTTGTTTCCTGTATAGATCCATAGCATTCATACAGTACTCTCCCTTTTTTTAAATACCGTACACAAATTAAAAACAAAATAATAATAATAAAATAAATTAATAGTCAATTAATCAAAAAATATATTTATATAAACATTAAAGTCTAAGCAATTTCATGTAGAAATTATACAAATATAGTGGCCCCCTTTCTGGATATTCCTATGTCAATTATTAGAATGTGAAAATAGCAGACCGCCTTATGAATATTTATAGGCAAAGTATACGAATTCAATAATCACTTTTCGAAGCGCATAACAATACATAAATCCACCCATCCCTAACGACACTAAATACTTTTCCATTTCACAAAAAAAAAAATAGTAACAATAAAAATAAATAAATATATACAAAATAAATAAAAACACACAATTAACACACATAAAATGCCTGCTTCTCTTTTGAATATTCTTACACGAGTCACACAAAAATAATTCACTTTTTGAATATGCTCATACAAGATACACTAATAAATTCCCATTCCCGAATACAACAATTACATAGAGACCGTCATTCTCTTTCTGAATACACGAATGGCACAAATAAACATATGCATTTTTTTCCCTATATATTGAATCTATACCAATACACCAACATTTCGAAATATTCTTCCATGGACCACACACAGAACAGGTCCGTTTCGGCATCATTCAACTACAAGGTCCGTGTATTATGTTATTAGAATGTGTAAATAGCAGTCCTCCTTATGAATATTGATAGCCAAATTACACAAATTCAATCGTAACTTTTCTTAATACATAAACAAAAAGGAATATAAAACAATAACAAACCACACACCCACACAAATAACCTCTTGAATAAACAGACGTTTTTCATTTGCACAATTTACACATAAACAACCTCGCTTCTCAATATTCTTACACAATTTACACAAATCTAGTCCCCTCTCCAGCTCCCCAAATTACACCAAAGGGGTCGGTTGCAGCGTCATTTAATTGCAAGGCCCGGGTATTATGTTATTAGAATGTGAAAATAGCAGGACTGCACCAGACCACTAATTGGGCTCCGGCAGGTGAGGTCAACCAGGTGGAAAGGGGAAGGTAGGAGAAGAAGAAGGGGGTAGGAAGGAAGTGGAGAAGAAATGGGGGTAGTGAAGGAAGGATAGGAAGAGGGAGTGGGGAAGACTGGAGAAGAGGAGGCGAGAGAAAGGGATATAGAAATAGAGAAGAAAGAGGAGGAGCGATGGAAGGATAGGGACGAGGTGGGCAAGAGGTGGAGAAGATATAGTAGGAGCGAAAGAAGGAGAAGGAAGCGAGGAAGACTTGGGAGGAGTAGGTGGAGAGAAAACAGAAAATTGAAAGGAGGAGAAAAAGAAATAGGAGAAGGCAGAGGGGAAGTAGAGGTGGAAAGGCGAAGAAGAAAGAGGAAGTGGAAAAGCGAGGAAGAGCAGGAGTGGAAAGGAGAAGTGGAAGAGGAGAAGGAGTAGGAGAAAGAGGAGGAGGTGCAAATGGAGGAGGAGAAGATAGATATGTGGAATACCGGCAAGTGGAAAATGAGAAGGTGAAAATTAAAGAAGGGAGGGAAAAAAACGGAGAAGAGACGAAGAGTGGGTATTGGAGGATTAGGAATAGGTGGAGGTGAAAGAGGAGAAATAGAAGGTGTAAAATGGAAGGAGGAGGTGGGAGCGAAGAAGAATGGGTGAGAGAAGAGGAGTATTAATTAGAAGATTAGGAATAGAGGGAGGGGGGGGGAGAGGAGAAGACTGGGTAAGAAGAGATGGAAAATAAACAGGAGACTATGAAGAAAAAACGAGGAACGGGAGGTGGAGGACGGAAGAGAATAAGGAGGGGAGAAGGTGAGAGATGGAAGGAGAAGGATAAAGATAAATAGAAACAGTACATAAACACAAACAGGAACAGTTTACTTACATTAATGAGTGGAAGAAGAAATGTATAGAATATGATAAGCAGTTGAGGAAGGGGAGGCCTCTGGACCCCTTCTTTCTCATGCTTAGCCTCATTAGTTTTGGGTTGTTTTCAGATTTTCGCCCCATTAGTTCGGCGACCTTTCGTGCCATTTAGGTGTCGATTTTTCCTAGCGAGTGATAGCGAGTCTGCAATTAAGGAGGAACCGGCATTCGGCCGGGCATTTTTCTACCGAATAATGCACACATTTATTTCGAAAGAGGGTCTTGGGGGTATTTTGTTTTAATCTATATTTTATTAATTTCACCACAAGGTTGATGGAGGTCTATCAAGAAACCTAAAAGAAAAGCTAACTAACTCACTCACTCACTCACTCACTATATATATATATATATATATAAAAAATACATACATACATAAACAATGGGCTACTGGTATTTAACACTAATGTGGGTTATTATGATATTTTGCTTAATTATTTTTATTGAAGATTTCCCTTGTTTTTGCCATTTTCGAGCAATATATTCTAGTTTGTCCCCTAGGCTAAGAAAAGCGTCGTCCAGACTTCCTTCAAACTAAAAAATGCCCACCCAGACACCTTTTCAAGCTAAATTTGTCCATTATTCGATATAAAATGTCCTGGCCGAAGGCCAATAACATAGTCGCTATTGCTAGCCCAGAAAAAATAAACCGACACTTAAATGGGGCGAAACGTCTTATTATCGCCAAACTAATAGTCAACGTCATAAAATCTCCAACAAAATGGAGCGAAACAAATAAGGCCAAAATTAGGGGTAAGAGAAGTTGAGGGTCGAGGTTTCTATTCTTGTCATAATGAATAGTTTAACAATGTTGTGAATGGAAAAAAAACTGGTATTAGCTCGCATGAGAAAGTTGCCATAAATTTACTGTATAATAAATTAAAGGTGATTATTTTCTGTCCTGAAGATTGATGGATATAAATGGCTGTTCACTCGGATGCCATAGTCTCCAGCTCATTCTTTTAAAATCCATGGACCCCTATGTTTTTCTGTATGCAATTATAATTATCTGGAATTATTTGTGGATAGATATTGTTTTTTCAATAAGTAATATATATAGTTTTGATTTATAAAAAAATAATTCATAAATGCGTTTCCAGAGATATACTTCCATAATTAGGAATAGGTGAAGTCCAGGAATATTAGTGAGTGGCCTTGAGACTATGGAAACCGAGTGGACCAAGATAAGCCTTTGACACAAACGTGATTTCCAATGATAAACACATATCTAAAATAACAAAATACATATTAAATGCCTCATGAACGAGTTTAAAGGGTCAAATTAAAGCGGCCCCGTGTAAAGACTAGTTCAAGAAGATATTATTACCACAATTAGTAAAGGAAAATTACCCCCACCCCCCACCCCCGCACTTCACACACACCGAAACCTCCCGAGTAGTGCATTGCCTCATCTGCAGTGTCTTCGCCCCCACCGGGAGTCTATAAAGGGGAAGTTAAACCATCTTTACTTCTGCAGACGCCATTAAGCATACCTGGTCCTGCGTTCGGTCTGCTTTTCCTTGTTCTACTTTATTTTCAACGGCGTGTTAATTAGACTAATCTTTGATATGCACAGATTATTATATGTTGAACTCATCTTATGATATAGTCTATTTTGTTCCAGCTGATGGTAAACTGAAGCCCATAGCAACGAATTTCCCGATAGTTAATGGAAATCTATGAAACAAATATATATCTACATCATAATAATGCCAAGTTTTCATAATTAACAACAAAATTAGCTACACCATTTTCGTAATAACTGAGTAATGAAGATTGGGACATGGCAATTTACCCTCAGCTGAAATACAACCGACTATAGTCTATAAACGATGTATGCATTAGCTAAGGCATAACTGATATCTCGTCTCATGGAACTTTGATTAACGAAGAATTATTGGCCATTGAGTGTTTGCCATTTGCAATCGTTATGTTTGGTAAATTCATGAAATACGACCGAAAATATGCAAAGGGGCTTAAACAGAATCTGATAATCAAATGATTCAGGTGGTCAGGTGAAGGTATTGAGGGATAAGCCTTTACAACGGCACCTCGTAGCTACTTTCTACTTTTCCTATTTTCTGAAGAGTGTAGAGTACAAAGGAGTACAAAGGAAATCAAGCAACAACAGATCTAGTGACCCTTCTAGGTTGCTTGTCCTCCAAAACACTGAGGATCAAGTGTCCAAACATTGGTTTAGAGTGGGTAAGGGAACATTGGAAAGGGAATTACTGCCCTGGAACTAATGTCCGTGGCAGGATTAGGAAGTTAGTAGGGGACAGATGGGTTAGTAACTGAGGGGGGTATAAAATAAAGTTATTCATTTACAAACGCAGTCAGTCGCGGGTTTGATGCGAGATATTTGTCTAGGCGGAGTTTAAATGAATCAACGGTGATGCAGTCTATAACGTTTCGGGGAAGCCCATTCCACAAGTTGACAACTCGATTGAAGAAGAAATTCTTAGATTCGTGTGAGTTAAAAGATTTACCAATAATTTTGCAAACCGTTTCCCCGCGTGTAATTAGATTGGTCGATAGTGAAGTACTTACTACAGTTCATATTGTCGATGCCTTTGATGATTTTGAACACTTGAATTAAGTCACCTCTTAATCTGCGCTGGGTTAAAGGAAATAGATTTAATTCTCTAAGACGCTCTTCGTATGGTTTGTTCTTTAGGCTAGGTATCATTTTGGTAACTCTACGTTGAACTCGTTCTAGCTTGTTTATATCTTTTTGGTAATAAGGGCACAGGATTGAACGCAGTATTCCAGAATAGGGGCGGACTAAGGAATTGTAAAGGGTTAGGATAACTTCTTTGGATTTATGCTCAAATGACCTGCCTATAAAGCCAATTATTTTGTTTGCCTTCTTAACAACTTCTGAACATTGTTGACTCGGTTTTAGGTTACTCGATATTGTTACTCCCAGATCGGTTTCTCTGTTTACATTCTTAAGCTGAGTGCCATTCATCGAATAGTTTGCTTTCTCATTTAGGTATCCGATATGTAGTACTTTACATTTATCCGCATTGAAACTCATTTGCCAAATTTGGGCCCAACATGACAATTTATCTAGATTGTGTTGCATATCGTCAACTTGTTCTTTTGAGAGTACGCTATTTGCAATTTTTGTATCGTCAGCAAATTTTGAGATTGTACAGGTGAGACCCTCATCTATGTCGTTGATGTAAATTAGAAAGAGAATTGGTCCTAGTACCGATCCCTGGGGTACCCCGCTACTTACATTGGTCCATTTAGATGCCTTACCGTTTATGACTACTCTTTGCTTTCTGTCGCTGAGCCAATTTTCTATCCATTTCAACACACCGAGGGTGTGAGGGGAGAAGGGGTGTTGGAGAGAGAGAAAGCTGTTGGAATGGCTTTATTATGTGTATTAGTTGTCTGTATACGTCGTCGAGGTGTCCCCCCGAAAATAGTCCACACATGCAGAACACTAGGTGGTAAACAACATGGCGGCTGGAGTAAGACCATTGGAATACATCTCCCTATAGCTCTTTCTACTTGGCCCCATAAATTCAGATGCAGTCATGGTCTTCCTGCGCGGGGGGCTGGGGGGGGGGGGGGCTGAACCAATGCCCCCCCCCCCCCCCAAATGACGCGAATTATTCCGCTTCATAATAAGTATACCAAGAGTAAACAAATAATTATCTTTCTAGTAAAACAAATAAAATAAAATAGAATATATGAAATAAATAAATAAATAAATAAATAAATATATATACACACACACACATTACATATATATACATATATACTTTCAGCTGGCATACATTATTAGGACATTAACACGAACAAATTGGGGCTGAAAATATTGAGATACCAATGATAAATATAAATATTTCTTCGTAATAATATGAGCACTGTTTCCTTTATAACCAAATAATTCGTAAGCGCCATAGTCAGAGGATGTCTTCTGGGTAAGTTAATAAAAGAGTTTCCAATAATTTGCAATCATTGCATAGTTAGGCTTTAATAAATGTATTATAAAAATGCTTCTTGTTTTTTGCGATATTTACAGCTCATAATGTCTAAAATTGAGCTATCATATTGAATTATGAAACATTTTGATATTGGAGTTGAAATTATAATATTTTGACATCGTTTAACCCCTCCTCCTTCTCTCTTTTGTTCATGTGTGTGTTTGTTTGTGTGTGTTTGAGTATGTGTGTGTGTGTGTAATAATAATAATAATAATAATAATAATAATAATAATAATACAAATAATAATAATGATAATAATCGGTGTGTGTGTGTGTGTGTGTGTGTGTGTGTGTGTGTGTGTATTTATGCAGTGATACTTTATATGTGCGCGAGTGTGCACGTGCATATGCGTGAAATAAAAATATGCATCATGCATTTATGTACATGTTCAGTTTGCTTGTGTGTGTACAACGTTACTTTGTGTTTGAGTGTGTGTGTGTGTGTGTGTGTGTGTGTGTGTGTGTGTGTGTGTATTCATATCAGTAATAATATATATGCTTTATGTATTCATGGGAGCTTATTATTTAGATTAACCCTTTTAAGCACCATGACGTATTTTTACCTTTGATTCTGACTAAAGTTATACGATTTTATGCAGTTTAAGAAGGAACTATGTCACGCAGAGAACTTATTGAGATCGTATTTACCCATTTGAGGTCTAGAGGTAGATTATATACTAAAGAAAATTGTCTAATGGTAACCAGAATATGATAAAAATTACGTAATTGTGGTGGAGGGGTTAGGGGTTGTGCGGGCCGTAGGTGATCGGGAAAGGACTATAGTGGGAAGGGGGTAAAGGGGGGGACTGGAGGAAAAAAAGAAAGTAGGAAGGAGTGAAAGAAGGAGTAGATTTTAAAAACGGAAGGAAGAGAAGGAGAGAGGAAGTGCATAAAAGGACTACAGGTGGAAGGGTATGAAGGAAGGAGTGAAAGAAATGGTAAGATCAAAACAGAATACATTAAAATAGATAGAAGGAAGGAAGGAAGGAAAAGGGAGGAAGTGAAGCAGGACAGGACTTTAAGTTGGAGGGAATGAAGGAAGGCGTGAAAGGAGGAAGAACGAAGTAAGGAAGAAAAAATGAAGTAATGAAGCAAGGAGGAAAGGACTATTGGTGGAAGGGAATGAAGGAAGGAGTGGAAGGGAGTGAGGGAGGGAATGAAAAGAAAGGAATACATGGAAAAAAGAAGAAAGGAAGGAAGGATGAAGAAAGGAGAGGGAGTGAAGGAGGCAGGTGATAATGAAGAAAGGAAGAAAGGTAGGAAGGAAAGAAGGAGAAAGGAGAGGGAAGGAAGGAAGGAAGAAGGGAGGAAGTGAAGAAGAAAAAGAGATAATGAAGATAGGAGTGAAAGAAAGAAGGAAGGAAGACAGAAAGAAGAAAGGAGTGGGATTGAAGGAGGCAGGTGAATCAGGTATTGACACAGCTGTAGCCACGCACCTGCACTGACAAGGACTGGGCTAAGGTGAAGGGGGGGGGGGGGAGGTAGGAGGTGGTTGGGGGGGGATATTTGAGGTGGGGTGGGGTGGTTGAAGAGGTTGTAGGTGGTTGTGTGGGCCAATATTTGAGGTAAGGTGGGGAGAGGAGAGGGGGGATAGAGATGAGAGGAGGTTGTGAGGGGGAGGGGGGGGGGGGGGGGGTAATATTTGAGGTGAGGTGGGGTGGGGTGAGGAAGGGGGTAAGAGGTAGGAGGTGGTTGTGTGTGGGAATTTGTGGGGTGTGTGGTGGGGTGTATTGGGGGGAATTTGTGAGGTGGGTGGTGGGGATAGTGAGGGTGGGGGAGGGGAAGAGGTAGGAGGGGGTTGTGTGGACGAATTTGTGGGGTGGATGGTGGCGATAGTGGGGTGGATCATAAGAGCAAAGAGGATGTGGGGATCTAACGGGAGGATGTGTGTGGGAATATAAGGGGAGTGGGGACTGTAAAAAAAAGTGGATGTGAGGGTATGTGGGTAATTTGAGGGGAAGTAAATATGTGGGATGTTGTGGAATCTGACGGTAGGTGGGTGGGTGCAAGGAGAATGTGAAAATTGTATTAACCCCTTCTGTACTAGCGACGTAATTTTAATATTATTGTGGCCATATTTAGACGGTTTTGTGCAGCTTTATAAGGATCAGTGATAGTGAAAAGGGTTAAGGGAGCTAGTTCGATGCCTGTTAATTGCTGGAGGCTCTTTTTCAACTGAATACAATTGTCTAATAGTAGCCAGAATACATTTAAAAGTACGGCACCGGTACTGAATGGGTTAACCCATTGAGTATCAGTGAAATATTATCATTATATTCTGGCAACAATTAGACTATTCTATTCAGCTTCGGAAGAACGTCTACCCACAAGAAAGGTTACAGACTATCTCCATTAATCCTTTTAGTTAACATATATCCTACCTTAGCTTAAAAAAATCGTCTAAATATAGCTGAAATCAAACAAAAGAGACGTCGCCGGAACACAAAAGGTTAATAGTCAAGTAGATATGAAGGGAGATGGAAAATGACTGGTAGATGATTTGAGAATGTGAATAATGTGAATAGTGTAGTTTAATAATATATGGGGAGTGCATGTTACGAAGGCAGTAAGGGAAAATGGTGTCACAGGTAGGGAGTGCAAGGATACTTATAGTGCTGCATATGATGGGGTGAAATACAGGGTGTATGACGGGATACTACTGGGGAAGAGTGGGGTTGGGGGGGGCATGACGGGGGAAAGGGGGTGAGTGGGGGTGAATAGATGAAAATAAGTGAGGGGCGGCTTATAGGGTGTGTGGGGGTACAAGTGGTGTGAGTGGAGAGGGTACAAGTGGTGTGAGTGAAGGTACAAGTGGTGTGAGTGGAGGGTACAAGTGGTGTGAGTGGAGGATACAATTGGTGTGAGTGGAGGATACAAGTGGTGTGAGTGGAGGGTACAAGTGGTGTAAGTGGAGGGTACAAGTGGTGTGAGTGGAAGGTACACGTGGTGTGAGTTGAGGGTACACGTGGTGTGAGTGGAGGGTGCAAGTGGAGTGAGTGGAGGGTACAAGTGATGTGAGTGGTGGGCACAAGTGATGTGAGTGGTGGGTACAAGTGGTGTGATGGTGTGAGTGGTGGTACAAGTGGTATCAGTGGAGGTAAAAGTGGTGTAAGTGGAGGTACAAGTGGTGTGAGTGGAGGTACAAGTGGTGTGAGTGGTGGTACAAGTAGTATGAGTGGAGGTACAAGTGGTGTAAGTGGAGGGTACAAGTGGTGTGAGTACAAGGGAGTACAAAGGAGTACAAAGGAAATCAAGCAACAACAGATCTAGTGACCCTTCTAGGTTGCTTGTCCTCCAAAACACTGAGGATCAAGTGTCCAAACAGTGGTTTAGAGTGGGTAAGGGAACATTGGAAAGGGAATTACTGCCCTGGAACTAATGTCCGTGGCAGGATTAGCAAGTTAGTAGGGGACAGATGGGTTAGTAACTGAGGGGGGGATAAAATAAAGTTATTCATTTACAAACGCAGTCAGTCGCGGGTTTGATGCGAGATATTTGTCTAGGCGGAGTTTAAATGAATCAACGGTGATGCAGTCTATAACGTTTCGGGGAAGCCCATTCCACAAGTTGGCAACTCGATTGAAGAAGAAATTCTTAGATTCGGGTGAGTTAAAAGATTTACCAATAATTTTGCAACCGTTTCCCCGCGTGTAATTAGATTGGTCGATAGTGAAGTACTTACTACAGTTCATATTGTCGATGCCTTTGATGATTTTGAACACTGAATTAAGTCACCTCTTAATCTGCGCTGGGTTAAAGGAAATAGATTTAATTCTCTAAGACGCTCTTCGTATGGTTTGTTCTTTAGGCTAGGTATCATTTTGGTAACTCTATGTTGAACTCGTTCTAGCTTGTTTATATCTTTTTGGTAATAAGGGCACCAGGATTGAACGCAGTATTCCAGAAGAGGGCGGACTAAGGAATTGTAAAGGGTTAGGATAACTTCTTTGGATTTATGCTCAAATGACCTGCCTATAAAGCCAATTATTTTGTTTGCCTTCTTAACAACTTCTGAACATTGTTGACTCGGTTTTAGGTTACTCGATATTGTTACTGGAGGTACAAGTGGTGTGAGTGGTGGTACAAATGGTGTGAGTGGTGGTACAAGTGGTATGAGTGGATGTACAAGTGGTGTTAGTGGAAGGTACAAGCGGTGTGAGTGGAGGGTACAAGTGGTGTGAGTGGAGGGTACAAGTGGTGTGAGTGGAGGATACAAGTGGTGTGAGTGGAGGGTACATGTGGTGTGAGTGGAGGGTACAAGTGGTGTGAGTGGAGGGTACAAGTGGTGTGAGTGGAGGGTACAAGTGGTGTGAGTGGAGGGTACAAGTGGTGTGAGTGGAGGGTACAAGTGGTGTGAGTGGAGGGTACAAGTGGTATGAGTGGATGGTACAAGTGGTATGAATGGAGGGTACAAGTGGTGTGAGTGGAGAGGGTACAAGTGGTGTGAGTGGAGAGGGTACAAGTGGTATGAGTGGAGGGTACAAGTGCTGTGAGTGGAGAGGGTACAAGTGGTGTGAGTGGAGGGTACAAGTGGTGTGAGTGGAGGGTACAAGTGGTGTGAGTGGAGGGTACAAGTGGTATGAGTGGACGGTACAAGTGGTGTGAGTGGAGAGGGTACAAGTGGTGTGAGTGGAAGGTACAAGCAGTGTGAGTGAAAGGGTACAAACGGTATGAGTGGAGGGTACAAGTGGTGTGAGTGGAGGGTACAAGTGATGTGAGTGGAGGGTACAAGTGGTGTGAGTGGAGGGTACAAGTGATGTGAGTGGAGAGTACAAGTGGTGTGAGTGGAGGGTACAAGTGCTGTGAGTGGAGAGGGTACAAGTGGTGTGAGTGAAGGGTACAAGTGGTGTGAGTGGAGGGTACAAGTGGTGTGAGTGGAGAGGGTACAAGTGGTGTGAGTGGAGGGTACAAGTGGTGTGAGTGGAGGTACAAGTGGTATGAGTGGAGGTACAAGTGGTGTGAGTGGATGTACAAGTGGTGTGAGTGGAGGGTACAATTGGTGTGAGTGGAGGGTACAAGTGGTGTGAGTGGAGGGTACAAGTGGTATGAGTGGAGTGTACAAGTGGTATGAGTGGAGGGTACAAGTGGTGTGAGTGGAGGGTACAAGTGCTGTGAGTGGAGAGGGTACAAGTGGTGTGAGTGGAGGGTACAAGTGGTATGAGTGGATGTACAAGTGGTGTGAGTGGAGGGTACAAGTGGTATGAGTGGAGGGTACAAGGGATGTGAGTGGAGGGTACAAGTGATGTGAGTGGAGGGTACAAGTGGTGTGAGTGGAGGGTACAAGTGGTGTGAGTGGATGTACAAGTGGTGTGACTGGAGGGTACAAGTGGTGTGAGTGGAGGGTACAAGTGGTGTGAGTGGAGAGGGTACAAGTGGTGTGAGTGGAGGGTACAAGTGGTGTGAGTGGATGTACAAGTGGTATGAGTGGAGGTACAAGTGGTGTGAGTGGAGGGTACAAGTGGTGTGAGTGGATGTACAAGTGGTGTGAGTGGAGGGTACAAGTGGTGTGAGTGGAGAGGGTACAAGTGGTGTGAGTGGAGAGGGTACAAGTGGTGTGAGTGGAGGGTACAAGTGGTGTGAGTGGAGGGTACAAGTGATGTGAGTGGAGGGTACAAGTGGTGTGAGTGGAGGGTAAAAGGATGAGTGGGGAAGGGGGTACCGGAGTGGGGTGGGAGTGGGGAGTGGGGAGTGGGGGTGTGGATGGGGGTGTACAGGGTGGAGGTTACTGGAGCCGTTCTTTGTGTACAGGGGTGTCATTGTTGAGGTGTGTGCAGGTGTGTGTGTGTGTGTGAAGGTATGACTGTCTTTGTGAAAGTGGGGCAGCAAGCTTAGATAACGCATAATATTCAAGCTAGGTCGTAAAATTTATCTCATAATCTTTCGTGCGCATACGATTGTATGCGCATGAGCTTTTAGGTGCGCGTATGTGAATGTGGGTGTTTGTATGAGTGCGTGTGATAGTGGGTGTGTCATTTTAGCATTAGCGTGTTATATGTATGAGCGCAACTGCATGTATTCATATGTGGGCGCGATCTTGTATATACGCATGGATAAAGATGCGCATGACGTTCCAATGGGTCCCTCTCCATCGGGCCTCATCGAGTTACGTGAAACAAAGACTCCGTTTTTCTCAAGCTTTCTTAAAATAGCCAATAAGAGGGGGTACTGAAGGAATCTCGGTCAGGGCCCGGTGGGGCCTTTACCTTTAAGGGGGGATAGGCGTATATATTTCCTTATTTATGTATATTTGTATAATGTAATTAGTTTCCTCCCTATACCTCTATCAAGTTTAAACACCCCCCCCCCCCAAGACCCTCATTCAAAATATATTTGTACAGTTTTCGATAGAACAAATTTGTCTCTTAAATTACAGGCTCGCTATCGCCCGCCAGAAAAACTTCGACACCTAAATGACACGAAAAGTCTTAATATTGACAAGGAAATGGAGCAAAAAACCATAAAATCGCCTAACTAATAGGCCGAACGTCATAATACCTGAAAACTAATGGGGCTAAACATGAGAAGGGGGACCAGAAAAGCGACCCATCTCCCCTTAATGCGTAGGCGGTAACAGGATACCAAAGACGTGGAGCTTGGGCACTTGGACCATTAATCAGGGCCTATTGGAACAACAACAAAACCACAATAATCTAAACACACACACACACACACACACACACACACACACACACACACACACACACACACACACACACACACACACAAAACACACACACACACACACACACACACACACATTCTCTCTCTCTTTACCCACTCTAAACTACTGTTGGGACAACTGACCATCATTGTTTTGGAGGGAAAGCAGCCTTGGGGAGTCGTTGGATCTGTTGTTGCTTGATTTCCTTTGTACTCTTTTATTCTCTCTCTCTCTCTCTCTCTCTCTCTCTCAGGAAGGATTTATTTTGCGTAAGCTATGATCATCACATACTTTTTTCATATTATTATGTTCCTTCCAACAACCAACTATACTCCTAAAATCGATTAATTAAATTTACAAACATATAACAGAATGCAGAATACATATGAATTTCATGTCGATCTATATACTCAATTATTATAACAAAACATACTTATTCGTATAACAGTGTCATCAGTCAAATCAGTTTCTGTTCGATCATGTTTAAGACTTCTCAGGTTTAATAGTAAGTTTTCCAAATTAGCTAACCAGGGAAACCTATAATTGCAAATTAGAAAATTACCGTTTTGCCATAAATTCACGTTCTACGTACAGAAAGCAACTACGATATGTTATTATGCTTAGTCTATTCACTGTATTCACTACTCATTGCTAGATTTTTCTGTAAATTTATGATAAACTCTCAACTATGTAAACAGATGCCAAATACCAGTGATAATTGCGTGGTTTTGTAATGTTTGTCGTTGATGCATAGTAAGTCCGTCACTCTTAACATCTTGTACTTAATATAGTCATCAACACACACCTAGTAAACATCTACAGGTAATACATGAACACATAACAGGGTAACAAATAAATGGCGTACATATTTCACCTATTATTCCAGAAACCGAAGAACTCCTCCTCAGAGCGCTGGGATGGAGAGTAGTAAAAGCAAGCAACAACAGCTCTACTGACCCTTCTAGGCTGCTTGTCCTCCAAAACACTGAGGATCAAGTGTCCAAACAGTGGTTTAGAGTGGGTAAGGGAACATTGGAAAGGGAACTACTGCCCTGGAACTAATGTCCGTGGCAGGATTAGGAAATTAGTAGGGGACAGATGGGTTAGTAACTGAGGGGAGGATAAAATAACGTTATTCATTTACAAACGCAGTCAGTCGCGGGTTTGATGCGAGATATTTGTCTAGGCGAAGTTTAAATGAATCAACGGTGCTGCAGTCTATGACATCCATAAGTTGACAACTCGATTGAAGAAGAAATTCTTAGCTTCGTGTGAGTTAAAAGATTTACCAATAATTTTGCAACCGTTTCCCCGCGTGTAATTAGATTGGTCGATAGTGAAGTACTTACTACAGTTCATATTGTCGATGCATTTGATGATTTTGAACACTTGAATTAAGTCGCCTCTTAATCTGCGCTGGGTTAAAGGAAATAGATTTAATTCTCTAAGACGCTCCTCGTATGGTTTGTTTTTTAGGCTAGGTATAATTTTGGTAACTCTACGTTGAACTCGTTCTAGCTTGTCTATATCTTTTTGGTAATAAGGGAACCAGGATTGAACGCAGTATTCCAGAAGAGGGCAGACTAAGGAATTGTAAAGGGTTAGGATAACGTCTTTGGATTTATGCTCAAATGACCTGCCTATAAAGCCAATTATTTTGTTTGCCTTCTTAACAACTTCTGAATATTGTTGACTCGGTTTTAGGTTACTCGATATTGTTACTCCCAGATCGGTTTCTCTGTTTACATTCTTAAGCGGAGTGCCATTCATCAAATAGTTTGCTTTCTCATTTTGGTATCGATATGTAGTACTTTACATTTATCCGCATTGAAACTCATTTTCCAAATTTGGGCCCAACATGAAAACTTATCTAGATTGTGTTGCATATCGTCAACTTGTTCTTTTGAGAGTACGCTATTTGCAATTTTTGTATCGTCAGCAAATTTTGAGATTGTACAGGTGAGACCCTCATCTATGTCGTTGATGTAAATTAGAAAGATAATTGGTCCTAGTACCGATCCCTGGGGTACCCCGCTACTTACATTAGTCCATTTAGATGCCTTACCGTTTATGACTACTCTTTACTTTCTGTCGCTGAGCCAATTTTCTATCCATTTCAACACACTATCTTGTATTCCATGCGCTTTTAGTTTTAGCAGTAAACGTTTGTGGGGAACTTTGTCAAAGGCCTTTTGAAAATCAAGGTATATAATATCTACAGCTTTACTCTCATCGTAGAGGTTGAGGATATCGTGGAAGAAGTCTAAGAGGTTTGTTAAACAGGAACGTTTTTTACGAAAGCCGTGTTGAGTATCTTTAAGTATGTTATTTTCCTCTAAGTGATTTACGAGTCTGTCTCTTATGAGTGTTTCTAACATTTTACATACAACTGAGGTTAAGCTAATTGGACGATAGTTACTGGGTAGGGATTTGCTGCCTTTTTTGAATATCGGTGTTACGTTGGCTAGCTTCCACTGATCAGGCATAGTTCCAGACTGCAAGGATTTATTGAATAGCAATATCAGTGGTTTGGAGAGCTCATCCTTAGCTTCCTTTAGGACTCTAGGTGAGATTGTATCAGGTCCAGGCGTTTTATTTACCTTAAGTTTATCTAAACAATTCAATACCTCTCTCTCTCTCTGTAACGGTGATATTGCTTAGAACATCTGAATTATCAATCTGAATCGGCGATGGTGTAGGGATATCACTGAGGTCTTCCGTTGTAAAAACTGATGCAAAGAAGGTATTGAGGGCATTACTCATTTGTACTTCGTCTTTGGTGTATTCTCCACTTTCATCGACTAACGGTCCAACAGTTGAAGTAACTACTTTGTTCTTTCTGATATAACTATAGAATTCTTTCGGGTTTGTTTTACTTTGATTTGCAACATGTAACTCCACGGTCTTTTTACTTTGCTTAATTAACTTTTTGGCTTTGCGTCGTAGCTCTACAAATTTCACCCGTTCTTCGTCATTTTGTAAGGATTTTAATCTATCATTAGCAAATTTTTTAGCAAGCAGACAGTTTGAAATATCTTTATTCCACCATTTGGGCTTATTATTAAGGCCTGTACGCCGTATTTTCGATGGTATGCAGTCCTGCACTGCTTTTAGGTAAGTGGTTTCGAATAATTGCCAAGATGTATTTATGTCGTTATTGATGACAGACTTCTGATATGCGGTAAATACTGAGGTTAGCTCGAATAGTCTACGGTTCGAACAGATTGGCGAATTGAACCACCCTTATTTCCCAGGTGTAGTATTCCAGCCGTAAAGTCACAATCTAAAGTATGTTTCTATTTATATATATCAACGTAGCTTACCTCACTAGCATAAGTATTTGAAAAGTCCATATAATACTTTCAACAATACCTTTATATTCATATTTCTGTTCAATTTGGTGGCAATTTATTTCCTTATATAGAGTTTTATAAATAGTTGTAAAGCTGTGACACATTTTGTACACAAGCTGCTCCGAACCTGCCACACCCAAACACTTAGTATTGCTTCGAATCCTATAGCGAAATTCAGTCACAAAACGGCTAGCATTCGATTAACTTCAAATTACATTAAAATTATTTGGTAATAAATGCATGAAATTATCGTACTATGGCTATATTTCTGATAAAGTATAGCTTTCTAAATAGGTGAATACATAAAAAAAAGAGATGTATTCACATATAGAGGAAAATATTATGTGTGCAGTCTTGAGCACTAATGGTTTCGAAGTACGCTGATTCAGTATCAAACACTAACGAGATAACAGGATGCTTTATTATTCACTTCCTACTTCAGCATTTGGCTTTAAAACTTCATAGATTCAAATGAGTTTAACTATATTAATGGTAACGACTATACACCCGCTTCAAAACTATCTCTACAGCAAGGTGGAAAGATACGCACACGAACAATACGACTCCTGTTTTTATGTAATATGTAAGTACGATTGGAAGTCGTAATTGCTAGGTATGACTCGAAACATCTCAACAGCTTCACGGCTCGATACTACTTTGTCTTGAGTATTTGAATCAAGTGGATGCGATATCGTTGCCATATGTAATTATCAATTATATTATGATATCCCAGACTATGTGATGGATAGTTATATATTGCGCCTAAAAACGCTTAATGTAAAGATTAATAAACTATGGCCTTATCAGATCCAAGCACGACGCATTGTTGAGAGAAATAATTAATAATAAACTGGATGATACTATGCCCCTTAATAAATCATTACTCGCAGTTCCTTAGTCTTTGTTCACCATGTTATCAACTTGACGGGTAAGTTAATTTAGTTAGTTAAAATAGGACTTCAGAGGCAATCAACATTTCTGGATTATTATGCCAGCACACTTTTAGTCAAGAATAGCGTCAGGACTGGAGACCCTTTTCGAAAACTCCAGTCCCTTAATGATTAAGATGTAGCGCAACACACACACACAACCCCACACACACACACACACACACTCACACATACTCACGCACCCGTACATTCACTCTCACACACACACACACACACTTACCATCACACACACACAGCTCCAACTTCAGGTAACTTTTCCCAAACAACTTGTTGTCCCGTAAGTCTAATTAAATTACACCCTAGGAATAATTATCCCCTGGTTATGTTAGTCTTACAAAACCCACGGTACAGTAGCGCACACAAATACCTGGTACACTTCTATATGGTAACCTTGAAACAGTGACCTTAAATAATTGAGGGAAAATATTGAACACTTCTATATGATAACCTTCAAACAGTGAACATTGATTGTTTTCAGATTTTAAGACGTTCGGTCCATTAGTTTGGCGATTCTGTACCCTATATTACAAGAGAGAGAGAGAGAGAGAGAGAGAGAGAGAGAGAGAGAGAGAGAGAGAGAGAGAGAGAGAGAGAGGTCAATGTTCTACCAACTATAGAATTGTTTTCTTCCAACTATATTTAATTTCTTAGCAGCTATTTTCTCAGTACCTTAAAACACACGTCGGAGCTACTCCATTTTCGCACCGTGTTAATGGCAAGTTTTCACAATTAACTCTTTCATTACCGGTGCCGTCCTTTTAACTTTATTCTGGCTACTACTAAACGATTTTATTCAGCTGAAAAACAATTACAAAGCTTCTAACTATCCATTTAATCCTTTTAACTCCCACAGATCGTTCTTAAGCTGCACATAATCGTCTAAATATAGCTAGAATATAATTAAAAAGACGTCTCTGGTACAGAAGAGGTTAAACACATATTTGACTGCAACATTATCATAACTGCTAAGTCATACAAATGGGAACATGACAACTTACCTTCCACTAGAAATATAACGACTATACTTCATAACACCTTGGGCATAAAGGATTCATATTTTAGATGGCAGGCTCTGAAATGCATGAAGTGCAGAGAAACTCGAGTTTATTGATTTGTTTTGCTGTTCGAATCCCAAAGAACATAATTATATGGTACTATTAGATAAGTGCAGTTTTGTACGGGATATATATAAGCCGTAGAAGTGATAAAGATTAGTGTAATGTATGTAATAATGCCACTGACTGTGTGTGTGTGTGTGTGTTGACTATGCTTGTGGATGTTTGTGCGTGTGTGTGTGTGTGTATATGTATATGCGTGTGTGTGTGTGTGTGTGTGTGTGTTTGTTTGTTTGTTTGTTTGTTTGTGTGTGTGTGTGTATATATGTGTAAATATATCGACATTCTAAGGTTCGTGGCCAGGCATAACGTATTTAAGGTAAGGGTAACATGACACGTCTTCCGCCTGCACCTTACACGTCCAGAATGAACTTATGAGAGAGAGAGAGAGAGAGAGAGAGAGAGAGAGAGAGAGAGAGAGAGAGAGAGAGAGAGAGAGAGAGAGAGAGAGAGAGAGAGAGAGAGAGAGGGGTGTAGAGCAGGACAAGGATAATTTGTGTCTGAACTGAAGGAATTTCGACTGATTGAAAAACATGGATAAGGAGTATTATAAAAACGTAAGAACTAGATGATAAAGGAAAGGTCAGTAATTTGAAAAAGGTATTCGCATTATTTGCATTAAAATATTTTCTTAAAAGATAGATTCGTTTCGATAAATGGGGGGGGGGGGCAAAGTTTAAAAACATACAATACAATAGGTGCTTATATCTTTACGTTTCAGTAAACTATAAGTTATTTTTTTTGTCTTTCACAACGACTAGAACAATCAAAATAATGATTTGCCATTCAGTCTTACGATTCTGAATTTTACCTTTTGTATTAAATATTTCTCGCTTACTTAACATTTATATTTACTCTTTTAGTAAACACGTATCTAATATTTTGTCTTAGTATACCGGTATTGCATGTGCTTTTTAACCAGATATGCTAACTGATTAGTCTTTACTATATTATATTATTTATCCAGCTAATGGTAGATAGCTTTATTAGTATGTTGGTTACTCAGCTATTACATACATTTTGTAGCTAAAGGTGTTGTTATTTATGAATATTTGGCATTAATACGACACAAATATACAGTAGATTCATATTTATTTATGCCGCCAGCTGAATTTAACACCGAATATAGTGTTACAATAGGTTTTAAATATAACTTCAATAATTCTATAGGATTTAACTCCCCTTCTTAAGCTCATTTCCGTCCGTTACATTTCCTTCCGTCTCTCTCTCTCTCTCTCTCTCTCTTTCATAACTATCCTTCCCACTTTTCTTCCTCCACTATCCTCACATCTCTCTCTCTGTCTCTCTCATTCTCTCTCTCTCTCTCTCTCTTACACATAACAATCCTTCCCATTCTTCTTCCTCCACTATCCTCACATATATATCTCTCTCTCTTACATATACACATACATAACTCTCCTTCCCTCTTTTTCTCCCTTCACTATCCTCACACACACTCTCTCTCTCTCTCTTTCCTGCCCCCCCCCCCCTCCCCCCCTCCTGTCACCCCCTCCCGCGGCACTCACGGACCGGAAGTTGACACGCGCCTTTCTCATTACCACCCCCGCACGCGCGTCACCACGTGTTACCCGAATACCCCTCAAAATATACCCCAAACTACAATTTACTACCCACACACCCCTAGAAATATACCTAAATAACCCTTAACATATACCCAAATATCCCTTAACATATAGACCAAACTACAATACATGTTATATTGCTACTCAAAATTGTGATGTGATCTTTTTTGAGCCGGTATCACACGAGAGCTTTTATAGTCAACATTCGATAATCAACATTTTTCTGGCAACACATTCTGGAGTATTTGACGCTGGTATCGGAAACTAGACTGATGGTAGATGAATTTAGGTAACCGAAATCATCTAAATGTTTACCTCATAAGCTGCCAGACCAGTGTTAAGGATAAATATTGGGTGAAAAAGCGCTCGTGTGATACCGGCAAAAGACGTGCAGGTTTGCACAAATTTACATTTTCTTTTTACTTTTGTGAAAAACCGGACAGAGGACCCTTAAATAAAAATTACACTGTAAAGAAAGTCTGCTGTGGCAAGCAACTTAGATGGATATTCGACTTGATGAATGTAACGTTGCACAAATGTTGACAAAACATTAGACACGATAACAAATGCAATTAATTGGCACACGTAGCTCACATTCACAGTTTTTGATGGAATCCTTAGTAAAAACAAATAAATATTCAAAACTTAGAGAAATATAGATAATACTTCCATCGTTTATACAATAACATAAGTCATCCCTTATCTATATTTAGTCATCAATGTTTAAACTACTGAAATATAGCCATGTATTAGAAAAAACACACCATTAATAATGATAATGATACGATAATGATAATAGTACAAGATGTCTTGATATTGCAGAGCATAGCCGAATCTGAAGAAACTAATAGTATATACATTCTTCTCTATTACTGCTTCACTTACAGATTACAACATAAATCAATTTGACACAATCTAAGGCCTTTAATAACGCTTTAGTGTTTAATTAAGAAAAGCTGACCACATATATTTGTATTGGATAATTATAGGAAATACATTACCCATTACAAGATAATTACATACAGTATATGGCATAATTTCCCAAACGGAAAGGTCTGGCTTCTTTGTATAGTAAGTATTATATACTTAAACTTATTTACTGTACAGTCTCATTCATAAAGATGCCGCTCATTGAAAAACAAAACAAAAAAACACATAAATACAAAGAAAATGTTAATAAATATTGTATATCTTGGAAACTTAGAATGATATATTAGGCTACTGCTCCAAATAATATTATCAACTTAGAATGATATATTAGGCTACTGCTCCAAATAATATTATCAACTTAGAATGATATATTAGGCTACTGCTCCAAATAATATTATCAAGAAAATGTAGAAGCATAGCAGTGAACACCTACGTTGTGATATCATGAACCAAGGCGGCAACATTACCTCCCGGAATACAAAGTAAATAGCGATAAAAAACGAGCCTGTTGACTATTTTAGGAAGCCAAGCAAAACACAAGAGTCACCTTTCCTTCACGGTCACACGGGGGCGCTGATGTGTCATGGTAGTGGTGGAGAGAACTTCAGAACCTCTTGTGAGAGAGAGAGAGAGAGAGAGAGAGAGAGAGAGAGAGAGAGAGAGAGAGAGAGAGAGAGAGAGTGAAATATGTACAATTCAAAGAACAAGGACACAGGAAATAAGGACAGAAGTAATGTAAATCAAGTCACACTATATCAATATTTGTTTGTTGGGGGTATTAAACGAGTGCGCGGGTGACGGGAGTTATTGGATATTGCCCTTAAAATTTTATATTTGGGTACCAGCTAAAGATACTGATCAATATTCATCGACAGCAGTCCTCTTGTGTGTGTGTGTGTGTGTGTGTGTGTGTGTGTGTGTGTGTGTGTGTGTGTGTGTGTGTGTGTGTGTGTGTGTGTGTGTGTGTGTGTGTGTGTGTGTGTGTGTGTGTGTGTGTGTGTGTGTGTGTGTGTGTGTGTGTGTGTGTGAGAGAGAGAGAGAGAGAGTGTGTGCATGTGTGTGTAAAATCCTGCTCAAATACAAACTAATAAACAAACCGACAAAAAATTGCTGTAAAACATAAATAAAAATAAAAATAAGTAAATAAATAAAAATGGAGAGAACAGAAGGCAGGAAGTTCAGTAAAAGGTTGAAAGAAATATCCGATAACAAACAGCCCTTCTGAACCCCCTGGGAACAGCCAAGTCTGGGAAATCAAACACGGAGGTTCCTGTAATGCAACATCTCAAGCTATTGATCAAAACGCCACTGTTAAGGTATGTGTGGATAGGCAAGCACTTCATGTATGTAAATAGACAGGTAAATTGGTAGATAGATATATAGGGAGGTTGCAAAGTACTGTTGGTGTCAAGCGATGCCCCAAAGCGTCCCTATTGAATATCAAGACCCCTAATCCTGATATTATCTTTCATGATCTCAAATAAGGTCTTGTTTGGGCTACCTACTTCTACCACTTCTATAATTTTAACTCGCTTCAACATGTCAAGAACAATGGAAGTATATAAAGTAGCAAGCTGCATTAGTGAGAAATGTCTGACGTTGTACTGAATAGTACTACGACGATTTTAGCAAACAGAAGACAGAGGGAAAAGCGAAAATAATGAGAAAATGGAAAACAAATTATGATGAAATGCCTGATAGAACCCCCCGCACTTCTGAAACCATCGTGAACCACCGACTCTGGGAAGTCAAACACCGGGTTTCCTGTAATGTACTGTCGGTCAAAAAAGTTATGTCGCGAAACCAAGTATATTTCGATCAATAATTGGTATCAGCACTATCTAAGCATTACTTCATCATTTCAGGTGAGATATACAAACATATGTTTTATCTTTACACACCCCATTCAACATCTGACAGACATTAATAGAGCACACAGCGAGCAAAACGTAATGACAGCGTAGACACGACTTATGTGGGCAACTGTACCATCTCAAGCTGTTGATCAAGACGTCATTGTCAAGGCGAGGTGTGGCCCGGAATACATTAGTAGCTCAAGTCACCGGGACGTTTCCGCACAGTCACGGCACATTATCAAGTGTTATATCCTCCGTGATCCCGAAGACTGTAGCTATATATATACCTATTAAGATGGTTAATTTTATTGTTTAATTATTTGTTTTGTTTTCATTTATTAATGATTTTCTTAGTTTCCTCCCTAGACCTCCATCAAACTTAAACAAAAACATCCAGGTCAGGTAAAGGTATTGAGGGATAAGCCTTTACAACGGCACCTCGAATTAGATACCCCTTCTAGATTAATGTGTACATTTTTCGGTAGAAAAATGTCCCTGCCGAAGGCTGATTCTTCCAAAATTACAGCCTCACTATCGTTCGCCAGGAAAAAAATCGACACCTAAATGGCACCAAAGGTCTAAATATTGACAAAGAAATAGGGTGAAAGGTCTTAAAATTGACAAACTAATGGGGCAAGCATCTTAAATTCTCAAAACTAATGGAGCTAAACACGAGGGAGAAAGGAATCCAGAAAACCGGCCCATCCCCCCTTAGTAGCTCAAGTCACCGGGAAGTTTCAGCACAGTCACGGCATTTTATCAAGTGTTATATCCTCCGTGATCCTCAAGAATGTAGCTATCTGCACCTATTGAGTACTTTTGTAATGTTTCTTTCGTGCATTACACCCGTGCATTACTATATCACATAAACTGTCAATTATTATCTATAGAAAATACTTTACATTACATGAATTTAGTAATGGAAGAATATAAAGCAGAACGCTGCATGTGTGAGAATTGTTTGAAGTGGCACTGGTCACTCCAAGAGGATGACACCCGACGATTTTAGCATACTAAAATGACCATGGCGAGAAAATTAAAAATAATACTAATAAATACTAGTCGGTTTATTGTTCCCTTCCAGCTGCGAGACTTGTAGTGTATAATGACGCAGTGAGAGATTGAGCAACGAGAGCAAAGTCAAGATAACGACATTGTAGAAAGCGTAATAGTGAGGATACGTATTGGCACATTGCGGTGGTTTGGCGATATGGAGAAAATAGATTAGGATAACTGGCTGAAGTCCGTTAGAATGATTAACCCTTCCTGTACCAGTGACGTCAGTTATATTTTATGCTAGCTATATTTGGACGATTTTATGCAGCTTAGGAAGGATCTGTGGTAGTTAAAAGGGTTGATTGAAATAGTTCAAAGCCTTATCATTCCTAGGGATCCTTCCTAAACTGAATTAAATCAATTAGTAGTAGCCAGAATAAAGTAAAAAAACAAAAAATCGACGGTACAGAAGGGGTTAAAACGATTCGAGAGGCGACAGTCGGTAGCCCGAAAAAGACCTTGGACGTGACCATGAGAGAGAATATCAGGATTAGGGGTCTTTACAGGGACGATTTAGGTAATCGCTGTGTAAAGGATGGATTAGTCTTTAAACACCTTGAAGAAAATGACGCGTTTTAACAGTTTCTTCTGGCTATTATTAGACGATTATATTTAGATTAGGAAGGGTATACAGAAGTCAGAGGGTTAACTGAGATAGTCTTTACCATCTTAATTGCCACAGATCCTTCCGAAATTGTCTAAAAATTTCTAATGATTGCCAGAATAAACTGTCAAAACGCGTCATAATCCACAAAGGGTGAATCAATACCGATATCGAAAAAGAACGGAACTAAGAGGGTGGCTGTACGATATAGTGTTCAGATGATACTGGCACCTAGGTGGGTGTGAGTGGGAACAACTGCGATTGATTGATTGATTGATTGAAGATTGATTGATTGATTGATAGAAAACCTGGCACTGCAACAACAAGGTCATATGGCTCCGGACGAGTTAAAATATATGCGGAAAACTCAAAACTCAAAACTTCACGACTGTGACGCTATCAAAAGACGGATTGGGAGGAGGGCGAGGAGGACACACCGTAAAAGGTAGAGTCACACTTTCGGCTCCTCAGTCAGGGTCGGGGGGACGAGAGGCAGGGGCGGCGAGTGTTTTGTTTGTAACACTCCGCCGACCACCTGGCTAGTCACCGTGTGTATTAAACGTGATTGTAATTTTAGTATTACAAGAGTTTTAATATTTATTTATTAAAACAATAAACTATATAATATTACTGTCTTGATGGTGTAATGATTAGAGTGTTTAAGATATGTATGTGGTAACCCAGGTTCGAATCCTGGGACGATCACATGCTTTCATTAATTTCATTAGGTGTTTGGTGTTAGGAGTGGAATAAATAAAATAAGATTATACAATAATTATGACATACAAAATCGAACAAAAACAAAGATAACTAATAATCAATGCAAACTAAAGTCTTGATAATTTGTTAAAACAAACACATAACTTCACTAAGGAGGCAGTAGAATATTCGTTTATTGGACCAAACAAATAATTACGACAGGACCCCAATCACGTTTAAACTACAAATATTGCGATGCCAACTGGAATTAATTTCTAAGACTGTATAGTTGTATATACAATTAAAAGAAAGAAAGAGATATACATGTAATTAATAATACTAATAATATTAATAATAACATTAATAATAATATCAATAATAATAATAATAATAATACAAATAATAATAATAATAATAATAATAATAATAACGATAATATATAATAATAAATAAAAAAGGTACGGTTAACGAGACGGTTGTGTGGATGACCTCCCCCGCCATATTTCTCCTATAATGCGGTCCAGGGTACCAGTTGACCCCCCCCCCCCCACCCCCAGCACGTGGCACTGGTGGACGTGTCGGAAGTGGCGCGTGTTCCGGTGCCACGTGCAGTGATGGACAGCTTCACTTCTTCTATACCATTTGGCCCTGTCAGCGGGGGTGGAGGGTAGGGGGGGGTGGGGTAGGATGGGTGATGGTGGTGGCTGATTAGAGTGGGAGGGAGGGCAGGGGGTGGTAGATTGGGGTGGGATAGGTGGTGGTGGATGAATGGAGGTTGACTTGGGTAGGAGGGGGTGGTAGATTGGGGTGGGAGGGGGTGGTTACTTGGGGTGGGAGAGGTGAGGGTGGTTGATTGGGATAGAAGAGGTGGTGGTGGTTCATTGGAGTGAGAGGGGGTGCAGGGGTGGTTGATTGGAGTGGGAGGGGGTGGTCGATTGGGGTAGGAGGGGTGGTGGTGGTTGCCTTTTAGGGGTAGTAGAGATGGTGTCGGGGGGTGGTAAGAGGTGAGGGTGGCAGCTGATAGAGGTGGGAGGGGGTGGTTGATTGTGGTGGGAGGGGTGCAGAGGGTGGTTGATTGTGGTGGGAGGGGTGGTTGATTGGGGTGATGGTGGTTGATTTGGGTGGGAGGACGTGGTGGGGTGGTTGATTGGAGTGGTAGTGGGAACAGGGGTGGTTGATTGGAGTGGGAGGGGGTGGTTGCTTGGGGTAGGAGGGGTGGTGGTGGTTGCCTTTTAGGGGTAGTAAGAGATGGTGCCGGGGGTGGTAAGGGGTGAGGGTGGCAGCTGATAGAGGTGGGAGGGGGTTTGAGGGTGGTTGATTGGAGTGATTGGGGTGGGAGGAAGCGAAAACGGTGGTTGTTAGGGGTGGGAGGGGTAGTGGTGGTTGCATTTTAGGGGTAGGAGGAGATGGTGTCAGTGGGAGTGGTAGCTGGTGGAAGCTGATAGGGGATGGTTGGGTTTTATTGACCCTGGTGTTTTTAAATGGTACAGGTGATGGCAGGTAGTGGTGATGATATTGGTAGGTAGTGGTATTGGTCATAATAGAAAATTGGCGTTGTGTCATTTATATTTATGAGTGGTGCCGGTAGGAAACTCATGGGTAGTAGAAGATGGTACTGGTGGTGATAGGGGTACTAGGGGTGGGGTAGCTTGGGTAATAATCTAATTTATTAATTTCACTCTCAACAACAAACACTTCCCAGTGAAATTAATGAAAGCATGTGATCCTACCGAGGTTCGAACAAGGAGGTAAAACAAATGGTTGAAGGCCACAGTTACTCGCAAGTTTGGGGCTATTAACACTTATTACGAAAATACATATATTCCTCAAAATATCTAACTTTATATAACTTCCTACTTTAATGTGTTTTTTTTAATATGCCTAAATTATAATTTTTATTTTTACAACACCTAAACGGAGGTATTTAGTTAGGGAAAATGGAGGTGATCGTGAAAGATATTAGTGGCAATGACGGTAGTGGTATAAGTGGGAGGAAGGTGACGATGAAATTATAGATGAAATTATAGATGACAGTAAATGGCCATGTCCCAATATTGATTATTGAGCTATTACAAAACTATTGAAGCAACACATGTTAATTATGAAAACTTGGCAAAACTATGATGCAGAAACATGTAGTTTCATTATTGTTAATAACATATCGATAAATCAGCTGTTAAAAAAAATGAATATTCTGCATAAGAGTATTGCAGTGTTGACAGGTAGTGGTGGCAAGGATGACAACGGTAAAAGTTAGGGCCTATTTTCAAGGAATGGTGAACGCAAGGCGATAATATAGGAGTAGCGTTGATAAAAATATAATTAGACAGTGTGTATTTAAAGTGCATAGTGGTGATGTACTGTAAACATTGAACGCTTATTATACAGGATGTTCCAGTAATGTTTTTCATAAATTATATGGTGGACTCATCAGACAAAAATAAGAATTCATTACTCTATGAACATGAGGTTGAGTATTTATAATAACGGAGTTATTACACGATTTAAGTTAACGATAGATACAATGCCATTCAGTCCAAGGGGTAATGTTGCCATTTTAGTGGATTTGATTTTTCTACCGAAAAAATCAGCTCGCTACCGCTCGCTAGCCTGAAGAGAGAACGCCGATTGGATACAAACCGCTAGAATGGTAACAGTACCAGGGGGTAGTATGGAAGCCATCTTTTCCGGCTCTAGCCAGGCGGTAATCATGTGGTTGTGTTTCGTTCTAGTCGTTCGAGAATTTGAATCATGTACTCAGTTTAAGATAGTGATAGCAATGGAAATGTAATGAATAATAATTAAATTGATATTACATTATTAGTTTTAGAATATTTCAATCAGCTTAGGAAGGACGTGTAACCAATGATGCATCCTTTAATTATGTCAGTCGCTACTGCTCACTATCTTGAGGCTAGCAAGCGATAGCGAAGGCCAAATGGATATAATCCACTAAAATGGCAACATTACCCCTTGGACTGAATGGCATTGTATCTATCGTTAACTTAAATCGTGTAATAACTCCGTTATTATAAATACTCAACCTCATGTTCATAGAGTAATTTATTCTTATTTTTGTCTGATGAGTCCACCATATAATTTATGAAAAGCATTACTGGAACACCCTGTATATACTGTAGGTCCACATACAAAGTTTCAGTCGGTTTATCTCTTCAAATCATAACACATAAATGGCTTGAAACACTTAGTATGTGTATCAGTTTTGTTATAATGAAGACTTAAATACTTACAGTGAGGTAGGGCGGTCGTTGGGTGGTGATAGTAAGTCGTGATGGTGATGGTGGAATATGGTTGTGTTTTACGAATGTGTTTTTTTTCCCCGGTTATTAGGCAGTTATACATTTTAAGACAAGAGAGAGAGAGAGAGAGAGAGAGAGAGAGAGAGAGAGAGAGAGAGAGAGAGAGAGAGAGAGAGAGAGAGAGAGAGAGAGACAGAGAGAGAGAGAGAGAGAGAGATAGAGAGAGAGAGAGAGAGAGAGAGAGAGAGAGAGAGAGAGAGAGAGAGAGAGAGAGAGAGAGAGAGAGAGAGAGAGAGAGAGAGAGAGAGAGAGAATGAATGACGTACCGTACACACTACACAAGTGAAAACATAATATTTGCATAATATTAAGAAATTTCATTATCAAAACAAGATCCAAGTACCACTGCAAGGAAAGTGGTACTGATATTGACAGAAGACAGATTATTATTGCTATTAAATGATGAAAATATAACTTGCTTAACCGATCACAATTATGTAAATTGATATTGCATCTGGTAGTAGAGACTGCTACATATTTTCAGAGTAAAAGTGAGTATTTAAAAATGGATATACAAATATAAAACTCTACAGAATAAAACGAAGTTACTAAAATGTTATGCAATTCTTACGATACAATACTTCATTCTTCTAAGTATATTCTGTTATTAGACGACAGTGATAAAAGTGAATACGTACAATTGCCCACATGAATGTGTAACCACTTCATGATTTATATTTGAAAGGACTATAAGATGTCTGAATTTGAGTATACTTTGTTATCGAGTAGATAAACCATGTAATCAAACAATGACAAACAATGACAAACAATGACAAATGACAAACAATGACAAACAATGACAAACTATTCTTATAAGTCAATAACACTATTTTCACTTACACACTTGAAATGACGGAGTAGCTACGAATTTATGTGAGAAACTCTCCACCAACATAATTCACATCCCTTGGCTCTAGTTCTCTCCTTCCCTAATCCAGTGCCAATACTTAACATCTGTCCCGAGTTGAACCTTTTCCGTTACTTTAATCGGTTGGCATCTTAGCCCGGATTAGCGCCGCGTGCCAGTGGGGGGTCAGGAGGGGCCTTGGGGGTTCCTTGGTAGTTTGTTTATAGGGAGAACGTGACGACGTCTTTACACTAATCCCCCTATCCAATGCCTCGTTTTGTACAATATCGTCAATGTAAAGTGTAAGAATTTAGTAAAATTCTCCTTTTTATAGTGGCCGATCGTATTGGCTAATCTATCACATGGATAGTGTAAAAACTTAGGACTAAGGTTGACAGGACTGGCTGACATGCACCTTCCACAGAAGAAAAACACATCACCTTGATGAATAACATATTTACAAGTAGTGTATATATTTACCTTTACGATTATAAATTATCTATAATAAATAAACACTCAATACCTAAGAAATACTTTGAAATTAGATAGGAAATAACAACATGGCGTATATATGAGCTCAAAGGTGGTAGATTTCCCCTATAACAGACTGGGCTTCCTTAGGGCTTATTAGGGCCGTGGTCAGTCTGGCAACGGACTTTAGGACACCGTAAATAAGCCTTATGGACACTGCAGCTCTCTCTTAATGGGGCACAGGAATTTAAGGCGAGGTCAGTCTGTCGATTTCATAACTTATCTTGTATCTGTATTTCTACCGTTGCCAAAACTATAAACAAAGACGAATAAGATCACTAAATTTGAGATACATTATACAAGATTAGTTTAAAAATTTCATAACTAATCATGTACCTGTATGTCTATCCTTACCCAAGACTCAAAACCCAAGACCCAAGACCCAAGACCCAAGACCCAAGACTCAACAATAGAATTCAGATGTGAACAAATCGATAATTACAGAGTTATATTACTGTCTTGTAGGAGACATTTATATGAGATGTAGATTGTTGATGGCATTGCTAATTATATATTTCTATTGATATCTTTAATATGTGCTGAACATGCCAATAATGTAAGCAAAAACTTAATTAAGATGGGATAATTTGAGAACTTTAGTTATAGTATTGTCTTGAAGGAGGAATATACACCGGTACGTAACTAATGAATTGTTGTACTGGTTATATAGAATGCACAGCGTATATATTTGTACTGTGAGCTAATACAAAAATATCCAAGGATAATGAAAAAGAGAAGGAAAAATAATTAGAGATGGGAAAATGTGAGAGTTCTGAGGATATATTTCATTCTTGAAGGAGTGACATATACGCCTTTTAGGTAAGAATGGCCTGCACGTGGTAAGATGCGCGTGCTGTTAGTCCCAGAGCCGTCTGTCACGTGTTGAAGGACAAGGAGGGGGACAATGGTCAGTCCAGGGGGCGAGGAAGAGGAGGAAGTGGGGAAGGAAGGGGGACAGGAAGTGAGGGGAGAGAGTGGAGGAAAGGTGGTAAGTGAGAGAGAGAGAGAGAGAGAGAGAGAGAGAGAGAGAGAGAGAGAAGATGGAATGGAAGGTATGATAAGAATGGATAAGGGACAACTAGGACAAGAAGCTAGGGAGGAAGTGAAGGAAGGTGGCAAGTGAAAAAAAAGATAAAGATGGGAAAGGAAACAGGAAAGAACGACAAGGAAAGAAGATGAACAGAGGAGAGAGGCAAGAGAAAGAAGCAATGGATGAATGAACTTGGGAGATAGAATTTCAAAGGTAGGAAATGGGACAGGACAGTAAGCGAGGGGAAACGATGAAGAACGATGGTTAGTGGGGAAGAGGGGAAGAGGGGAAGGGGAGAAGAGAACAGAGAAAATAAGGAAGAGGGCAAGGGTAAAATGGGAACAAGAAAGAGAATATGGGAAGAGGAAGAAAGAAGTGGGGAAGAAAAGGGGCCTGGATTATGTGGGAGTGAGGAGAGAGAAGCTGATAATTGAGAAAGAGGGGAGAGGGGAAGGTGAAAGGAGTGAGCCAGGAGAGAGAAATAGAATATTGTTAGATATGGTAGGAAAAAGAAAGAAAGAGGGAAAATAGGGGAAAGAAATCAAGGAAAATTAGAAGACAAAATAAGAGAGCTTTGTGTAATAGAAGAGAGAAACGAAAAATATAGGACAGAAGATTAAAGAATGATATGAAGGAAGAAGAGAAGACAGGGGAAGGAAATAGGAGGGAAACAATAAAAGGTTATACGTGAAAGAGGAAATGGACATGAAAAAGGACAGAACAGAATGAATGGACACGATTAGAGAAGTTGTTAAGTGATAGAAGAAGAACAAAGTTAAAAGGAAAACAACAGTTACTTGATTAAATGATATACTGTATACAGATATGTCTGTGATGACATTGCAAGAGCTATATAGTACATACGAACAGGCGATGTTATCTGGTCGATAACCTTAGTCCTTTTCGAATGCTAACTAATATATATATATATATATACTACATAACATATAAATATGGCTTTTCTATAGGTCCTACCAAATAGGCATGCTAAATTTTAGTTCAGTATACAACAAATAATGCAAGACATTAAATTGGCTTTACCCACTACCTTTGACAAGTAAATTGCGTATCGATTTTATTCCGAAACACAAACTTGGTATTATTGAGTAGGTTTCATATGCATGCATATACAATTTCATTCAAGGGCGCACCGCTGCTCTCGTAAATTTGTATCCACACCGTGATTTTATGTATGGAAGAAAATACAATGCTTGAAATTTGGGTGTAAACTCTAATATAGGAGTTTAATTTGGATGATCAATTACCGGTTTAACAACAATTTATTCTTATATGTCAATCACACTACGCTTACTTCCGGAAATACTAAGCTTGAGGGCATCTGTACCACATTATTATATACCGTAAATTGTGAACAATTAACTGGTCTTCTAACCTAGTTCTGCACAATCCCATATAAAGTGTTCTTAGTCAGAAACGTGCAATTAGGGAGATTTGGGTAAGTGAATAATATGTATGCTTCCTATTTACAGGTCAGTAAAGACAAAACTATGGCAACATATTCATAGTTGTCATAATCCTTTACATTTCCCGGCTTAGTTATGCAGTATATATATATATATATACAGTAATACATCATGTTACATGTTCAAGTCTGCGTGTATGTAGCTATATCTCATTATCTCAAAATAGAACACGACATACCATAATGGAATTTCCTTTACGTCTAAAGACATTTTATTTATTTCAGGGAAATGGGACTAGGAACCTTTGTATACAGTCGTGGACAGCAATTAATGAACATTTTATGGAGGTACATTTATGATACACAGACAAGAGAAAATATATCTCGACGAACTCATTTGAATCAGTATCGAATGCAAACAGGCAAAACAATACATTATTATTGCCCAGATGCTGCAGAACATGGCTTTAATTGCTCAAAGATTCGAACTGGCGTAACTCTATTTATGCTGAGAACTGAACGAGCGAACTATGTTGATAATATATTTGAACTATATTGATAATATATTTGAACTATGTTGATAATATATTTGAACTTCCATCACAATAATTGCAGTACTGATATTCACGAGTTAAGGGTCGCCGTCATATTTTTAGCATAAGGAGGTGTTCCGGAATTCCTGACCAAGACTGTACATAATCTACCATAATCAGTTTAGCATTTCCACACATACAGTATAGCGACAACTATAATATAATGTTATATAGCAGAGAGAATAGGAGTGGAGGATGAAAGGGGATAAAGGAGGATAGGAATGCAAATAGGAAGTATAAAGGTTGAAGGGACATACGAAGAAGATAAATGAAGAGGAAATAGGCGTATCACCTATTGATTAATCACTCTCTCACTCTCACTCTCTCTCTCTCTCTCATGCCCCCTCTTTTCCCCACTATGAAATATTTCCGCCTTTTCCTCCTCTTTTCTTCATCCTTTTCCTTAATCCTTCGCAGTGTATTTCTCTCTCTCTCTCTCTCTCTCTCTCTCTCTCTCTCTCTCTCTCTCTCTCACTATCATTCTGACACACACGCACACTCACTATCACTCTCTCTCTCTCTCTCTCTCCTACCAGACACGCGCCAGGCCGTCCCTATCTCTTATCCCGGTCATCTAAGTGTCTCTTCATGCACTCCCAGGAGCCTCTTTCTCTACCACCCCCACCCTGGCTGAGAGAGAGAGAGAGAGAGAGAGTGAGAGTGAGAGAGAGTGAGAGTGAGAGAGAGTGAGTGAGAAAGTGAGTGTGTGTGAGAGAGAGAGAAAGGGAGGGAGTTAGATAGATAGATAGAGTGATAGATATCAATAATGCATTTATTTGTACTGTAGGGTATATCTAATTATTTAGATTTATTTTTAATTTGATAGAAACCAAAAAGTACAACCTCAGTTTCACAAACATATTAAGTGTACTGTAAATTTAAATAATTTACTATACACATCCTTAGTTTTACTTTTTAAATACAAATAATAAAAACAAATACACATTCCATTGCATTATAATGTTTACAAATTCGGAATGCAATACATACACACACACAACTTTGGCGTTGCCTATTTTATTCAAATGAAACAAAAGTACATTTCGCCAAGTTAATAAACATTGTTCTCTGACTTTCCACTAAAATCTATATTTGACGAAGATTATAAGCCTATTACTGAAAGTTTGTTTCGCCTTCACACAAATGTATTTACTTGAATATAGGCTATCATCTATCTAACTTTCTAAAACAACTTCAAATTCCGTGCACAGTTAGAAAATCTAATATTTTTGGTCAAGTTTGAGTAGGACAGATTTATACGATGTTCTCTGCAACACTGTCATAAATTGCAAAGCATGAGCATAAATATATAATGGGAAAATAGTAAGTCATCGAAAATAATGAGTTTAAGATGGTGAGATATATTAGTAATAAAATAGTAGATCAGTAGGGCAAAGCGAAGGGGTAGAGAGAGAGAGAGAGAGAGAGAGAGAGAGAGAGAGAGAGAGAGAGAGAGAGAGAGAGAGAGAGTGAGAGTGTGTGTGTGTGTGTGTGTGTGTGTGTGTGTGTGTGTGTGTGTGTGTGTGTGTGTGTAAGTGTGTGTGTGTTCCAAAGTTTGAATAACCTTAAAGTCTAAATATATAGAAATAATGGTTACTTAGCCAGTTTTCTTAACTCACATTCATAGTTAATACTGGTTATAATAAAGTTCAATATATCGATAAGTATGCAGGAAAATAAAACAAATTCAAACAACAATCGCAACATCAACTGCAAAGGAAAAAGAAAAAGAAAATAGAAGTTTATATCAACGAGACAAAGTATAAAGAAAGTAAACACCATGTGAGGAAGAGCACTTTATTGGCAACGTTTCGCATATAGCTTCATCAGGCCAATACACACCGATATTTGGTAATCGTCGTAAATTAACCCTTAATACCAGATGTTCTAAGTTTCTTGAAAAGCACTATGGTCATCTCACTTTTACTTTACTTTCATCCCTCAAAGTTAAATTCTGAGTTAAATAAAAATGTCTAATGTTCTGCAGAATAAAATACCATTCTCATAATGATCATTAATTAATTGAACACCTTCATTTCAGAGTACTTATCAACAATGTTCAAATTATCCTTTGCTTTCATTAATCAGTCTTTAGTTAGCACATCTCAAAATGTTCCAGAAATGCGCATACAAATTAATGTAAATCTGTAAGAGGATCTATATAATCAGGTATTAATTACTAGAATGGAATGTAAATAAATAAGAAAGGACCCTTTAAGTTGTAGTTGAAATCATTAACGGCTACCCCATAATTCCATAATCTAATTAATTAATTTCACTCCCAACACCAAAGACCTCCCGATACAATTGTATTTTGCTTAGTAATAACCTTTCATATGAATTCAGCTTATTGTTCTTTTATATATATACTGCATATATACTGTGTATATATATATATATATATATATATATATATATATATATATATATATATATATATATATATATATATATATATATATATACCGGTATATACTGTATATACAGTATATATATATATATATTAGTTTTTCTTGGGGAGCGATAACAAGCTTGCAATTTAGGAGGAATTGGCCATCGGCTAGGACGTTTGTCTACCGAGGAATTTCAAAATTATCTCGTAGGTGGGTCTTAAAGGTATTTGTTAATGTTTTTTGTAGGTCTAGGGAAGAAACGAAACAAAAAAATTGATTAGTCAACTAATTAACAAAACAATTCTCCCCATAGCATAGACGCATCCATTTATTTTACGCTGGCTATAATTATAAAATGTGGGAGTCAAAGGGATTATTGAGATTATATTTTACCTCTTCGATTGCTAGATACTCCTTTCTCAGATGCATAAACCGCCTAGTATAATTAGCAGACAAAGTGAAACAAAAACGCCTTGTTACTGAAAACTTTAAGCTAAACAATATGTAAATTACACCAAGAGATAAAGAGAGAATAAACGCTAAGGTGTAAGAACAACGAATGAGGTGCAGGAGAGGTACAACAAAAAACTAAGTACTGGGAAGGAGAAAGCTTATTTTGAAATTCAATTTAGCACTAATGGCAAACCACGTAATTACTGTTTACAATTTCAAAAAAGCACGCCTCGCTCAGATTAAACGCAATTTCAAAATGATGAGGAGGCAAAATATCAGAATGAAAAGTAGAAGACATGCTTGAAACTAGGATGGAGAAAACAATAAGGGATGATGTAAATGTACACACATAAACACACATGCAAGCAGGCAAGCACACACACACACACACACACACACACAAACACACGATTGGCTTGGTTTGATATGCTTACTATGTACTATAGAAGAAATCGAAAGTGCAGAAGCTATAGGCATACTGTAGGTATTAAGCTTCTTTATTGAAATTATTATTCATTGAAATACAAAATTACAATTAACTTACAAAGAACTCATTCACAAACTGGATAATGCGCACAACAGGTTTATAATAATATGTCCAATTAATTTTTCGTAATGAATATGAAAACATATTAATGTACAGAGGAATATATCAATAAGGCATACTACAGATAGATAAATTAATTTCATATTTATATAATTATTATAACCTTTTAATCAAGTAATGCCACTTGATTATATCAAAATAACACCTGAAAACTAATTACACATTATATATTAACATCACTAAGTTATTATAAGAAACATACGCTATGTGAAGACTTAAATTCTGTATAAAAAAAAATATAAGACGATGAGATATTCCAAAGTGAAATTTGTATAGAGATATGATATTTAAACAAATCAATGCAGTAATGATGGGGATTAATATCAAAAAAATAACATATTGACTACATAGGTAATATAAATAACATATTGACTACATAGGTAATATAAATAAGAAATGGCATTACTTTTCTGGCTATATGAATTAAAAAGGTAATTAATACAGATAGATCAATCGATAGACAAAATTGATAAAACCTATATAGTTATGCAAACGAATAATATATATATATATATATATATATATATATATATATATATATATATATAGAGAGAGAGAGAGAGAGAAAGTATGTGAGAGAGGGAGAAAGAAAGAGATGGATATATATATATATATATATATATATATATATATAGAGAGAGAGAGAGAGAGAGAGAGAGAGAGAGAGAGAGAGAGAGATAGAGAGAGAGAGAGAGAGAGAGAGAGAGAGAGAGAGAGAGAGAGAGAGAGAGAGAGAGAGAGAGCAAGCGAGCGAGAGAAAGAGAGAGATAAGGAAAGGTTGACCAAGAGAACCACCAAACAGGCAATAACTCAGCAGTGGTCAGGGCAGGCACCTCCCCCACTCCCCACTGCCTTTGACAGCCAACACGTGGCACTGTCCGAGACGCGCGTGCCACGTGTACCCCACATGACCCCCTTAAGGAAGGATGCTGCACTTTTTGGTCGAGTTTTCATATATTAATTATTTTTCTAGTTTCCTCCCCTATACCTCCATCAAACTAAAAAAAAAAAAAAAAAAAACATCCATTAGATCCCCCTTCTAGTTTAATTTGTACATTTTTAGGTAGAAAAATGTCCCGGCCGAAGGCCGATTCTTCCAAAATTACAGGCTCACTATCGTTCGCCAGGAAAAGAAATCGACACCTAAATAGCACGAAAGGTCTTAATATTGACAAGGAAATGGGGTGGAAGGTCTTAAAATCGACAAACTATTGGGGAAAACATCTAAAAACTAATGGGGCTAACCATGAGGAAGAAGAAGGGGGACGAGAAAAACGATCCACCTACCCTCAAAGCCCCCCCCCCCCCCCCCCCAGGTGACCTCCTCCGGGACACTCACGCGCGCCACGGGGGAATGGGAAGCGAGGAGGAGGAAGTGGGAAAAGGAGGCAGGGATAATGAAGAGAGGAAATGAGTCAAGAAGAAGGAAGATGTGGTAATGAGAGATGAATGAAGATGAAGAGAATGAAGATGAGAGATAAGGGACAGAGAGAAAGAGCTGAACTCTCCGCTCAAACTTTCGCTAGAAACTCCATCTTGGCGTTTGCAGAGAGTTGGTGAGTGGACGGGAGTTAATGATACGAAAGACCTTCCATTCTACTGTGTCTAGGATTGCGGTGTGAGAGGATCTTCCCCACACATGTGAACAATACTCAATACAAGGACACAGCGTGCCCCGGTACAGAGAAAGAAGCTGTGCAGGGGTAAAGAACCCCTTGAGGCGGTTGAGCACACCCAGTTTCTGGGAGGTTGCCTTAGCAAGACTGATAATATATATGGTCCTTCCAAGTGAGAGCAGAAGAAAAAGAGACACCAAGAATACTAAGAGAAGATGAAGGATTGATTTGTGTATTGTTGAAGTATAAGGGAAAGTTCTCTGAGAGTTCCGGACGGGTAGTAAAAAAACGGAGCTTGAAGCAGTTTAGGTCATAGGATGGGGGAAAGACAGATTGAGGGAGAGAGTTGCAGAGCTTACCTATTGAGTAGAAGAAATACATACTATTTAACTAAATGTAGCATTTAATATATAATCATAATGTGTGTACTGTGCACTCACACAGATAGTTACAATATAATTATACAGTACATAGAGAACAATTTAGATAGCTACTGAAGATATAATTTGGAAATAATACAAATAAATACATATAGCTACGTAATACATACATATGGCATTGCTTTACTGTTAACATGGAAGCACCAGGAGCATCCTAATGTTTGCTTGATAAATAATCTCTCTCTCTCTCTCTCTCTCTCTTCTCTCTATCTCGCTCTTCTCTCTCTCTCTCTCGCTCTTCTCTCTCTCTCTCTCTCTCTCTCTCTCTCTCTCTCTCTCTCTCTCTCTCTCTCTTATGTAATGTTTGAGAAAAGCCGAATAAATACAAATGGAGGTGGCGTTTTATTTTATATCAAAGAAAGTCTTAACCCGACCCTCTTGTCAAAACCTCAAATTGTGAACGTCGACACATCTTTTGTGCTAATAAAGAATAATAAAGGTACAAAAATAATACTTGCGTTAATATACAGACCTCCAGCTCAATCAGTGCAAACTGACCGAGAAATTTACGAACAAATTGCAGATGTAAGTAACTCACAAGATACCGTAATTTTTGGCGACTTTAATTTACCTGTGACCAAGTGGGGCGATACTCTTACTTCACACTCCGGACATGACTTGTATACGAACTTGCGAGAGAGTTCGCTTTAATCAATTTGTTCGAACGCCGACCCGTGGTAATAACGTTCTTGACATTGTACTTGCAACAAAAGAAGAATTGATAGAGAATTTGAATGTTGGTGATGAATTCAGTAACAGCGACCATCGTACGATAACTTTCACTTTAAACTTTACTAGTAACGAACCAAATAGTAGCATCGAAAAAGTCCCTAATTTCAAGAAAGCAAACTTCCATAAACTTAGAGCTATGTTTAAAGAAACTGACTGGAGCTTTTTAATTAACAATAACACATAAATACATCTTTGAAGTTATTCGAAACCACTTACCTAAAAGCAGTGCAAGACTGCATACCATCGAAAATACGGCGTCCAGGCCATAATAATAAGCCCAAATGGTGGAATAAAGATATTTCAAACTGCCTGCTTGCTAAAAAATTTGCTAATGATAGATTAAAATCCTCACAAAATGACGAAGAACGGGTGAAATTTGTAGAGCTACGACGCAAAGCCAAAACGTTAATTAAGCAAAGTAAAAAGACCTTAGAGTTACATATTACGAATCAAAGTAAAACAAACCCGAAAGAATTCTATAGTTATATCAGAAAGAAAAAAGTAGTTACTTCAACTGTTGGACCGTTTAGTCGATGAAAATGGAGAATACACCAAAGACTAAGTACAAATGAGTAATGCCCTCAATACCTTCTTTGCATCAGTTTTTACAACAGAAGACCTCAGTGATATCCCTACAACCATCGCCGATTCAGATTGATAATTCAGATGTTCTAAGCAATATCACCGTTACAGAGAGAGAAGTATTGAATTGTTTAGATAAACTCAAGTTAATAAAACGCCAGGACCTGATACAATCTCGCCTAGAGTTCTAAAGGAAGCTAAGGATGAGCTCTCCAAACCACTGACATTACTATTCAATAAATCCTTGCAGTCTGGAACTATGCCTGATCAGTGGAAGCTAGCCAACGTAACACCGATATTAAAAAAAGGCAGCAAATCCCTACCCAGTAACTATCGTCCAATTAGCTTAACCTCAGTTGTATGTAAAATGCTAGAAACGGTCATACGAGACAGACTCGTAAATCACTTAGAGGAAAATAACATACTTAAGATACTCAACACGGCTTTCGTAAAAAACGTTCCTGTTTAACAAACCTCTTAGACTTCTTCCACGATATCCTCAACCTCTACGATGAGAGTAAAGCTGTAGATATTATATACCTTGATTTTCAAAAGGCCTTTGACAAAGTTCCCCACAAACTTTACTGCTAAAACTAAAAGCGCATGGAATACAAGACGGTGTGTTGAAATAGATAGAAAATTGGCTCAGCAACAGAAAGCAAAGGGTAGTCATAAACGGTAAGGCATCTAAATGGACCAATGTAAGTAGCGGGGTACCCCAGGGATCGGTACTAGGACCAATTCTCTTTCTAATTTACATCAACGACATAGATGAGGGTCTCACCTGTACAATCTCAAAAATTGCTGACGATACAAAAATTGCAAATAGCGTACTGTCAAAAGAACAAGTTAACGATATGCAACACAATCTAGATAAATTGTCATGTTGGGCCCAAATTTGGCAAATGAGTTTCAATGCGGATAAATGTAAAGTACTATATGTCGGATACCTAAATGAGAAAGCAAACTATTCGATGAATGGCACTCGGCTTAAGAATGTAAACAGAGAAACCGATCTGGGAGTAACAATATAGAGTAACCTAAAACCGAGTCAACAATGTTCAGAAGTTGTTAAGAAGGCAAACAAAATAATTGGCTTTGTAGGCAGGTCATTTGAGCATAAATCCAAAGAAGTTATCCTAACCCTTTACAATTCCTTACTCCGCCCTCTTCTGGAATACTGCGTTCAATCCTGGTGCCCTTATTACCAAAAAGATATAAACAGCTAGAAACGAGTTCAACGTAGAGTTACCAAAATGATACCTAGCCTAAAGAACAAACCATACGAAGAGCGTCTTCGAGAATTAAATCTATTTCCTTTAACCCAGCGCAGATTAAGAGGTGACTTAATTCAAGTGTTCAAAATCATCAAAGGCATCGACAATATGAACTGTAGTAAGTATTTCACTATCGACCAATCTAATTACACACGGGGAAACGGTTGCAAAATTATTGGTAAATCTTTTAACTCGCACGAATCTAAGAATTTCTTCTTCAATCGAGTTCTCAACTTGTGGAATGGGCTTCCCCGAGACGTTATAGACTGCAGCACCGTTGATTCATTTAAACTCCGCCTAGACAAATATCTCGCATCAAACCCGGGACTGACTGCGTTTGTAAATGAATAACTTTATTTTATCCCACCCTCAGTTACTAACCCATCTGTCCTCTACTAACTTCCTAATCCTGCCACGGACATTAGTTCCAGGGCAGTAATTCCCTTTCCAATGTTCCCTTACCCACTCTAAACCACTGTTTGGACACTTGATCCTCAGTGTTTTGGAGGACAAGCAACCTAGAAGGGTCACTAGATATGTTGTTGCTTGATTTCCTTTGTACTCCTTTGTACTCCTTTCTACTATCTCTCTCTCCTTTCTCTCTCTCTCTCTCTCTCTCTCTCTCTCTCTCTCTCTCTCTCTCTCTCTCTCTGTCTCACTCACCTGGTCACGAGCATTAAAAGTATCGCCGCGGAGATTCAATATTACCCATAAATATTCCAACCTGCATACCTCTAATCTTTTTTTAGTTAGTGGCGAGGGAGGAGAGGGTTTAGTGTCATTTATGGTGTGGCCAGATTATAGGGGGGAGGAGTGAAAAGAAAGAAGGCACTAGAAAATTGACTGGGAGAAAATGTAGTGGAGAGAGTGAGAAAATATGATGTCATGTTAGAATAGTTAGGGGTTAGAAGAGAGAGACAGAGACAGAGAGAGAGAGAGAGAGAGAGAGAGAGAGAGAGAGAGAGAGAGAGAGAGAGAGAGAGAGAGAGAGAGAGAGAGAGAGAGAGAGAGAGAGAGAGAGAGACCTAAGAGTAGTAGAATTTAACATGAAAGTAAAATAAGGAGATAATTAGAACAATACATGACAATGAAGAATGAGAAGAACACGTAACAACGAAGAAAACACAGAAGTACTATGGTAGGTTTCAGTCCAGCTGACGGTAAATTGCAAAGTTCCCATAATAGTTTGTGTTTTTAAGATTTTATAGTGAAATATAGTTTCAATTGTTTAAACATGGCATCAATAAGATAGAGAAACATAGCAGTTTCATATTTGTGCTTTAACTATCGAGAAATCAGTTATTAAGGGTTTGGATTTATCATCAGTTGAATTAAAACTGACTATAGGTAAGGCCAAAGGTGACAGAGAAATAGCAAGCAAACATTATAGACCAATCATAAGTAGGCTGTAAATCTTGATCACTAACCTCTATATCTAAAAAAAGGACTAGAAAATTGAGTTCATATTTCTACCATTTGGGAAGAGTCAGCCAGAGAGAATAGGCATGTAAATATAAAACCCATTTGCTCAAGCCCTACTTAATTATAGAACTTTGAGGTTAAGATTATAGATACTTTTAAAGCATACATTTATCCGCTTCAGTATTTACAATAACTAATATCAAGGCAGTTATTACCACCTTTTGGACATAATTTAGTCTGTGTGAAAATAAATTAAACTAATAGAAAATATAAGGACGAGAAAATAAAGGAAATAATACGGAACTGAATGAACATAAGAGTGAAAACAAAACAAGAGATAAAAATAATAGACAAGAGAAGATAAAAAAAAAGGCAAAGATCCGATATGCAAAAATAATAAAGTTTAACAGAACAGAAAAGAGCAGGAAAGCAAAGAAATGGAAAACAGAGAAAAGGAAATGACACGATCGAGGCAAAGACAGAAATGAAGGAGGAACGAATGGACGTAGGCAAGCAAAAGAATGGATTTTGTTTTAGAAAACTAATACAAAAGGCAACAAATATATTAATTCATATTATAATTCATGTATCATTACAAAATATTTTAGCTACATATGCACTCATAATGACACAACTTGGAATCCCTTGGCAATTAATATATGATTTAATTTAGTTTAGACATTTTTGCGGGAGTCGGTAGTTTTATCCCTTTGATCGCCAGAGGTCCTTCCTAAGTTGTATATAATCGTCAAGTGTTAGTAAGAATAACATGAATAAGACGCCGTGTTATTTAAAAGATTTACAGTAAAGATAAAAAAGAAAAAAAGAAAAGAAAAGGAGAAACATTTTAAACAGGGGATACTAAACAAGACAAGAAAAAAAACGCAAAAAGAGCCTCGTTTAGGGCGGCTTCTCTCACAAATATCTGGTACCGTCACTAGACAATACGTCACGAGATGGGGCGAAGGTCAGGTCTTGAGGATATGAGGGGGGGGGGGGGGGGAGAGGAGGAGATGAGGGGAAGGAGAGGGGGAGGGGGAGGGAGGTGAGGGGAAGGCGAGGGGTTAAGATGAAGGAGGGGGACAGGAGGAGGGGTGTTAGTGAACATTAAAAGATATAGGTAGAATAGTATTGAGGGTTAAGAGAGACAACAATAGGTGAAAATTAAGACACCACAAATAATGAGACAAAAAGGATATAGTGTGACGAAAAGGATAACACAGTGGTGAAGACATTTGAATAATGAGGGGAAGTGGGGGAAAGTAAGTAAATAATGGGAACAAATAACGGAGTGAAGAAAGATAAACATGAAAAACATGAAAGGAAGAAGAAGAGTACACAGAGGATGAAGAAAAGGAGGCAAAGAAGGAGAAAAGAAAAAGGACAAAAAGGAATGAAGGCAGGAGAAGGAGGAGGAGAAAGACAAGAAGGAAGGATAAGGACAAGAAGGAAGGATAAGGACAAGAAGGAAGAAAGGAAGGAAGGAGGACAAGAAGGAATGAAGGAGGAGGAGGAGAAGGACAAAAGGGAAAGAAGGAAGGAGGGAGGAGGAGGAGAAGGACAAGAAGGAAGCAAGGAGGAGAAGATCAAGAAGGAATGAAGGAAGGAAGAACAAGAAGGAATGAAGGAAGGAGAAGAACAAGTAGGAATGAAGGAAGAAGAAGAACGAGAAGGAATGCAGGAAGGAAGAGGAGGAGGACGAGAAGGAAAGAGAAGGAAGGAGGAGAACGAGAAGGAATGACGGTAGAAGAAAGAAAATAATGAAGGAGAAGGACAAGAAGGAAAGGAAGGAAGGAAGGAAGGAAGGAAGGAAGGAAGGAAGGAGAAGAAGGAGAAGGAGAAGAAGGAAGGAAGAAGGATATGAAAAGAGGAAAAGGTCAGAGGTCACAATGCTCACCTCTCTCTCTCATTACATTCACCACAAACACCAGGTACATATGTGTTTCTCTCTCTCTCTCTCTCTCTCTCTCTCTCTCTCTCTCTCTCTCTCATGCCATCTCTACTAGAATTAAGTCCTGACCACCTCGTTTGGATCGTAAGGTCTGTGTGGCCAGTGTATATATGTAAATCTATGTAAATTTGAATCTCTCCATTAAGATTGATTGGTATGTTTTCCCCTCTCTGATTATTAGAAATCCTTCACAGGCTGAATAAATCGCCCGATGCTAGCCAAAATAAGACCATAAAAAATATCATAAATACCATAAATGTAATAAATACCATAAACAAAAGTCCTCGTTTACTGAGAGGGCTAGGTGGAAATAAATGATACCATACAACTTTTGGATAACACAGTGCAGAAAGGTTTACACGAAAGCTTTATCCAGCAACTTCTGATACGCACAAACAGCTTCCTCTCTCTCCAACACCCCTTCTCCCCTCTCTACACTTTTCACAATATAGGAAAGTAGAAAGTAGATACGAGGTGCCGTTGTAAATGCTTATATCCCTCAATACCTTCACCTCAACTAAAATCCTGCAACATTATACAGCTATTTATCACTGGCAACCAGACTAAAGGTAATTTTAGTTGACAAATCCACTTGAATGGGTTGAAGCATCTTTCTATCTCCAAAATAATGGGGTGAAAGTTCTTATAATCTGCAAACTAATGGAACGAAACTGGGGAGGACCAGACAGACCCCTCTCGGACCAAAGGGGAGGCGACATAGGCATTTGATAAGGAGTTGCTGGAGCTCCTGTTTCATTTGTCTGGCTTCCCTCACTGAATTTGTCTGTGCCTCACTTACACAGAGAGTAATCCCGCTAACTCTCACTACTGGGGTTAAAGATCGATGATACGGCTACATTCAATCAATTAAATTAACACTCACTTTGTCCTTAATAACCCTCTTTCTCTTCTATAAAAAACAATACATATATAAGCTAATATTTATTATAATTCATATCACGGAGATAATTAGATTTAATATATATATATATATATATATATATATCGTATTTTAATTATTTAAACTGTCACCATTATTTACAAAACGGATTGTATATATTTTGCGCAATTTCATTATTTATGTTGCTACTCCGAAAGGAAAAGAAATATATATTTCTATAATAACTTTAATATCTCTGTGATATAAAGTATAATAAATATTAGCTTATATTTGTTTGTTTTATATATATATATATATATATATATATATATATATATATATATACAGGTATATATATATATATATATATATATATTTTTTTTTTTTTTTTTTTTTTTTTTTTTTTCTTCAAACAATGGCAACAAACTAAAATACCCATGCAAAATATATACAAAAAAGTTATATAAATACTCACGACATAGCTAAATAATGTAGGCATGTGAAATATACATAGAATCAGCTTTGTTAATAATGGAGATAAATTAAATTAATTAAAACATGTAAACAATATATACTGTATATATATATATATATATATACATATATATATATATATAATATATAATGAACAATGTAACAAATGGTGACAAGGTTATATTCAAGCTCTGATAATCGGGAGGATTTAAAGAGAGATGAGAGTATTTATTTGCTCATTTATATATTTTTCAGTTTCCTTCCTCAAGCTTCCCCCCCCCCCCCCCCCGACCCTCCTTCAAGATACATTTGTACATTTTTCGATAGAAAAAATGTCCCTGCCGAAGGCCGGTTCCTCTTGAATTACAGGTTCGCTATCGCTCGCCAGGAAAGAATCGACACCTACTGTAAATGACACGAAACATCTTAATTTTGACAAATAAATGGGGCGAATGGTCATAAAATTGTCAAACTAATGGGGCAACCATCTTAAAATCTGAAAACTAATGGGGATAAACATGAGGGAGAAGGGGGACCAGAAAAACCGACCCATCTCCCCCTTTAACCCCTGAGAATTAATGTTGGCCCCGTGCTTCCTTATAGGTCCCCGCCTAATATACCTACACCCCCCCTGTCGCACGCCCATGGTTATCACAACATATTAAATAGTCGCACTGCTTACTTAGGAGGTAAATTTGTGCTGGCAGCTTGTGCGACCAGCATTAGGGTGCAGTAGAGGCTCACCGAAAACGGAGACTGGACAACTCTCGATATTATGCGATGATACACACACACACACACACACACATATATATCTGGCATGGTAAAGACGGTTGGATAGTCTCCTATAGCCCCCTCTGCCTCTGTTCACCTAGGAGCAAATAGGAACCAGTTGTAGGTTGACTGTTTTGAAATGTATGGCTTGTCTCTCTTTTCTGTATGAACAAGAAACTTCACACAGTACCATTTTGGCCAAGCCCCGACTCTCTCCCTCCAACTACGGAACCCTGCCTCAGCACCAACTACTTCATCTGACCCCATACTTGCTTAAATACATACTAGTTACCAAATGTATGGTTTGTGTTAGTTTCCTGTATGAATGTATGTACATTTGTATATATAAATTTTGCAAGATTTTCAGCTGAAGAAGATTATATATTGTTGTTAATGTATAGCAATGCAAACAAAACTGGACAGACTGAACCTATCCATTGGTTTGTTAAATTTTGGCGTTGCCTCTATCAATATCTACTGTATATCTATAACCCAAACTGCAGTATAAACATTTCTCATTTCCAGCTGGTAATCTTGCCCGTTGCACCAGCCCCCAAAATGGCTTGATAGTAAAGAGTTGTCCGATGCATACATTGCAAAAGATCCCCAGAGAGCTTGTGTTAGGGGTGAGGGAGGGAGGGGGTGAGGCAGGACCGTGCTGAGATTACCACCCAGGTCTGACAGTCTACAAATTTCTCCGACACATAATCAATTTTGACTGATCCTGGAAAGTGGTAGGGTCACAGTGAATATTCCATCCAATTTTATATCATTATTATAATATATATAAAAAATACATGTTATACTTCATAATATGTGTGTGTGTGTGTGTGTGTGTGTGTGTGTGTGTGTGTGTGTGTGTGTGTGTGTGTGTGTGTGTGTGTGTGTGTGTGTGTGTGTGTGTGTGTGTGTGTGTGTGTGTGTGTGTGTGTACGTGCGTGCGTGCGCATGTGTGTGAGAGAGAGAGAGCATTTCTATATTAATATTATTCTTCGATATAATAAGCGACATCCCTGTTTAAATTATTTTACAAACGACTTAAGCGAAAACATATAATCATTATCAAGATTGTCTTTTTTTTTTTTTTTTTGCCAGACGCCGTAATTCCCGAGTAGAGGTGGCCATGAAGATTAGGTGTTTGTCACGAATTGCTAGGTCAAGTTTCCCGGGCTTGACATCTACCAATAACATTTTGACAGTGAGGATTCGATCCGCTGACCCTTTGATCAGCAGCCGACGCTCTACTGACTACGCTTCTCACTCACTCACTCCCTAAAAATAAACACATACCTTTGTCATTTACGATTAAAGCAATTATAAAGAGATACACACTAACAATTCCCATTATAATTTACCTTTCTCTCTATTTTATTATCCTATCTGAGGTCAAATGAGGAGGAGGCGTTGTGACCTCTTGTGGCGGGGGTCAACGCGGGTCACAAGCGGGGTCAGAGGCAGTTAGAGGAGGCTGTTTAGTGTACAAACATTCATGAGGTCAGGTTACGAGACGGAGAGTGCAGCAGGGAGGAGACTAATGATTGGTTGGTGGTGGCAGGAAAAGTGATACTATGGAACAACAAATCTGGGAAGAAAGTGTACACCCGTTAAAGGGGGGTAGGCGTATTTGTTTCCTCATATATATATATATATATATATATATATATATATATATATATATAATTTATTTAGTTTCCTCCCTAGACCTCCATCAAACGTAAACAAATAAAAATACATCCATTAGATCCCCCTTCTAGATTAATTTGTACATTTTTCGGTAGAAAAATTTCCCCGCCGAAGGCCGGTTTTTCCAAAATTACAGGCTCACTAAATAGCACCAAAGGTTTTAATATTGACAAAGAAATGGGGTGAAAGGTCTTAAAATCGACAAACTAATGGGGCAAACATCTTAAAATCTGAAAACTAATGAGGATAAACATGAGGGAGAAGGGGATCTAGAACAACTACCCATCTCCCCTTAAGGGTAAACAAATCGGCTGATCACTGTTTGTTATCAAATCTACCCTGTCTGATTTCATGTTCGTTTACTAATATTTTGTTTTACATCAGGACATTTCTAAGCAACCCGTTCTGGTTAGGATAGATTGCATAGTATAAACTCCTAAATATTAAGAGGAGGTTTCTCCTCACCTACCTAGTGATAATTTCAATGTAAGATGACAGGAGTTAAAACCTTCCCATGATCAAGACCTTAGCTTTTAAGGGGAGATTTCCACATGATTGATTTTTTCTGGACACCTTTCTCCCTCATGTTTAGTCCCATAGCTTTTGAGATATTAAGACGTTCGCCCCATTAGTTTGGCGATTTTAAGAACTTTCGACACATTTTTGTCAATTTTAAGATCTGTTATGCCATTTAGGTGTCGATTTTTTCCTGGCGAGCTAAAGCGAGCCTGTAATTTAAGAGGAAATTTGTTCTACCGAAAAATGTACAAAATATATCTTGAAAGGGGGTCTAGGGATTTTTTTTTGTTTTATTTTATTTTTTTTAAAGCTTGATGGAGGTATAGGGAAGAAACTAAGGAAATAATAAAACAGACAAATAGATGAAGAACTAAATACGCCCATCCCCCCTTAAATAAAAACTATGTTCCCCGTCCCTCTCTCTCTCTCTCCCCTAACCACCAGCGCCACCCAAACCAAACAGTGATGTCAAGGGAACTGGAAGCCTAAATAAATCCAAGTGCAGGGGCCCGCCGCTCAGGTACAGTCGCGGAAAAAAATCACGTCACCTTACCTCCCTACAATCATCAGGTGTAATCAGTTTGAGATTAGTGAAGACGTATAGGTAAGATTTGGCAGATTGATGACCTTGGTTAGCAAAATATACAGTCGGTTTCTTTATAATCACCCAGACATAGGGTCGCCCAGGTTTACAAAATGCCTTGAGATTAATGAAGTAAGATAGGCAAGATTTGGCTGATTTATAACCTTGGTGGGGAAAATATGCAGTCGGGTTCTTTCTATCACCGATAAATAGGGTCGTCAAGGTTTACGAAAAGCCGAAAAGGGCGACGGTAAAGCCCCCCCGATCACCGAGACATAGGATCGTCCAGGTTTACGAAGAGCCGAGAAAGGGGACGGTACTAAACTTTTGCGCCCGAGTGTACCGATGATCACCACCGTTTGCCTTTCAATTAGCGACGCGGTGCATAAGTTACGAGCCGCTGCATTATTGATCCGCGCCGCCAAGATGTGACATTAAAGTGTTGACATTCCGTGGAGGTTGACATTAGGGGAGTTGAAGGAAGAGGAGGGTGGGGGGGGGGGGGGGGGAGAGCCGAGGGGATAAGTCTAGTATAGCCTCTTCTTTATCGATTCGCTTTTACCCCTTTTACTTTCACCCTTTTTGGCTAACAAGAGGAATTTTTATTTGGAAACCAAAGGGATGAAAACTATTTTCTTTAACCTGAAGGATTCATAATTAAAGACATAAACCCATGAAGTACCGGTAATGTCCTTTTAACTATTTTCTGGCCACTATTAAACGATTTCATTCAGTTTAATAAAGGCCTCCAGCAATGAACAGGCTTCGTACTATCTACAGATTAAATGGTTAAAGCTAATGCAATACACATATAGGATTCAGAATTAAATAAGAGAAAGGCATGAAAAGTTAAACACGAAAGTCTAATTTATCTTCCACATAGATATATATATAATTTAATATATATATATATATATATATATATATATATATATATATATATAAACATTTGATATTTAGACTACATTGGCACAGGCCATTAACTACCGCAATTACAACCACTTTTACCTTAAGAGCTACCACCATCACCACTATAATCTCCACCACCACCACCACCACCACCACCTACATCTACACCACCTACACCTACACCTACAGGGTAATTATCACACACTTGTACTCTTTATAATTAGTGACTGGCATCTCCCCGTGTGTGTGTGTGTGTGGGGGGGGGGGTTCTGCCCTGTATATGTATGTATGTGTGTGTGATGTATAAGTGTGCGTGTGTGACTGTGTCTGTGTGTGTGTGTGAGTGTGATAAAAAACACAGAGAGAACAAATTGTATAGAAAACCACTATTATTTACAAGGAAGCTGGTAACCATAAGCACTGTATTGAAAACAGAATGTAAAAATCGAAAATCGAATAATGATATCAAGAAATGCATGACACAAAGTATAAAAAGTGACTTAATATTACACTTCAGTATACTTTTATGTAGGCCACTAAGAAATGGTTAAACATGGAAATAATAATAGGACACATACTTAATTCTATAAGTTAATTTGCATTACTCTGATATATAACCTCACCCTTAGAAGAACAATCAACATCTAAGTTTTTGTCACGCTATTTGTTTTCTAAGGTTATATACTCGGGGTTTAAGGGGGGTGACCTGTTTTTGTTCTGACCTTTTCTAGCTTTCTCTGGCTTGTATCCATTTGGCCCCATTCAGCCTACTGTTTTAAGACGTTTATCCCCATCCAGGTGTCAATTTCTTACTGGTGAGCGGTAGCGAGCCAGCCTATTTTTTATATTTGTTAGACAGCAGGCTAAATTTGTAAATTTTTCGATAGAAAAATGTCTCCGGCGAAGCCGGATTTCTTCATATAATGCTGGCTCGCTATCGCTCGCCAGGAAGAAATAGACACCTAGATGGGGATAAACGTCTTAAAATAGTTGGCTGAATGGGGCCAAATGGATACAAGCCAGAGAAAGAGAGAAAAGGACAGAAATAACAAAAAGCAGGTCACCCCCCTTAATTCTACAGGAACCTTTCATCAACACACAATATAAATGGCTTAGGATAAAATAATATTATAACAATTTGAAGTTGGTACTTGGGAGGGGGGTTGCATAACTTCAAAAATATTAGCCTATATTACATTATTGTCATACATCCTGTCACGACTTCCTATCACGAAACAAAAATTTTAGTATTTGTATATTCCATTTGTATAATACCCAGGGGAGGCCTCACATACAGTAGGTATATGATAAGGTGTTGCTGGAACTCCTGTTTCATTTGTCTGGCCTCCCTCACTGTTTCTGTTTGTGTCTCACCTACACTTCTTTTAAGACATTCGCCCGAATATTTTGGCTTTAAAAAAAAAAATGCCTCATTTCTTTTATTTAGGTTTCAACTTTTTCATGGCGAGCGAAAACGGGCCTGTATTTTAGGAAGAACCAGCCTTCGGCCAGGGCACACATATTTATCTCGAAGGGGGGTTCTTGGGGGTATTTTTTAAGCTTGATGGAAATCTAGTGAGGACATTCAAAATAAATAAATAAATAAATAAATAAATAAATAAATTAATGAATTAATCAAATCTATAATTACTAAATACAAAAAAATAATATATATACTTGATACTCAAAGGTGCGATAATGCGATTCTTATTTCAGTTTAATAAATGTAATACAATAAAATAATAACAAAGACTGAACGCTATACACTGGTTTGATGAATTAATTTGATAAATGATAAAGTTCAGAATTAATTATTATGTTCTCTCCACCAACCAACTTTACTCCTAAACTCGATTAATGAAATTTAACAAACACATGTGGCAGTCCAGGGATTCGAACCCAGGACGCTCACACCGAAAATCAACACACATGCAAAAACAGATTAATTAGGAGAGGGCAAGATCTACTTTTGGGAGGAGAAACTCAAGACATGTATTTAGAAAGATGAAAAGGGTGTTATCTAATGGATGTGAATGCCTAGAAGTTGACGAAAATTAAGGGGTTTAGCACAATTGATGTTGATCTAATTGTAGCCTCAATGCACAATTTGCTAATCAGATCTGGTAAGGGGAGGCAGTTGGTTTTTCGAGTCCTCCTCTTCCCTAATGTTTAACCCCACTAGTTTTGAGATTTTAAGACGTTGGTTCCATTAGTGTGGGGATTTTATGACCTGTCACCCTATTTCTTTGTCAATATTAGGACACTTCGTGCCATTTAGGTGTCGATTTTTCCTGGCGAGCGATAGCGAGCCTGTAATTTTAGGAGGAATCGGCCTTTGGCCGGGACATCTTTCTACCGAAAAATGTACAAATCCATCTTGAAAGGGGGTCTAGAGGGTGTTTTTTCTAAGCTTGATGGAGGTCTAGGGAGGAAACTAAAAAAATATATGAACAAATGAATTAATAGACCAAACGAACAGCCACTGTCCCCTTAACACTTGGTATGGTACTTAGCTGGTCATTAGCGCCTACACCTCTGCCTAAGACACTAACAATTATCTTCATTATCTTCATAAGTGTGGGGTTTGCAATGTGGAAGCGCGATCAGCAAAATGGAGACTGGAACTTGAATTGATAATATATTGCAATTCATATATTGCAATTAACTAAGACGTGCAAGTATAATATAATATGCACAAATTGTTATAAGTAGATAGTAGAGATTCTATAATATATAATAATGACAAATATTTAAAGTATTAAATATACTGAGAACATATCTCAAAAATAAATTCGAATATAGAATATCATGCAATATCACAATTGACAATAATTGTACACTTAGAGATCATGAAGTGCACTTAGATTATCATGGTCCTTACCTTTGAATATGAAATGTTCTTCCTAAATTCAACAAAGCCTTCTCAAGCTCTTAGGAGTAAAATAAAATTAGCGGAACTAAACAAAATAGAGAAAAGAGTATGTGTATTTATATTAACATGAACTTAATAACAAACAGACGTATTATTATTAAACAGTAAACATGCAAATGGTACTAAAACCATACAATTAATATACCATAATACTACCACATATTTAGTTTATATATTTAATAGTGTAAGTAAGACAAGCGTAGGAGGGCAGGTGCCAGAAAACTGGTCGGGTGATGTACAACATTATATATTCTGTTTCCTTGATATGATGGTAGTGGTGATAATGATGATAATGTCAGGTGATGATGATACCCCAGTGTTCGTAGTGTTGAAGTGGTGATGATGAGTTATTGGTCGTGGTGGATGTGGTAGTATAGTAGTGGTGATTTTTGGACCTTGGTTTTGGTGGTGATGGTGATAATCGTGATACTGTCAGGTGATGATGACACCTTCGAATTCGTAATGGTGAAGTGGTGATGATGTGTATGGTTAAGGGGGCCTACCTCGTTTTTGTTCTCTTTTTCTCCCTTTCTCTTTGGCTTGTATCCATTCTGCCCCATTCAGCCTGCTGTTTTAAGACGTTTACCCCCATCCAGGTGTCAATATTGTCCTGGCGAGCGGTAGCGAGCCAGCATATATGTATGTTTGTTTTGACAGCAAGTTAAATTTTTACATTTTTCGATAGAAAAATCTCTCCGGCAAAGCCGGATTTCTCCATACAATGTTGGCTCGCTATCGTTCGCCAGGATAAAATCGACACCTGGATGGGGATAAATGTCTTAAAACAGTTGGCTGAATGGGACCGAATGGATACAAGCCAGAGAAAGAGAGAAAAGGAGAGCAAGACAAAACAAGCAGGTGACCCCCCTTAAGTGTAGATCGTGGTGGATGTGGTAGTAATTATGGTGATATATTGACCTTGCATTTGGTGGTGATAATGTGTTCAAAGAGGCACTGGGGATAATGCAAGTTAATTTGATTTAAATATTATGGTTATAGTTATATTATATACTGAAATGCTCCAAAATCAGTTGAAAATACAGCAAAAGGTCTTCTCCTCCCATCAAATGCTCCAACCAATGATAGAATGAAAATAGTGAGAAGGAATGGTCGTATGGACAGAATAGCTATAATCAAAGTTTATATATGAATATATCCTTTATTATTATTATTATTATTATTATTATTATTATTATTATTATTATTACTATTATTATTACTATTATTATCCTAGCACTACACATGAACCGACATAAACAAAGAAAACTTAGAAAAATAAGTCCAGGGTTTTTCACAAGAAAGAATACACTAAATTAAATGCTCAAAGTTTCATCCACTGCAAATTCTAAGATCTGGATATTTATCGCATCTACTTTAGTTATTTTACATACCGGTACAGTGCTATCAAACGGCATACAATTAAATACAAAGTTAAAATAAATACAACATATACATAATCATCAACCCCCATAACAAGCAAAACAAACGAGAGAAAAAAAAAGAAAAACAAAAAGACAGAATTCTGGATACAATTTTAAAGAAAGGTTGCATATTTAGAGGACACGCTGCATGTAAGGAGAACACGAAATTATCCCCCGAGAGATTTTAGGGAGGACGGGATCAGATGCCCGTCCACATTAGGGAGTGCAGAGAATGGCAGGAGAGACCCCACCCTTCACTGCTGTCACACCTGTCACACCCTTACCTTGTCACACCTGTTTTTGTCACACATTTACTTTGTCACACGTCAACTTATCAAAATCGCTGTGTGGAAATAAGCTTAATAATATATATTTTGCCTTTATATTGGGTCGTCCCTGTTTTGGTTTGTATATTTTGCAAGTTTTACATTATAATAGATTAACATACCCTTGCTTGTTACACCTGTTCCTGTCACACCCTTGCCTTGCCACACCTGTTCCTGTCACACCCTTACCTTGTCACACCTGTTACTGTCACACCATTACCTTGTCACACTCTTACCTTGTCATACCTGTTCCTGTCACACCCTTACCTTGTCATACCTGTTCCTGTCACACTCTTACCTTGTCACACCCTTCCTTGTCACTCCTGATCCTATCACACCTTTAACTTGTCACACCCTTACCTTGTCACACCTGTTCCTGTCACACCCTTACCTTGCCTGACCTGTTCCTGTCACACCCTTACCTTGTCACAACCTTACCTTGTCACACGTATTCTTGTCACACCCTTTTCACTCTGCCATATGTTAAACTCACATGCATATCACAAGTTACCTTTCATCAGTCATACCTGTCACACCCTTACTTTGCTGGGCCTGTTCCTGTCACACCCTTGTCACCCTGTCATATGCTACACTCACACCCATGTCACATACTTACCTTGTCACGCATGTCATATATTTAACTCATACCCTTGTCACATGTTACCTTTTTGTCCTGTCAAATGTTACAAATGAAGGTATTCTTTAAAACTTGATGGCGGTATAGGTAGGAAATACCTTCTCATTATGTCACACGCTAATGACACACCAATACCAGGACCAACACTTTCCACAAACCTAACACAATCGTCACTGTCACACTGCACGTTTGTCAAAACTGTCACCACACTCTACATTTGTCACCACACTCTACACTTGTCACATGTCACTTACCCACCCTAGTCATATTGTTACAACACCCATCATACCATTAATGTCACACCTTAAACCTACCAACCTAATATTGAAATAATCTCGTAACGTTTCACCCATTAATGCAAATAAAACTAACATTATATAATATACAGCTTATCAAATCTCTCTGTAATAAAGTAAATTATAGTAACCAGTCAGATATTTTATATACAGGCTTCAATACATTTAGCAACTTTATTAATCTACTGTGTGACTAGCCTAATCACTTTATTCCGGTAACCTAAACCTCTCTCTCTCTCTCTCTCTCTCTCTCTCTCTCTCTCGATATTCAAAAAAGGCAGCAAATCCCTTCCCAGTAACTATCGTCCAATTAGCTTAACCTCAGTTGTATGTAAAATGCTAGAAACGGTCATACGAGACAGACTCGTAAATCACTTAGAGGAAAATAACATACTTAAAGATACTCAACACGGCTTTCGTAAAAAACGTTCCTGTTTAACAAACCTCTTAGACTTCTTCCACGATATCCTCAACCTCTACGATGAGAGTAAAGCTGTAGATATTATATACCTTGATTTTCAAAAGGCCTTTGACAAAGTTCCCCACAAACGTTTACTGCTAAAACTAAAAGCGCATGGAATACAAGACGGTGTGTTGAAATGGATAGAAAATTGGCTCAGCAACAGAAAGCACAGGGTAGTCATAAACGTTAAGGCATCTAAATGGACCAATGTAAGTAGCGGGGTACCCCAGGGATCGGTACTAGGACCAATTCTCTTTCTAATTTACATCAACGATATAGATGAGGGTCTCACCTGCACAATCTCAAAATTTGCTGACGATACAAAAATTGCAAATAGCGTACTCTCAAAAGAACAAGTTTTGACGATATGCAACACAATCTAGATAAATTGTCATGTTGGGCCCAAATTTGGCAAATGAGTTTCAATGCGGATAAATGTAAAGTACTACATGTCGGATACCTAAAATGAGAAAGCAAACTATTCGATGAATGGCACTCAGCTTAAGAATGTAAACAGAGAAACTGATCTGGGAGTAACAATATCGAGTAACCTAAAACCGAGTCCAACAATGTTCAGAAGTTGTTAAGAAGGCAAACAAAATAATTGGCTTTATAGGCAGGTCATTTGAGCATAAATCCAAAGAAGTTATCCTAACCCTTTACAATTCCTTAGTCCGCCCTCTTCTGGAATACTGCGTTCAATCCTGGTGCCCTTATTACCAAAAAGATATAAACAAGCTAGAACGAGTTCAACGTAGAGTTACCAAAATGATACCTAGCCTAAAGAACAAACCATACGAAGAGCGTCTTAGAGAATTAAATCTATTTCCTTTAACCCAGCGCAGATTAAGAGGCGACTTACTTCAAGTGTGTCAAAATCACCAAAGGCATCGACAATATGAACTGTAGTAAGTAACTTTCACTATCGACCAATCTAATTACACGCGGGAAACGGTTGCAAAATTATTGGTAAATCTTTTAACTCGCACGAATCTAAGAATTTCTTCTTCAATCGAGTTTGTCAACTTGTGGAATGGGCTTCCCCGAGACGTGTATAGACTGCAGCACCGTTGATTCATTTAAATTCCGCCTAGACAAATATCTCGCATCAAACCCGCGACTGACTGCGTTTGTAATGAATAACTTTATCCTCCCCTCAGTTACTAACCCATATGTCCCCTACTAACTTCCTAGTCCTGCCACGTTAGTGGCAGGGCATAGTTCCCTTTCCAATGTTCCCTTACCCACTCTAACCACTGTTTGGACACTTGATCCTCAGTGTTTTGGAGGACAAGCAACCGAGAAGGGTCACTAGACCTGTTGTTGCTTGATTTCCTTTGTACTCTCTCTCT
>CM064489.1:3953390-4023671 GCA_032716605.1 Paralithodes platypus
AGAAAACTAGCTAAAAACTGGAAACCTACCGAAAGTAAATTAGTTCCTGACCTTATTTTACTGACATACCTGATATATAAATTTAATTAGATATATTTTAATAATTTGGGTCAACTACGTTTATCGTGCAAAAACTTACCACCGGCGAATTGTATCTAAACAAAATACTTGCCTATAAAACAAAACAAAATCTCGCCACCCAGTCTCAATATTACCGTGAACTGTTCTACTTTGTGGGGAAGGGAAGGCTCGTTATAAAATTTGATGAACTTGAACTGAACCGATGAGGAGGAGCTCCTCTAGTAAAGGTGGTTTCACACGAGCGCATTTTTCAGCAATTTTCGAGGAACAAGCATTGTTCTCGAAATATCATGAGGCTCTTTCGCATTGGAATCGGAAACTAGATCGATGGCAGATTATGTTAGGTAGTTTAATTCTTATGAAACTTAAATTTTGAAGCTGCCAGACTATAATTGATTGTAAAATATGACAGAAAAATCGCGCATGTGGCACCGCCCTAAGGGAAGTGAAATGATTCGTGTGATCTGATTTCTGCTATGAAATATTAAGCTTTTATGCAATAGAGGCCATGCTATGTTGCATTATTGGCTTAGTTGCTACTGAAAGTATTATGGGTACCACTAATGAAATAGGTTAATAATAAACATATACTTGATTTACATAAACCATGTCATTAGAATAATTCACTATAATTAAATTTAAATATAAATGTTTTGCACCTAATGATCCTAAACAAATCCAGCATGTTTCTGGCCACATATTATCGGCGACAAACAGCCTAAAACTAAACAGAATAGTGCATGATCACTTCTCCTTTTTGGAATCAGCGCACTCACCCACCAACGCATGTTTGCGCACACAGCCACATCTGAGATAGCCACAAACACGAGAAAAAAAAAAAAAAAAGTCCAAAGATGATACGAAACATTCTCACCACGCCATAATTCCATAAAATTCAATAAAAAATTGCCGGTGAGAAAGTGCGAGATGTGCGATAACCCCTGGAGAGAGACTCACCTTATCCGAGCCAGGACATAAAACCTGTTCCAGCCCAGCTGTAAATCACCTGGCCATGCCCTGCTTGACTTACCGACATGCTGGGCTGGGGCGAAAACAAAAAGCAAAACAAAACGTGTCGGTGATTCATGCCAATTAATCCGGCGACAACTTTAAACTTACGACAATACATATACATACTGTATAATTATATACATATATATATATACCGGTATTATATATATATATATATATATATATATATACATATATATATATATATATATATATATTATATAATATATATATATATATTATATATGTTGCATTGTTGCGGTGGGCAAGAACATATCTATATATCTATCCATCTACTATATAATTATCTATCTGTCTATCTATCTATATTTTTATCTATCTGTCTATCTATCCATATGTATTTATCTATCTTACTTTTGCAGGAGGCCCAAATATCGACTACAGTACGTATGCAGAACAAGGGAGTTTGATTTCACTAACACAACAAATAGTAATTTTTTTTTCTTTCCAGTTATTTTTTCCTGGATATATTGTCACGTCAAGTATACCCCCAACCCCACCCTCCCTTACCTTCTGTCACTACTAGATTGGAAAATGGATGTCTATAATCTATTCATAAAAGCTAGGCCAGAGAATCTGACCACAAAATCCTCTATAACTAAAAAAAGGACTAGAGTAATCGAGCTAATATATCTATCATTTGAGAAGAGTCAGCCAGGCAATAGGTGTGGAAATTTACAGCCCATTTGCTCCAGCCCATTATTAGTTACAGGGATAAGCGGTCAAGATTTCTGGCCTGATCATAGTGAATAACAAAACCAATGCTAGTACTATTGGTCTTGGTGAATAGTCTTTAGCTATGTCCTCAATCTGCTATGACAACTCACATTTCCAGGAGACAATTTAGGTCATAACAGTACGTTCCAATAAGTAAATTACGTATGATATAGAAAGTAATTATAACCGATCACTTTGAGAGGGTTGCAAGGTCATTGGAACATGTATTGCAAGTTTACCGTATGTCTGGCCTACATAATTAAAATCGTTTCATCTCTCTCTCTCTTTCTCGCTCTCGCTCTCTATCTCTCTCTCTCACCCTGTGGTTTCACTGATACCTCCCACTGTTGTTTCTAATCAGAAACCTCAGAAATATAAGTTTTACCCTATCTAAAATTGTACTCATGTCTAGGGTTTCCGAGATTTTCAAAGCAATATATATATATATATACAGTATATATATATATCCGGTTTAAGTGTATACTATATAATTATGGATGCCTACCTCTAGCTCCCTCATTTTTATCCCTTCTCTTCCCCCTCTCACTCTCACACACCCTCTCTCTCACTCACTCACTAATTCACTCACTCACACTCTCACTCTCTCTCGCCTGCCTTCCTTCCTTCCTTCAAGTGCCATCGAGTATTAATTAATAATGCACAGTCATTAGGGACGAAGGCAAGGATCCCCCCGGACTCATGCATCAAATATGAGATGTCTGCAAAGCCACCGCGCGGAAAAATTGGTAAATAGGATTTTTAATTTGGTGGCTGAACCAACAGTGCGGTAATTGCAAGAATACTCGAGGGTCGTGGTCGGTGGGTGGAGGAGGGGGAGGAGGAGGACGAAGAGGAGGTGCTGTGAGGAGGAGGAGGAGGAGGAAGTGGTGGAGGAGATGGAGGTGCTGTGAAGAGAAGGAGGAGGTGCTGTGAGGAAGAGGAGGAAGATAGTTGGAGGAAGAGAATGACTAAAAAGCAGTTAGGATGATATTGAGAATGTGAAAGAGGAGGAGGAGGAGGTGCTATGATGAAGAGGAGGAAGATGAGTTGGAGGTAGGAGCAATGTTGATGAAGAGAATGAAGATAAAGTAGTTACGATGAGGAGGGGGGGGGGGAGGGGAGGAAGGTAGGAGAGGAGCTGCAGGAGAAGGAAGAGGAAGAAGAGAAATAGACGGTGGATATACGAGCAGAAGCAGGGGTGGATAACTAAATGGTGGTGGAGAGAGAATGAAAATGAGAAGGAAGGGGAAAAGTTAGAAGGAAGACAAGGCCGAAGAGAAACTACAAGAAGGAAGAAAAAGGGGAAGACGAGGAGGAGGAGGAACTAGACATGATGAGTGATCTATGAGGTTGATGAAGTGAAATTAGAGTTATGAGGTGAAGGAGGAAATAAGAGGAGGGAAGAGAGAAGAGGAGGAGGATTAATTGATGATGGTGAGAGAAAAACTAAGAGGGATTGGAAGATTTAGGAGGAGGAGGAGGAGGAAGAAGACGAAGATAAGAAGTAGGAGGACAGAAAATAATTGACTGGAGGATGAGAAGGAACTTGGATATAAATGAGAGAACGGGGTAAGAAGAAAAATAACTATGAGGTGAAAGGAAGAGCTTGAAAACAGAGTAAGAGAAGAATTATAAAGGGAGGAGGGAAGGTAAGAGTGGGAGGGAGGTTGACATAGGAGGGCTAATAAAATGTGTAATTAAAAAAAGGAAGGGGGGACGGAAGAGAAAAGTGTGATTCGTCTAAAAAAAAACGGTACAGGGAAATTCAAAGGTCAGTCTTCAACCTTGCTATAGGACATAATGAATAACATCAAGATTATCTAAAACAAAATTAGGTGTTTGTATCTGCCCAGTTACATTGTCCTATTTTGCTTAATCAGTTATCAAATAACTGGTCTATTGAAGTTCGATTACTTATCACTAAATATGGATCAATGATGGTGTTCAATTCAGTTGAATCTGAATCGAACACAATCAAGATAATACAATGCTTTCTTAGTTCCCAGATGCTTTAAATTTGTGTTTTGTTTTTTAATTTATCCTTTCAAGCTCCAATACGCATTTATTTTCTGTTTTCTGGTCATTATTAGACGATTTTATGCAGATTAGGAAGGGTATATGAAAGTCAAAGGGTTGACTGAGATAGTCTTTACCTTTTTTAATACCCACAGATCCCTCCTAAGCTGCATAAAATCGTCTAATGACAGCCAAAATAAACTGCTAAAACGCGTCAGAGCTTCAAAGGGTTAAGATTCGGCGATCAAAGCTAAAACAAAAAGTAATATAACATGCCAAGTACAGTAAACCTAAAAAGTATACTGACAATTAAATAGAATATCAGTTTAATTTCACAACGTTGTTCTTAATTTCAATATCAGGAATTTCAAATGAATGTGATATATCTTACCTTTACACAATATATTTTCAAACTCATATGCGAAATGACTATAGGAGGATGTAGGCGAACAGTAGTTATTTTTGTTGTACGCATTTTGTTTATCTATATATTGTACTGAAGGGAGAATCATACGAGCACTACAGTATATAATTATGTACATTTGTAATTATTTCTATCTTGCAATATTTGAAGCTTATGTTGCATTGTTATTTACTACTAAACTGATAAACGATTAGAGAATACGACTGAATTCATTCTTCAAAAACTTTGATTCATAAACTCAAGAGCAAACATACAAAATACAATACAAGACAAACAAGAACACGGCATTTTGTTATGATCAATGTACAGCGCGGTCCATAAGTCCGGTTATGCTGTATATTCATAATCTACATTTTAGTTATCTCTTGAGTAATAAACACAAATTCCTAACCCATATGATTACAGCCTTTATAATCAAGCCCCAGTATAGTGGATTATTATGTCCTTTATATAATTATGCATAAAATCCTCGTTTTATGTGATGACATTTTAAATCCAACTTTATTCGTGTAATTTGTATTTTGTCATATAATAATAAACCATTTGAATTTGAATTTAAATATCAAAACATAACAATAAAGTTGAAGCGGCTAAGGTAGAACACACACACCTTTGAACGCGCCTGTACTGAGCTCACAGGGACAAATCAGTAATGAGCTTTAATGAGTAACAAGCCCAACTCTAGATGAGCTACGTTTGTACGGTAAATGTTTGTTTATATGAATGATTCCTCGTCTCTGAAAAACTGCTTTGAAAGAGAGAAGGCTAATATTGACTGTTACCGGGACATGAGCCGTGATAAAAGTGGAGGTTGTGGGGATTTTTTAAGGGGAGATTTTTAGTTTGTTCCCTAGACCTCCATCAAGCTTAAAATTACACCCCCTTGACCCCCTTTCAAGATAAATTTGTATATTTTTCGGTAGAAAATATTCTCGGCGAAGGCCGGTTCTTCCTAAATTACTAGCTCGCTATCGCTCACTATGAAAACATGGACACCTAAATGGCACGAAAGGTCTTAATTTTGACAAAGAAATGGGGCGAAAGGTCTTACAATCGACAAACTATTGGAACGGACGTTTTAAAATCTAAACATTAATATGCTAAACATGAGGGAGAAGGGGGTCCAGAAAAATCGACTACCTCCCCCTTAAGCCCTTCTGTGCCGGGCGACGTCTTTATATTTGTATTCTAGCTATATTTAGACGATTATATTCAGCTTATATTCAGCAATTAAAAGACTTCCAACTATCTTAAATAACCCTTTTTACAACCATAGAGCCTTCTTAAGCGGCACGAAATCGTCATTATATAGCCAGAATAAACTAAAAAAAAATAAAAAAAACATGTCGCCGGTATAGAAAGAGTTAATAGACCCTTCAGGATAAGAGGACGCATTTACTCATTGCATTCTGGCTATCATTGGACGATTTTTGTTAGCATAGGACCGACATATTACGAGTCCGGGGGTTAATTGAGGTATTTTTGTTAGCATAGGACCGACATATTACGAGTCCGGGGGTTAATTGAGGTATTTTTGTACCCATATGATTCCTAGAAGTCCTACTTAAACTGAATGTATCGTCTAATAATATCCTGCAAACTGAAAAACGCGTCCTGATTTTGAAAGGGTTAAAACTTGTCAAAATAGTATGGTTTATCGTGAATTATTAATGTATATTATGTAGTTATTGGCTATTGTATACATATATATATATATATATATAAATATATATATATATATATATATATACTGTATATATTTTTTTTTTTTTTTTTTTTTTTTTTTCTATATCCTATTCCAACTTACTTCCTCTCGGGCATAGGCTGAGAGCCTTAACATTCACCGTTTTACAATGAACAGTGAAGCCCGTGAGGTCTTGTTCCAGTCTAGGGAGTGAGACATGTGAAGCACGTAGAGTACAACGAGCACCTGCCATCTTGCCTTCACATGAGGCACGGTGCTCACTCATGGCCCGAAACGACCCCATCTCTGAAGCCACCTCGTTCCCGTGCTTCACTGTCTCACCCCCTACACTCGGACTCTCACACTTACACACACACAACGCCACCTGTTGAGCAGATAACTCACCAGGCATTGCACCCCTATAGCATATTTTGAATATGGGAATATTCATACAGTGCTATTTAATCAGGGAACAATGAGGGTATTTTATTGACGTTTCGGTGGGCTTGTGGTAATGCACTGACACCAGGTACAGCACAAATTCCATCCCAATAATATCTTCCCATTGATACATCGGGATTTGAACCCGGGACCTTTGGATTACCAGGCCAGTGGCAAGACCACTCCACCACACCATATATATATATATATATATATATATATATATATATATATATATATATATACTATAAAGTTTCGGAAGGACCTCAAACAAATAAAAGGCTACACACTATCTCAATTAATCCTTTACGCTACCACAGATCCTTCCTAAGCTGAATAACGTCGCCTATTAGTTGCTAGGATATGATGAAAAGGACGTCACCGGTACTGAATGGGCTAGTCCAGCTATCTGAACAACCCCCCCCCCCCGACCAATCATGGGATCACTCAGGTAATCAAGGTGTGTCCATTAGTTCCTGCCTGTCTTTCCTATATGCGGTGCTTTATTTCCTGGGCTTGTCATCCCTACTGTGGACATACATACATACATACACATACATACATACATACATTGTTTCCTAGTAAGCGATATCGAGCCTGTAATTTAAGAGAAACCGGCCTTCGGCCGGCACATTTTTCTACCGAAAATGTATAAATTTATCATGAGAGCGAGTCAAGGGGGTATAATTTTAAGCTTGATGGAGGTCTAGGGTACAAGCTAAAAAATCTCCCCTTAAGCCAGTGTCACACGCGCGCTTTTTTCGGCAATTATCGATGAGCTAGTTTTTGCTCGTAATATTTCTAGGATTTTGGGATCGGAAACTAGACTAATGGTAGATCATGTAAGGTGACTGCATTCTGATATACCGTAACTAAGATTTTAAAGCTGCTGTTGCCTCTCATTCACCCTAGAATACGTTCCATCTTACACTCATAAACAAACCGATTTCGTTCCTGTTTACCTCCAACTTCCAACTGTCCACCTCCACCACTTCTTAAGGGAGGGTGGGCCGGTTTTTCTGACCTTCCTTCTTCCTCGTGTTTAGCCCCATTGTGTGGTTTTTTTAAGACGTTTGGCCCATTAATTTGGCGATTTTAAGACTTTACGCCCCATTTCGTTGTCAATATTTATACCTTTCGTACCATTTAGGTGTCAATTTGTTTCTGGCGAGCAATAGCGAGCCTGTAATTTTACGAGTAACCGGCCGTCGTCCGGGACATTTTTCTACCGAAAAAAGTACAAATTTATCTTGAAGGGGGGTTTAGGGTTTTTTTTTTACAGCTTGATGGAGGTCTAGGAAGGAAAAAAAAAAAAAAATCTCCCTCCACCTCTATCACGTCTACCACCTCCACCATTTATCCACCTCTACCTCATCTCTCTCCACCTCTATCACTTCTCCACCAAATTTCCACCTCTATCTCATCTCCTTCCACCTCTACCACCTCCACTACTGATTCACATCCACCTCATTTCCTTCCACCTCCAACTTGTCTCCCTCCACCTCCAGCACCTCTCCACATCCAATACCTATTCACCTCCACCTCCACCACTTGTTCACCTCCACCACCTATCCCACCCAAGTGAAAAGGTCAGCTTAACCCTCTTCCCCATTATCATCCGGCGACCTTCTGCACCCTCCATCATGCATGAGGGCCCGATCATAGCTTGATTGAGTGGTGGTGGGGGGCGGGGAGGGGTGGAGAAGGGGGGGGGGGGGGCATGAGTTGAGTGGGGGTGGGGAGAATGGATGGGAGGAAGAGGAAGGGGGGGGGGGGCTCATAGGTGGAGAGATAGGTGGATAGATGTGTGGTGGTGGACAGGGTGGGGTTGAGAGGAGGGGGGGGGGGGGGGCAGGAGTTAAGAGGGGGTGGTGGGGGGAATGGATGGGAGAAAGAGAGGGGAGATTGATAGGTGGATAGATGTGTGGTGGGCGACGGGGAGGGGTGGAGAAGGGACAGGAGTTGAGTGGGGGTAAGGGAAATGGATAGGGGATAGAGGGAGGGTGGGGTAATTTGTGAAATTAAGGCATGGTGGAGAGATAGGTGGATAGATGAGTGGTGGTGGACGGGGAAGGATGGAGAGGGGCATGAGTTGAGTGAGTGGAAGGAAATGGATGGGAGAAAGAGGAGGAGGGGGGGGGGGGTGATAGGTGGAATTAAGGCATGGTGGATAGATAGGTGGATAATATATGTGTGGTGGTGCAAGAGGAGGGGGAAAGGAGAGCATGAGTTGAGTGGATGGTAGGAGGGTATGGATGGGAGAAAGAGAGGAAGAGGTTGATAGGTGGAATTAAGGCATGGCGGAGAAACGACTAGAGTAATCGAACTAATCTGTCTACCATTTGGGAAGGGTCAGACAGGGAATAGGTGTGCACAAAGTTGCAGCCCATTTGCTCTAGCCCTTTTTAAATTAGAGAGGTTAGGGTGCATGATTTCTGGACTACCAATTTGGAGCAGGGTATACCACCGTTCCACCCACCCATTAACCCCTTCTATGCCGGCGATGTCCTTTTAACCTTATGCTGGCTACTATTAGACGATTTTGTTCAGTTTAAAAAGGCCTCCAGCAATTAACAGGCTATGAACTATCTCACTTAACCCTTTTACTACCTCAGATCCTTCCTAAACTGAACACAATCGTCTAAATAGAGCAAGAATACAACTGAAAAGACGTAGCCGGTACATATAAGGGGTTAAGGGGAGGCAGACCGTTTTCATGGACACCCTTCTCCCTAATGTTTAGCCCCACTAGTTTTGAGATTATAAGACGTTCGGCCCAATAGTTTGGCGATTTTAACACCTTTCGCCCCATTTCGTTGTCAATTTTAAGACCTTTCGTGCCATTTAGGTGTCGATTATTTCCTGGCGAGCGATAGCGAGCCTGCAATTTTAAGAGGAACCGGCCTTCGGCCGGGACATTTTTCTACCGAAAAATTTACAAATTTATCTTGAAAGGGGGTCTAGGGTTTTTTTTCTAAGCTTGATGAAGGTCTAGGGAGGAAACTAAAAAAATATACGAATAAATTAATTAATAGATCAAACAAACAGTCAGTCTCTCCTTAAGCATTATCCCTGTACCAGTAGTTACAGTCAACCCCATCCCCATCATACCTATCCCACTCAGGTCCCACTTCCACAGTCTATTTCATAACTTTCAGTCTATGTCACTGCTCCTATATTATCAATCCCTGCCAGCCTATCCCACTTTTGTCCCACCACTGTCACAGTCTGTCCCACTCCTGTTACACCACTCCAAGTCTGCCCTATTCCTATCCCAGTAGTCTATCCCACTACTCCCACCCCACTCCTACCGAGCGTGTAATGGGGTGGGGTAGGGAGAGGGAGAGGGTGTGGGAGGGATAGAGGGAGAGGGAGAGGAAGGGAGAGATAGTGGAAGAGGGAGGGGGAGGGCTAGTGGGAGAGGGAGGGGGAGAGCTAGTGGAAGAGGGAGGGGGAGAGCTAGTGGGAGAGGGAGGGGGAGGGCTAGTGGGAGAGGCAGAGAGAGAGGCAGGGGTAGAGGGAGAGGGAAGAATGGTGGGAGAGGGTGGGGAAGGGATAGTGGGAGAGGCAGAGGGAGAGGCAGGGGTAGAGGGAGAGGGAAGAATAGTGGGAGAGGGAGGGGGAGAGCTAGTGGGAGAGGGAGGGGGAGGGCTAGTGGGAGAGGCAGAGGGAGAGGCAGGGGTAGAGGGAGAGGGAAGAATAGTGGGAGAGGGAGGGGGAGGGATAGTGGGAGAGGGAGAAATAGGGGTAAAAGGAGAGGGATAGGGGAGATGGAGGGGAAGGGGTAGTGGGAGAGGGAGGGCTAGATATAGTAGGAGAGGGAGGGACAGAGGGAGAGTGAGAGGAGTGGAGGAGGGAGAGGGGGAGGGATAGGAGGGCGTGGGATACAACATTCATCCCTGTCAACCCTCCCCATCATTACCTATAGTCTCTCTGAACACTGGTGGTACACACGGAGGAGGCTGCTGCTTCTACTGGGTACGCTACAGTACAGTCACGCTTAGGGGGAAGTAGTTGTTTTTTCTAGAACCCCTTTCTCCCTCATGTTTAGCCTCATTAGTCATGAGATCTTAAGACGTTCACTTCATTAGTTTGACGATTTGTAAACCTTTAGCTCCATTATTTTGTCAATATTCAGACCTTTCGTGGCATTTAGGTGTCGATTTTTGTCCTGGCGAGCGGTAGCAAGCCTGTAATTTTAATAGGAACCGGCCTTCGGCCGGTAAATTTTCTACTAAATGTTTTAAAAATTAATCTTGAAGGGGGGTCTTGGGGGAGGGGGGGGGGGTGCTTTAAAGCTTGATGGATACCTAGCGACGAAACTAAATAAAATATATAATTGAATAAATAGATAGAATAGAATAGGTGTGTCGTGACTCTTTAGCATGATTGTACTGTGTTGTTATCTATCTGTTGTACGCTGTGCTATACTATTTTAATTTACAATTGTCTACTGAATTATAGGTTGGCTGGTGTATTTTGTTGTACCGTGCTGCTGTTGGCGTTGTCGTATGTTGTTGTTGTTGCTGCTTCCCTATGCTGCTGCCTATTGTACTATTCTGTGTTGTTTTGAGCTAGATAACTCTAATTTGAGCTTATTGACTGAAGGTATTGTATCCGAACAACATCTTACACTTGTAAAACCAAATATAAAAATTATATAACACAGTGCCCTCAGCCAATCAGCTCTATAGAACTCTTAAATTCTGATCTAAATACTATTTCCAATTGGGGCAGAGAAAACCTTGTTAACTTTAATGCTTCCAAAACCCAATTTCTCCATCTATCTACCCGTCAGGATCTCCCAGCGGACTATCCCTTATTCTTCAACAATACAAAAATCAACCCTTCATCTTCTCTCAATATTCTTGGTGTCTCTTTTTCTTCTGCTCTCATTTGGAAGGACCATATTACCAGTCTTGCTAAGGCAGCCTCCCAGAAGCTGGGTGTGCTCAACCGCCTTAGGGGGTTCTTTTCCCCTGCACAGCTTCTTGCTCTGTACAGGGGCATAGTGCGCCCTTGTATTGAGTATTGTTCACATGTGTGGGGATGTTCCTCTCACACCGCTCTCCTAGACAAAGTTGAAAGGAAGGCCTTTCGTATCATTAACTCCCGTCCACTCACCAACTCTCTGCAATCTCTCTCTCTCCGCCGCAATGTTGCATCTCTCTCGCTATTCTATCGCTACTATAATAATCAGTGTTCCTCAGAGCTATCCCAGTGCATACCACCTCCTTTACGTAGGGCACGTGGTACCCGTCTTGCAACTCAATCCCACCCCTACTCTGTGCAACTCTCCAACCCAAGAGTGAAACGTTACTCTCAAACTTTCTTCTACTCAACAGCTGAGCTCTGGAACTCTCTCCCAGAATCAGTCTTTCCCTCTTCCTATTGACTTAAATTGCTTCAAACTCCGTGTGTCCAGGCATTTTGGCTCGAACGTCCCTTGATTTTGGCCCTGTCACTCTTTCAACTATGGGGGAGGCACTCGCTATAGGCAGTTATGCCTTTTGCCTCCCTCAATCACATAGAAAAAAAAAAAAAAAATAGAGAGTTCTCAGCCAATCAGCTTTAGAGAGAGTTATTTTACACCAAAGAGACATGTGCACATTTGCCAGGTGGACAAAAAAACAAAAACAAACAAATATATATATATATATATATATATATATATATATATATCTATATAATATACTGTATATATATATAATATATATATATATATATATATATATATATATATATATATATATATATATATGTATATATATAATATATATATATATATATATATATATATATATATATATATATATATATATATAGTATAGTACTCTCTCTCTCGGACGATAATGCCACACATCCCTGCCACCTACAGCCAATATATAATTCTATCTGTGACGTCACAGGAATTACTTTCTATCACTCTATCTTTTAATATGCTTCGTTCTTATAATGGTTGCATGAGTAGAATTTTAAGGAAAGGAAGAAACAATGAATTTATTGAAATACAAAATTGAAAATGGAGAACATAATTATAGGCATGGCGAATGTGGGAGCTAGAGCTGAAAGTTAGACATCGTAAACAAAGTACCGTAGGTAAAATACAAAGCACTAGAAGTGGCTTACTTAATTAGTAGTATCAGATTAATTTGCGTTAGAGTTGTTTATTATACACCTCTATATGTGCCTTCAGTAATGCCACTTCAGTAATATACGCTATAAATAATTCAGATATTTGGGGCCATTTTGGGTTATATAATGGATGGAGATCGTTGTGAAAGGATTAGGAGAGGATAGGAAGATAATCGAGTTGTAATACCATACCTGTTAACCTAGTAAATATAATCCCTCCTCCTCCCTCTCCCCCCCACCCCTCCCACCACCCAGCTCAGAGGAAGCCAAGCGACAAATGACAAACCTGGCAGCCTGTGGGAGTTTGGGGGGTCCTCGGCTGATTAGTGTTGATGTATGGTCTCTGCTTCACTGGATCGGTGGTGGGGTGGGGGAATGGGTAGATAGGGGTAGGGAGAAGGGGTTGAGGTGGGGGTGGCGTGCGGAGGAGGAAGGGGAAGTTAGGGATGGGGAGAAGGGGTTAGGGTGGGGTGGGGTGGAAGAAAGGGTAGATAGGGGTGGGGAGAAGGGGTTGAAGGAGAGATGGTGGTGGTGGGGTGGGGTGGAGGAAGGGATAGATGAGGGTGGGGAGAAGGGATTGCGTGAAGGTTGAGGAAGAGATGGTGGTAGGAAGTAGTGTTTGAGGAAGATATAGTAGTGGGGAGTGGAGGTTGAATTGGGGTTATAGGTGAGAAGAGGGAGTTGAATGGCAGTTGAGGGAGAGAGAGAGGTGGGGAGTGGAGGTTGAGTTGCTGTAGATAAGGGTGGGGAGAAGGGGTTGCGTGGAAGTTGATGGAGGGATGGTGGTGGGGAGTGGAGGGTGAGTTAGGGTTATAAGTGAGGACAGGAGTAGGTTGGGGAAGGGGTTCGAGTTAGAGGGGTTAGAGTGGGGAGGGGTAAGGTTGGGGAAAAGAGGTAGATTTGGGGCTATAAGTGAGGAAAGGAGTTAGTTGGAGAAGGGGTTTGAGTGAGTGGGGTGTAAGTGAGAAAAGGAGTAGGTTGGGGAAGGTCTCTGAGTGAGAGGGGTTCGAATAGGAAGAGGTAGTAGCGGAAGAGGAGTTTGAGTTGGGGTTATAGATGAGAAAAGTAAGTTAAGTGGGGAAGAGTTCTGAGTGAGAGGGGTAAGGATTTGGAAAAGGAGGTTGAACTGGGGTATAGATGAGGAAAGTTAGCTGAGAAGGGTAGTAGAAGAGAGGGGATTAATTGGGTTGTTGATGGAATGTAAATTTTTAGGATAAGGAGAGGGTATGAGGCCAGAAAAAAGGAATGCATTGAGGGGGTTGTGCGTGGAAAGAGAGGAGGATGAGTGAGAGTACAGAAGATCAACGTCAATAGAATTATGATGATGGGTTGAATGGTTTAACAACATGATCAAAATTTACTTATTTTGTCCACAACATTAAAAGAGTACAACACGAAACTTTGATAATCTAGGCGATAATAAATAAATAGGAACAACAAATAATGGAAACCTCTAATAAAAACAAATATTAATACAATATCAATAGTTCATTCATGGCATTATACGGGGTTGAATTGAAGCAGGGAAGTGAGAACAAAATTTGGCCGGAGAAGAGTAGTAGTGGAGGGGTCATACAATGTTAATGGTGACATTCAACTGTTGCCGGTAGAGCAGCACCAACAACTAAGAAGAGAAAAGGTTGCTGAAACATGTTAATTAATGATTGGATGGAGATCAGCTCATAAGACACTCAGCATTTTCAGAGCTTTAAGTTTTCTCCTGATCCATTGTTTTATTTTATATGTTCTACATCACATTTGAGTTTGCTTTATGTATGGGGATACACCTCTTCCATGGCAATTAATAGCCAGATATTATAGTTTTTTTGTTGTGTGTATCTTTGTCCTAGGTGTATGAAGGATACAAAAGACAAAGCTACCTGTATCAAGCGTCACCCACAAAGTTAAACGAGTGAGAAAAAAAATATGTATTGGAAAAAAGTATGGTGTGCTTGTTTGCTGTAGTTATATTAATAAAAGGGGTTTGTGAGAGCTGGCTGCATTATTCTCTGTGTAGGTGAGACACAAAGAACAGTGAGGGAGGGCAAACAAATGAAACAGGAGTACAAAGGAGTAGTACAAAGGAAATCAAGCAACAACAGATCTAGTGACCCTTCTAGGTTGTTTGTCCTCCAAAACACTGAGGATCAAGTGACCAAACAGTGGTTTAGAGTGGGTAAGGGAACATTGGAAAGGGAACTACTGCCCTGCCACTAACGTGGCAGGACTAGGAAGTTAGTAGGGGACATATGGGTTAGTAACTGAGGGGAGGATAAAGTTATTCATTTACAAACGCAGTCAGTCGCGGGTTTGATGCGAGATATTTGTCTAGGCGGAATTTAAATGAATCAACGGTGCTGCAGTCTATAACGTCTCGGGGAAGCCCATTCCACAAGTTGACAACTCGATTGAAGAAGAAATTCTTAGATTCGTGCGAGTTAAAAGATTTACCAATAATTTTGCAACCGTTTCCCCGCGTGTAATTAGATTGGTCGATAGTGAAGTACTTACTACAGTTCATATTGTCGATGCCTTTGATGATTTTGAACACTTGAATTAAGTCGCCTCTTAATCTGCGCTGGGTTAAAGGAAATAGATTTAATTCTCTAAGACGCTCTTCGTATGGTTTGTTCTTTAGGCTAGGTATCATTTTGGTAACTCTACGTTGAACTCGTTCTAGCTTGTTTATATCTTTTTGGTAATAAGGGCACCAGGATTGAACGCAGTATTCCAGAAGAGGGCGGACTAAGGAATTGTAAAGAGGAGCTCCAGCAACTCCTTATCCCACGCCTATGGGGCCTCCCCTGGGTATGGTTACTATTTATCTTAAATTCAAGAAGCTTAATTATGCCGATAACTTATTCTGTGTCTATTTTATAACGGGAATTGCTATTTAACTTCACCTTTAAGGGGAGACAGACCGTTTTTCTGGACCCCCTTCTCCCTAATGTACAGCCCCACTAGTTTTGAGATTTTAAGACGTTGGTTCCGTTAGTTTGGGGATGTTATGACCTTTCACCCCATTTCTTTGTCAATATTAGGATCCTTCGTGCCATTTAGGTGTCGATTTTTTCCTGGCGAGCGAAAGCGAGCCTGTAATTTTAGGAAGAATCGGCCTTTGGCTGGGACATTTTTCTACCGAAAAATTTACAAATCTATCTTAGAGGGGGGTCTAGGGGGTGTTTTTCTAAGCTTGATGGAGGTCTAGGGAGGAAACTAATTAATATATATGAATAAATTAATTAATAGACCAAACAAACAGCCGCTGTCCCCTTAATTCCAATGATACAGGTTAGTTCAATTTCATGTGCATAATCAATGTCTGTTTTTCTGTTCGTCTGCCTCTCCCCATTACTCACTCATTCTCTCTATCTCTCACTCACTCACTCACTCGCTCTCTCTCTCTCTTTACTAGCCTTGCCTTCCACTTTGTAGCAAATTCTCTTCTAGCATTAAGTCCGGACTACCTAGTAGGGACCGCAAGGTCTATCTACGTAACTCTATATAACTCTCTCTCTCTCTCTCTCTCTCTCTCTCTCTCTCTCTCTCTCTCTCTCTCTCTCTCACTATCTATCTATCTATCTGTCTATCTATTCTCTCTCTCTCTCTCTCTCTCTCTCTCTCTCTCTCTCTCTCTCTCTCTCTCTCTCTCTCTCTCTCTCCCCCCCCCCCCCCCCAGGTCACATAAGGGGCAGCCAACCAGGTGACCCTATTCAAGACGCCAGCGGGTGGTCAGGTCAGGGCAAGTCAAAGGGAACCGGAAGTATTCAGTCCATACATTATAAGGTATTAGGAGAGAGAGAGAGAGAGAGAGAGAGAGAGAGAGAGAGAGAGAGAGAGAGAGAGAGAGAGAGAGAGAGAGAGAGAGAGAGAGAGAGAGAGAGAGATTTGTATATGTTTATCATGAACCCAATAAAGCATTACTAAGACACACAACTGATATACTTGACATAAACCAATGTTTAACATCTAATTAAAATTAATTTACAAAGTAAATTGACATTGTGTATAGAGATAGAGATTGCTTAAATAATAAAAAAATAAAAAAAATACTCCAACAATAATCTTCGTAGTTAATGCCAATAAAACTGGTGTAAACCATGATGAACTTGTGAATTTACAGAACAGCAGAGCTTACAAGCTAAACCTATACATGCCATTACATACACTCCATAATTTTAAATCAAAACACACTGAATGCAGATACAACACTGGAAAGGCAGACAATGCACCAGATAGAGCACATATACTGCAACAAAAATGATACAAATAATCAGTGTGTAATAATAGGTTTGTATAACATTCCAAGCACTGTATTGCTGGCTATTTTGTCCTAGTTGTGAATCATGTGTTGAGAAGAAATGAAATGTTACTCAAGCTTTAAAAAACAGAATTCCATTAATCCTTTGAAAGGCATACCACTACTTTTCTTACAATCATTGTGTTTCTAATGTCCACACACAATTATAAAGCGGCCATGCCATATTTAACCCTTTCAGTACTTGTGCCGTCCTTTTAACTTATTCTGAATATTATTAGCTAATTGTATTCAGTTTAAAAATGGCCTCCAGCAATGAACAGGCTTCGACCTATGTCACGTGACCCATATTACTACCACAGATTCTTCTTAAACTGCACAACATTGTGTAAATATAGCTAGAATTTAATTTAACAGACGCCGTCGGTACACGAGAGGTTAAAAGCCAAGGTGTCAGAATTGTCCCTATAGAAGACTGGGTTAGGAGAGCGACCTATTGAGAATGAACAATGTAGTGGAACAGTAGGGTGGGATGACAAACAATGACCTTCAAACATATGAGACAGCTTACAACTATTTCCTGTATGGACAATTGGACACACATGTATTCTATTATGTGGAACTACAAACACATACCATTATTTTGCTTCTAAATATTGCGCTGAATGCAGGACAATATGAGTTATTATTATAAATTGTATTGTATTTTGAATTTCGTTTTTAACACCTATAACCCCCTAAATGAAATTAATTAAAGCATGTGATTCTCCCAGGATTCGAACCGAGGATACCACATACAGAACTTACATGCTCTAACCATTACACCATCACTCTCATTAAAACCCCTTCTCCAACCAACTCCTTTCCTCACTTATAGCCCACTACCTCTCACTTGTACAAGTAGATTATCATAAAGGTTTGAGAGTGATGCTTCTGTATTATATTATTTTTATATCGCTGTATTATATATTTTTACGTATGATATCAAATTTGATGTAGATTATTTTATAAACTTGAATATATAATGAATTTCACAATGAATAAGTGCAGATGTAATTATAGCCAATATAAGCGGCTATTCATTACTCACATGTTCTGTTACACTTCTCAGAAAAAAAAAAAAAAAAAAAAAAAAAAAAAAGGGGGGGGGGGGGGGGCGGGCGAACAGAATATAGAATCTCTCAAGCAGTAAGCATATTTTGGGAAGATAGATTGTATGATATTAACCAAATAGGGATACCCAATACCGTACTAAAAATACTCTGTTGCAAATATATGCTGTAGTTAAATACAGTATGCAAGAACATGTTTTAACCCTTTCAAGCGTGGAAAATGTAAATAATATTCAGGTTAGGAAAGACGTCTCGTTATCTATAACTACTACGAGTAACTCTTTTAGGGCAAAGATACCTCGTTTTCTTGCAACCTGGCTAACTCTAGACAATGTTACGGAGCTCATGAAAAACGTTTCGTAAACAAGGGGTTAAAACTAAAAAAAAAAATCATAAACCAATAATCTACTCTGACATCCACCTCGGAAGTCTAATGCCGGTATCACACGAGAACTTTTCTAGTCAACATTCGATGATCAACATTTTTCTGGCAACATTTCTGGAATATTTTGCACTGGCATCGGAAACTAGACTGTTGATAGATGAATTTACGTGACCGAAATATTCTACATTTTGACCTCATAAGCTGCCAGACCAGTGTTAAGGATAAATGTTGAGTGAAAAAGCGCGTGTGATACCGGCTTAACACGCTAACCATCGTTGACACAATGGGTAGGGTATTGATGTATCTTTCGATCAATACAGATACTTACATTTATCTCAATAGCAAAAAGAGAAACATAAAAATCAAAGTCAACATTTTAAAGTGTATTTACATAACAAATGTTCACACTGCTTGAAAGAATACAAGGTTTAAATTCTGAACCAACCACAACGACCCCATAATTCCCCCTTTGACATCCACCAAGGGGGTCTCACATGTCAAGGCTCCGCGGACAACAAGAGCTTAACAAAATCAATGTTGGGAGTAAGTTTGATGAGTTAATAATGGGAGGGGGGGAGGGGGGGAGGGGGGGGGCATGAAACCCCTTCAATGATCGTGTAACTAATCAGGTTCCCAAAGGCTTACCGGCGACGTATAGGGTTAATAAGCAGAGAGAGAGAGAGAGAGAGAGATGCCCCAACTCATTTACAGTACCCGCCGCCATAGTGTAAACCTATCGCCGTAAGCAATACCCACTTTATATATTTGGCATTAACTTTATTATTGCTTGTGATCTACAGTGTTTCGTGAGTTGTACAGTAGGCGAAATAAGTTTTTAGTTAGTTGTCGCCATGTTTTTTTCAGTATGGTAAGGATTTCAGGCAAAAGGTGAATAATTGCAGATCAACCATGTTTCAAAGATTTGCTATAGTCAATTTTGAGTCGGGCATTATTTGTTATATATCAATTAAAACCATCAATGTATCCTAGTTCCCGTGACATTACTTGACGAAACTTGTCATATAAATTGGAAAAGTACAAAATCTGGAAAGGTAGAGAGTACAAAAGGGTATAAACACGGCACCTATACAAAAGCATGAGTCTCCCAATAAATGAGTTCAGGGTTATAAGGACGTGATCAATACGCGTCACGGTTCATCAGTGTTACCGTGAGGGCATACACTCACACGCGCGCACACACACACACACACACACACACACACACACACACACACACACACACACACACACACACACACAGGAAAGGGGTGGAGAGAGAGGGGTGAGAAGGAGAAATTACACCTACGGACCAATGCAGTGTCCCACCTTTAAACCGTGATGACAATATGTGAGAGAGAGTGACAGTAACTAGACACTTCCATTACATGAACCAAATATATACTATTCACGGACTAATACAAACACACAAGGATTTTCAAGGGAAAGTGACAGTAACCCCAAATTAACACAGTAAGGGCAAAGTGTTCGGTAAACTAGTGATTTTGACTGTACAAGCGTACAGAACTCAGGAGAAGTGGAAGAAGGGAGGGAGGAAACATGTACAATACGTACATCGTAGGGAAGCAAATGTACAGTGAAAAAAAGTAATGTTGCGTATATATATTAGTGATATATTATGTATGGTGCAGAATAATTACAAATTTCGGTGGTAAAAAAAAAAAAAAAAAAAAAAAAAATATATATATATATATACCTGTATATATAACAATCAGTTGGCTTGAAACAGTCAGTGATGTTCTTTTCAATATACCTGCGTCACGTCTCAAACCAATGAATGCTACGAGTTGTTGTTGAAGTTTTATTTTATCTTCTCCAGGGGATTAGTTTACACAATCATAACCTTTACTCAGATTATTCAGCTCTTTCGATTGACCTAATAATTAAGTTCACTCATGGATAGATATACCGTATCGTATTTTATATTGCATATTATTCTTCCTACACCCAAGTAATATTATTAAATATAACACAGTGACTGATTACCATAAGGCTATAGATAATACTTCAAGATATAGATGCAGTTACTGAAGGAAGGCGCACTAGCAAGCTTGGTGGTAAGTAAAGTCTAAGTAAAGTAGATAATACTTCGAGAAGTAGATGTAGTTACTGAAGGAAGGCGCACTACCAAACCTGGTATAGTCTATTTGCTGTAACTAGACGAGAAATCATGACCTCTAACCTATGTAACTAAAAAACGACTAGAGTAATCGAGTTAATATTTCTACCATTTGGGAAGAGTCAGTCAAGGAATAGATGTGGAAATTTAAAGCCAATTTCCTCTAGTAGCCTTATTTGAGTTACAGGGGATAGAGGTCATGATTTCTCGCCTACTTACAGCGAATAGACTATATTAATAAGTAACACCCCGTTCTTAACATTAATTTTCAATTACAAACCCCAATGTACTTGAATAAACTAATGAAAGCATATGGTCCTCCCGGGATTCGAGCTCGGGACACCACACCCAGAACATAAGCACCTAAACCATTACACCACCTACAAGTCAAGTCAAGTCTAAGTGAAGTAGTCTCTCTTGCTTCCAAAGGTCAATAACAGCACTATCGACGTCAGAATCGGCAAACTAGTGAATGCTTAGGTCACGGGAGGCATTAGAAGGGGAGATGGCCCGGTTTTCTGGACCACTTTCTCCCTCGTGTTTAGCCCCATTAGTTTTGAGATTTTAAGACGTTCGGCCCATTAGTTTGACGATTTTAACACCTTTCACCACATTTCGTTGTCAATTTCAAGACCTTTCGTGCCATTTAGGTGTCAATTTTTTTCCTGGCGAGCAATAGCGAGCCTGTAAATTTAAGAGAAACCGGCCTCCGGCCGGAACATTTGTCTACCAAAAAATTTACAAATTTATCTTGAAGGGGGGTCTAGGGTTTTTTTTTTTTAATTTGATGGAGGTCTAGCGAAGAAACTAAAAAATATATGAATAACTGAATAAATAGACCAAAAGAACAGCCACTATCTCCTTAAGGGGCCGCGTAGCATAACATCCCCAGCGAGTCGATACCTGGGTGAAACTGTAGGGGGGGGGGGGGGGGGCCCCTCCGGTGTATCGACCTTATTAAATTTGGCTACTCTAATTATTGGTACGCTGTTAACTCGTGTAATTTGAGGATCTGTTGGTAAATTGCAGAAACGGGCAACATTCATGAAAATAAAATTTCTGGGAGTAAACAAACACGGCATAAACAATGAAATTAAGGAACACCCCGTTCTTAACATTAATCCTCCATTACAAACCCTAATGCACTAGAATAAACTAATGAAAGCATATGATCCTCATGGGATTCGAACTCGAGACATCACACCCAGAACATAAGCATCTAAACCATTATATACACCTCCAACACAGTTAAAGGTTAAGTACACAATCACGAAAAATATCCACTTTCGAATTCTGGATATTTATCTTATCATGTACTAGTCTTAGACCCACCTGCATTATGGATAATAACATTACATGATCATTACTCCTATATTTTGAGGACTAGTATATTCCCTTTCGTCTGGTTATCAGTTGATTTGATTTAGTTTAGGAGGACAATTTGGAAGTCAGAGGGTAAATTGATATATACCTGTACAGTACTTTAGTAACTTTACCATTCCTACAAGGGCTTCCAAAGATGAATACAATCATCTAATGATATTCTGACTAAAAAAGAAAAAGGCGTCCCATTACTGGAAGGGTCAAATATTGACGATGGTTAATATTAAAACATGGAGAAAAAATCGTCCGTTATCCAGTTTGTTTATTCGCAGGCCTGTGTTGTAAGCAAAGAAGGGCTGCCAATTCCCTTCTGGTATAAATTTAAGAGTCGAGTAACTAAATTCTGTTTCTTTTCATCTGGCGATAAATTGAATCCTTTATCAGCTACTTTCTCGATACTGAATGACAAAATATGATACTACTATGTCTCTGCATCATAATAAGACCAAGTATATGATAGAGGAATGACTATAGATCAGGCAGGGGAAGTGGTGGTGAACAGGAGTGAATGGAGAATGCTTGTGAATAGTTGAGTGAACACGTGGTCATTTGGAGTAAGGGGTCGGGCGCAAGTTGGACTAGATAATAGTCCATCAGGCGCCTGGCCCGGGGAGACGATTAATATGAAGGGTGTGCCTGGAAGTGTGGTGGGAGGGCTTGTGGCTTTGGCTCCGCTGCATGTCTGCCTGCCGAGATCGGAACCTCTCCGGGTGGTCAGGGGCCGGGGGAGTGCTGGAGCGACCTTGGAGAAGACCTCTGGGTCTTCTCCTGGGTGACCTGGATGTGTGGGAGTTTGTGTTTTTTATCTGTGTTTATTTTTTGTTTTATGTTGTTTTTGTGTTTTCCCTGTTCTTGCTCTGTCTTGAGTCGGCTACCCCCAAAATGGGGATTGGGCCTGAGCATATAGATAGATAGATAGATATAGAATTAGCATATTTTTTTTTTACTTCACTACACAATCTTCAAAATATCTGAGAAATCTGGTGATAGGAACTTTGCAATTTACCGTCAGTTGAAAAGAGCTATATTCCGATGTTTACGTTCACAGCTGCTCGATTACTGCCTGGGAGTTGATAGGGGCATGGGTAAGTCATCAGGTGTTTGGGGTATAGGATGGAAGGAATTGGATAGGCTGAAAAGAAAGAGGGAGGGAGGGAGGGAGGGAGGGAGAGGGAGGGAGAGGGAGAGGGAGAGGGAGAGGGAGAGGGAGAGGGAGAGGGAGAGGGAGAAGGAGAGAGAGAGAGTGCGAGTGTGTGTGTGTGTGATAGAGAGAGTGTGTGAGATTGAGAAAGTCTGTGTGTGCGTGTGTGTCTGTGTCTGTGAGAGAGAGAAAAAGAGAGAGAGAGAGAGAGAGAGAGAGAGAGAGAGAGAGAGAGAGAGAGAGAGAGAGAGAGAGAGAGAAATACTAATATAAGATTATTGGAAGAAAACATATGGAGGATGCGTCAAAGTGTAGATATAAATGAACAAAAATGGTAACGAAATCAGATATACTTAGGCCTATGTAGATTATTATATTACAAATTACAAGATTCGTGGAGTAGACAGATTAGTAGGCAAATCTTTATCTAAAATAACAAATAATTTCAAAGTTTGGGAGAAAATACAATACTGTGAGGGAATGGAAAATACTGTTAGAGAGAAGAAGAAATAACACAGATTAGTAAGAAGATAAGAAAACAGCTGTGTGACAATAACTAAGAAACACAGATAAACACATTCACTACGGAAATATATAATAAATCGCGGACCTCACATATGTCTTAGCATGCAAATATATCTAGGTAAGCTGATTTATGTTTGCAAAATGAGTTTGCACTGAAAAACAACAACATATCTATCATGTATTGAGATAGGAAATTTCGTCCAAAATGTATTTCCGATGGCTGTACTTGCACGTACAAACATATATAAGAAGTTATCTATTATATGGGTTACTATATACAACGAATAAGAACAGAAACGTTACGAACGCTCTTGGAAAAAAAATATATATATACGGGTATATATATATATATGTATATATATATATATATATATATATATATATATATATATATATATATATATATATATATATATATAGCCGAAATATGTTGTGAATTATGATAACTTGGCATCAACCATAGTATTTAGTTATATTTTCTATTATGTATCGAACAATCAGTTGCTAAGGGATACCAATTACCATCAGCTGAAATAAAACCGACTAAAGGAAGAGAGAACAGAAGCTACTCAATTGTACAGACAGTTGTTGTTGTTGTTGTTGTTGTTCCCTAAGCTGCCTGGCCGAACAGCCCCGAGTCCCTGAGGAAGGCCATGGCCACGATCGGGCTTTCCCACAGAGCTCTCATTGAGTGTAGACTATGTTGCTGGCGCAAGTGGTTGTGTGAAATGCAGTCTTCCATGATGTGTTCAATGGTATGGGGTGCTGTGCCACATCCCGGGCAGGCGTCGACAACGGAGTCATCCAGTCTCCTCCGACAGCTCAGGAGAGCTGGATGGTGTCCACATCTCAGCCCGGCCAGGTGGACTCTGTCCTCGCGAGGGAGGGAGGATTCGGAAGGATGGATTTCGGGAGGTCGTGCATGCAGCTGCGTGTTGTCTGTGAGTGAGTGGATGGATTGGCGAGAGATACGAGTATGGATGTGCTTCTGGAAGTTGGTTCGGGGTGGGCAGGGAGGGAGAGAGGACAACAATTGTGTGTGAAACCGTGTGCTGAGTGTTGCTTTGACACTTCCTGGTGTCTGTGGGTGCGCTGCCATGCAGTTCAGTGGGTGGTCCTGGTTCGTGGAGGCTGCTGCCAGGAATTGAGTGCCTCTCATGTCCAGATGGTCTTTGACTTTGAGGATTTGGGTTTCTTGATGTAGGTGATCTGTGGGTGCAGTAGCTGTGCAGCCTGTAATGATCTTCAGGGCTTTGCTTTGAATAGTCTGTAAGGTCCCATGATGTGTTTCAGCTAGGTCAGAAGCCCAGGCTGGGCTTGCGTATTCCATCACTGATCTTATGTATTGTTTATATACTGTGGTGGTAGTTTCTTTGTTGTGTCCAAACTTTGTGTGAGCAAGTGACCTGAGGGCGTTAAGTCTGGGTGTCAGCTTCCTTTTAATGTTTGTGGTGTGCTGTTCGAATGCCATATGAGTATCATACGCCACTCCCAGGATTTTGGGTGCGTGTGTATGTGTTAGGGGTGCGTTGTTCATGGTGAGTTGAGGGATGCATTCGCGTTCACCTGTCCAGCCTGTGAGCAGGGTTGTGGTGGATTTGGCTGGAGCTAGACTAAGTCTGTTTGTAGTGCACCAGCCATGTAGTGTGTTGAGATAGGGTTGAAGGAGATCTGTTGCTCTTCTTGGGTCATGGTGTGTGCATGTGAGTGTTATGTCATCTGCATAGGAGGCTAAGTTTATTTGGGGCGTATTGGGTGTAGTTATATCGTGCATGTACAGATTGAAGAGTGCGGGCGATAGGACGGATCCTTGTGGGACTCCGTTTGGAAAGTTTCTGATTTTAGATGACTGACCGGCAAAAGATACGTGTGCACATCTGCCTGCTAGGAAGTTGGCCAGCCACCTTTTTGTGTTGTTGTGCATGTTTGTGTTGTAGATTTTGTTTGTTAGGTTGTGGCGGGGGATGGCATCGAAGGCTTTACTAATGTCGAGTGTGGCTAATAGTGATCGGTGTGGTGGTCTAGCTGAGTTGATGCCGTCAAAAGCTCTTTGTGTAAGGTCTGTGAGAAGAGTGTTTGTGGAGTGCAGTGGCCTAAAGCCATGTTGTGTTGGAGCTAGGGGTAGGTCGGGTGAAATTAGTTGTAATACTAGGCGTTCCATGACTTTGGAGGGGGAGCAAAGGAGTGTGATGGGGCGGTGCGAGGAGGGTAACAGACAGTTAGAGGATATAGTGAAATGGGCGGACAGACAAGAAGAAAGTCACATAGGCAGACAAGAAAGCACAAACAAAATAATCTAGCCAGTACTGTAGATGGTTAAGGGGGGTGACCTGCTTTTTGTTATTTCTGTCCTTTTCTCTCTTTCTCTGGCTTGTATCCATTCGGCCCCATTCAGCCAACTATTTTAAGACATTTATCCCCATCTAGGTGTCGATTTCGCGAACCAGCATTATATGAAGAAATCCGGCCTCGCCGGAGAAATTTTTCTATGGAAAAATGTACAAATTTAGCCTGCTGTCAAACAAAAATAAAAAATATGCTGGCTCGCTACCGCTCACCAGTAAAAAATTGACACCTGGATGGGGATAAACGTCTTGAAACAGTAGGCTGAATGGGGCCAAATGGATACAAGCCAGAGAAAGATAGAAAAGGACAGAACAAAAACAGGTCACCCCCCTTAAATAAGAAGAGAGACAGACAAGACACTAGCTATTCAAATGAGCTGACAGAAACCAAAATCCCTTAACCATTTGACTTTAGAGCGATTAATCAAATATAATATCGTTCCATTATTAACTTAATATTCAAATTCCAGAGTAGCAGCTGGTAGTCAGATAATTAGACAAACACATAACTAAATAAGTAGAGAGGCTGACAATAGGCAGACACAACAGAAGACAGTCATGTTGGGCGACAGTTAGAGAATACGACAGTGAAATGGACACACAGACAAGAAGGTAGTCACATAAGCAGACACGAGAGTAAGTATTCAAATGAGCAGACATAAACCGACCTCTCTTCACCACCTGCCCTTTACAGCGAGAAAATCCCGTATTCTATCACTCCCTTTTCAACTTATCACCACTGCTCCAAAGTTTAGCCCTGAATAAACCAAAGGGAAGCGAACCACTCCACCACTCACGAAGTTTGGATAACAATGAGATGGTCTTGTTTAGATATATTCTAATTTATTCTATTTAACCTCATGGCTATATTAGTTGAAAACAAGTGTATTAATTGCTATATAGACATTATTAGTATCTTTCCTAATAATTGCAATAATTATACTAATCTATTTGTTATTAACTTAACTCCAACACCAAACGCCAAACATTTGAAGTATTGCATACATTTGAAGTATTTCATCGTATTACAGTATTAACTCGAGGAATTTGGTCTTGAGTGGAAAAACTATGTCTAATGATATTCAGAATCTATCTATCTACCTATATGCTCAGGCCCAATCCCCATTTTTGGGGTAGCCGACTCAAGACAGAGCAAGAACAGGGAAAACACAAAAACAACATAACACAACAAATAAACACAGATACAAAGCACAAACTCACACACATCCAGGTCACCCAGGAGAAGACCCAGAGACCAGGGTCACCAAGGTCGCTCCAGCACTCCCCCGGCCCCCGACCACCCGGAGAGGTTCCGATCTCGGCAGGCAGACATGCAGCGGAGCCAAAGCCACAAGCCCTCCCACCACACTTCCAGGCGCACCCTTCATATTAATCGTCTCCCCGGGCCAGGCGCCTGATGGACTATTATCTAGTCCAACTTGCGCCCGACCCCTTACTCCAAATGACCACGTGTTCACTCAACTATTCACAAGCATTCTCCATTCACTCCTGTCCACCACCACTTCCCCTGCCTGATCTATAGTCATTCCTCTATCATCCAAAGCCTTTCTTACACAGTCTCTCCATCTCAATGGGGGTCTTCCTGCCCTTCTATCTCCCCTTGTACCTGACTCACATATTCTCTTTGTAAGCCTTTTATCTCCCATTCGTTCAACATGACCATACCAGCTCAGCACCCTTCTGTCCACTCTGGCTGACAAATGTTCCTGCTGCCCCACTCTCCTACGTATCTCTTCATTCCTCAATCTGTCTCTACGAGTAACTCCACACATACTCCTCAAGCAGCTCATCTCCATCACATCCAGCCCTCTTTTCTCCTTCTTCTTCAGAGCCCATGTCTCAGCCCCATACATCACTGTTGGCACAACAATTCCTTGATACAGTGCACTTTTTACTTTCACTCCGAGATTTCTCGTCCTCCACATACTTCCCATTGCTCCGAAAACCTTCCTTCCTTCACACACTCTCTGTTTTACCTCCACTTCCACACCTCCACTCCTGCTTATCGTTCCTCCTAGATATTTAAAACACTCTACTTGTTCCCATCCAGCCTCGCATCTAGATTCACCCTATGCTCTCCCCTATTACACACCATTACTTTACTTTTATTGACGTTCACCTTCAGTTTCCTCCTTCCACAAACCACACCAAACTCTTTGACTACCCGCTGCAGTTTCTCATCAGAATCCGCCACCAATGCTGTGTCATCAGCGAACAGCAACTGATTCAACTTCCAATCTCTACCATTCTTTCCTACTAAACCCAATCCTCTTCCCATAGTTCTCCTTTTCACCTCCCTCACCACACCATCCATAAACATATTAAACAGCCATGGTGACATTACACAACCCTGTCGCAAACCTACCTTTACCTCAAACCATTCACTCAACTCACCATTTCCTACTCTCACACATGCTCTGCTCCCTTCATAAAAACTCTTAACTGCTTCTAACAAATTTCCTCCTATTTCATAAATCCTTAACACCTTCCACATTGCTTCACGGTCCACACGATCATATGCTTTTTCCAAGTCCATAAAAGCCCAAAATATCTCCTTATGCTTCTCTAAATACTTCTCGCATAACTGTCTTACTGCAAACATCTGATCCACGCACCCTCTTCCCCTCCTAAAACCGCACTGTTCTTCTCCTATTGCAACTTCCATACACTTTATTATCCTTTCTATCAACACCCTGCCATACAGCTTTCCAACCACTGACAATAAACTAATACCTCTATAACTTGAACACTCCTGGATCTCCCTTCCCCTTGTACAACGGCACAATACATGCACTCTTCCAGTCTATTGGTACCATTGACACAGCAAAGCACACATTGAAAAGTCTCACCAACCAATCTATTATCACATCTCCACCCTTCTTTATACACTCCACAGCAATACCATCCAAACCTTCTGCTTTTCCCGCTCTCATTTGTTTCACTGCTTCTTTCACCTCATTTTCCTCAATCCTTTAATTCATTCCCTGCCACCTGGATGGCCTGGGTAACCTATCTCCATCCACCTCTGCTTCAATCACTTCTTCTCTTCCATCTCTTGTATTTAACAAAGATTCAAAATACTCGTAATATATCTTTTCCTCACTTCAACTGGTTCCACTAGTAATTCTCCATTTTCATCTTTCACTGACTCTTCCCTCTTTTGTCCTCCTTTCTTTACTTTATCTACCTCCTTCCAGAAGATCTTCTTTCGTTCTTCAAAATTCTCACTCAGCCTTTGACCCCACATTTCGTTTTCGTTCAGAATACCAACTGGAATTATTAAAATGCATCTTACTAATGATATATACACTATTGTTTTGTCTGCGCCCTGGAACAAGGCTCTTTACAGTCAGGGAGTCTAACATGATGAAATATAACTCAAAGCAGCCATTTTTCCAGGATTTGTTTTCTTTCAAATTGTGGGTATGAGCTGCCCCTTCGTAAAGCCTTCTGGATCAGGTCTCACCGCGAGTAAACACAAGTAAACACACGGTGAGTCCTGCAGTTCAGCCATTTGCTGCAGTGTAATAGGAACAATATTGTCTAAAAAATAGTTCAATTTTATTGTCAATAAATCATTTGTACATTAATACCCACGTGCACTCATACTCAAACTAACTTATTTAACCCGTGTATTCTACCATGCAGATCCAAACTTATAGATGAGCTTAGGCATTGAGTGACTGTTTAACGGGTGTTCTCAGGTTGAAATAGCAACATCATGCTATTATTAACAATATTATGCATTCCCACAGTTTACTATTAAAAATATTTGCATACCCATAGTTTATTATTATCAACCCTTCCTGTACCGGTGGCATCTTTTATATTATATTCTGGCAACTATTAGACGATATTATTTACCTTAGGAAGTATGTATACCAATTTAAAGGCTACATACTAACTCAATTAATCCTTTTAGCTACCACATATAATTCCGAAGCTTCATAAAATCGTCTAAATATATATATATATATAATGAAATATAATAGAGGTCGCCGGTACTATAATTGTTAACGAGTGTTCTCAGGATTATTAGCCGTTGAAATAACAAAAGCGGACTATTATTAACAATATTCAGTATACCCACCTCCAAACCAACTCTTCCCTTTCATCCGGTGTGTCTCGACCCCTCACCCCAGCTCCCACCAAACACAGCCCAACACCACATTCCCCAAGTTTGGAACGGTTCTTTCTCACCAGCTATTCTTTTATGTTGACAGGACGATCATGTTAGATTAGGTAAGGTTGACAAAGTTTAAATAGGGTTATGCATTGATAAGGGTAGGCGAAAAATAAGTTAGCAGGATCGTCCTAGTAAAAGAAAAACCAGCTGGGGTGTACAAGAACTCGTCCACACTTCGGGAATATGCAGCCGGCCAGCTTTCCAATATTTACCTTCGCCCTCCAGAAATAATAGAGCATGAGAAACCACCCAGTTGTCCGCTCCGCAACACCATTTACGGTTTAAACTACCGTGGACAGCCGTGGGGAGGTAGTTGCTTTTTCTGGACCCCCTTCTCCCTCATGTTTAGCCCCGTTAGCTATGAGATTTCAAGCCTTTCATCATATTAGTTTGACGATTTTAAAACCAGTCGCTCCATTTATTTTTGTTCTCAATATTAAGACCTTTCGTGCCATTTAGGTGTCGATTTTTTTAGTGACGAGCGGTAGCGAGCCTGTAATTTCAAGAGGAATCGGCCTTCGGCCGAAACAATTTTTCTACCGAAAAATGTACAACTTTATCTCTAATTGGGGATGTTTTTTAAAGCTTGATGGAGACCTAGCGAGGAAACTAAAAAATAAATTATTGAATAAATAGATAAGACCCAAAAATAACATAACATCTCTTTAAACGACCGTGGACAGCTACGGTGGAGGTGGTGTGGAGTGGTAGCGGTCATCCTTAGAACAGAGTGGTGGGATACTTTTCACCACTGTGCTTTTTTGGAGCTAATTATACATTGAAACCGGAGAAGTGGAAAGGATGTTTATGATGCTAGTAATAGTAGTAGTAATGGTAGTAGTGTTAGGGCTGGTATAGTTTATTCGCTGTAAGTAGGCGAAAAATCATGACCTCTATCCTCTGTTACTCAAAAATGGCTAGAGCAAATGGGCTGTACATTTCCACATCTATTCCTTGACTGACTCTTCCCAAATGGTAGAAATATTAGCTCGATTACGCAAGTCGTTTTTGAGTTACAGAGGTTAGAGGTCATGATTTCTCGCCTACTTACAGCGAATAGACTATAGTAGTAGGGATGGTGGAGGGACTGGGGAGAGTTCAGTAGAGCGTGATGAAGCTATAATGTTTACACTGGTCAGGGATATAAATAATACACTGGAACCAAAGACGTGGTGATGTCGATAGTTATAATTGTAATGGTAGTTGTGATGGAAGTAGAGGTTGTAATACAGATGGTAGAGAGACCAGGAAGAGTTCAGTAGATCTAGCTAAATCTCCCATGTTTACTCTGGTCTAGGATCGTCTCTAACTATTACACTAGAACGGAAGAAGTGGTAGTAGTAATGGTAGTAGTAGTAGTAGTAGTAGTAGTAGTAGTAGTAGGGGAGGTGGTAGAGGGACCGGGAAGAGTGCAGTAGAGCGTGTTTGAAGCGCCCGTGTTTACTTTGGTCAGGGATCATCGCTAACTAATACACTGGAACCGAAGCAGTGGGTAGGTAGGGGAGAGGGAGAGGGGGCGGTGTGTGTGTGTGTGTGTGTGTGTGTGTGTGTGTGTGTGTGTGTGTGTGTGTGTGTGTGTGTGTGTGTGTGTGTGTGTGTGTGTGTGTGAGAGGTGGTGAGAGAGTGAGAGTGGGGTGGGAGGGAAGAGAGCAAGGGAGGGAGGGTTGGTGTGGATGAAAACAGATAAAAAAGAAGTGGAAGAAAGGGAGAGAGGGACGATGTAGAAAGGATTGTGTGGAAGAGAAAAAGAGAACAAGAGAGGAAGAAAGGAAGAGCAATGGAGAAAGGGATACATATAGAGAGCACGTGGGGGAGGGACGGTGTAGAAGGGATTGTGTGGAAGAGAAAGAACAGGGAAGAAATGAAGAGCAAAGGAAATAGACGTGGGGAAGGGACGGTGTAGAAGGGATTATGTGGAAGAGAAGGAACGAGGGAGAAATGAAGGGCAAAGGAAAGAGCAAGTGCGGGATGGACGGTGTGGAAGAGATTGTGTGGATGAGAAAAGAGAGAAAGACAGGAAGAGCAATAGAAAGAGGGGTACATAGAAAGAGCAAGTGAGGGAGGGACGGTGCAGAAGGAATTGTGTGTTTGGCATCCCATCTAGGGGAGACAACATTATAAGAATCCGGGTGTATGGTACTCGTCGGCCTTGGTAGGCATCCCATCTAGGGGAGAAAACCGTATACACATACTTACTGTTCACCTAAGTGTGAAGGATGGACTAGCCACCCACCACTGTTGAAACAAAAAAATCGTGCTAAAATGATACACAGAGTGCCTCGGAGTCAGACGGATCCAATGTTGAGTGGTCAATCCTGTAAGTCTTTGAATAAACATACATGGGTTGTCCTTCTCACGGGGAACTGGTCCGCCTGGGGGCGTTTTGTGGATGGCTAACCTCATAAATGGGAGTAAGGCGTCTGCCAATAGATAGAAAGATAGATATATATAACGAACAACGTAAGACTGAACATATTATATAACGTTCACTATTCATAATGAGTGAGAGAGTAGGTGTGTGTGTGTGTGTGTGTGTGTGTGTGTGTGTGTGTGTGTGTGTGTGTGTGTGTGTGTGTGTGTGTGTGTGTGTGTGTGTGTGTCTGTCTGTCTGTGTGTATCGATGAGAGGCGAGAAGAGATGAATGAATAACGACTACTCTAAAATTAAAACCCCCAAAACGGATACCAACCAACCAAAGTGTAATCCGGAACAGGAAACAGAAAGCCCGCATCCGATTCACTGATTTCCACCCCAACAATGCATCACAGTTAGGAAGCATCACCACAAGAAGGAAGGAAGGAAGGAAGGAAGGAAGGAAGGAAGGAAGGAAGGAAGAAAGAAAGGAAGGCAGGAAGGAAGTGGAGAGAGGAAAGAGGAGGAAGTATGGGACGGGAAAAACGTACCGTGATATTTATGTGTGTGTGTCAGGAGGAAGGAAGGAAGGAAGGAAGGAAGGAAGGAAGGAAGGAAGGAAGGAAGGAAGGAAGGAAGGAAGGAAGGAAGGAAGTGAAGAAAGTTAGGGAGGGAAGGAGAAAGTATGGGCCGAGAAAGAGGTGCCGTGATATTTGTGGGTGAGGAAGGGAGAAGGAACGGAAGGAAAAGAGGAAGGAAGGAAGGAAGTGGAGAAAGGTAAGGAGGGAAGGAGTATGGGACGGAAAAGAGGTATGTAAATTTGGATTGAAAGGAAGGAAGGAAGAGAGAAGTGAAGGAAATGAGAGGTCAAAATTGATAAGGGGAGTCAGGGAGGAGTGAAAGCAGGGCGGACGATGATAAGAGATGGGGAAATGGGATGTGAGGAACGAAGAGAGAGGAAGGAAATGAAAAATGAAGGAATAATGGGGGAAACAATCAGAATACAGTAGGGATGTGCAGATGGCAGGAACAGAGGACAGAAATTGAGCATGGAAGAAAGGAATTTGGACGTATAGAATGGGAAAGAAGAACATTAGTATGGAAACAGGAGAGATAAATCGAGGAAAGAAGGGCTAAAGAAGGGAAAGTAAGAAGAGAAAGGAAGTAAAGATGAAAGGAAAAATAGAAAAGAAGGAACATAGAAAAGAAGGGTGACTACATATAATGGAAAATGTATACAAAATATACGTATTGTTTAGTAAACATTTTAAATTCCCTGAAAATGAGAACAATTTGATAAGAATTGTAAAACAAAGTGAAAGGTAGATAAAATAAATTATATTTAAGGAACAATGTAGGAGAAAATTTCAATGAGTATATTCAGAGTGGATGACAGTATATTGGCAAAACTATTGTTAAACTCTCCGTCACTCTCTCTCTCTCCGCCCCCCCCCCCCTCTCGATCTATCTAGCTATCTATCTATCTATCTATCTTTCTATCTCTCACTCTCTCTCTCTCTAAGGGTCGTCCAGGGAAAGCAAACGATCGATACGTAATACCTATAATTAAGCCATTCAGAGACAGTCCCTCTTACACAATGGCCACCCCCAAACTACTCTTCCTAACAGACTCTTCCACAAACCACAGGAAGGGTATATATACATTGAATTGTGGTCGTGGTGGTCGCAGGATTTTTATTTCAACTGTGGGGTATCGGAATGAGAGAGAGAGAGAGAGAGAGAGAGAGAGAGAGAGAGAGAGAGAGAGAGAGAGAGAGAGAGAGAGAGAGAGAGAGAGAGAGAGAGAGAGAGAGAGAGAGAGAGAGAGAGAGAGAGAGAGAGAGAGAATCAGAATCATAAATTGCATTCCATTAATACAATGGTTTTTCTTTACATTCAATAAATAATATATACAGCTACACTAAATACAAAAAATAAACAAATTATAAATGTATTATTAAAATTATTTACATATTTACATAGAGGGAGAGAGAGACAGAGAATGTGTGTGTGTGTGTGTGTGTGTGTGTGTGTGTGTGTGTGTGTGTGTGTGTGTCAGAAAAAGAACGAATAATGGAAGCTTGACGGAGGTTTAGGGAGGAAACTTAAAAACAAAACAAAAACTAACAACAAAAAGATGTATATATACAGAATTAAATACGTCCCCCCCCCCCCCCTTAAGACACTGATTAGCTTGCTTGGCATCAAAATAGCAATTATCAGAAGTTATGAATTGTATAAACAATATGTTGTAATTTGCATCCGGTTATTCTTAGACAGCTGCTAACGTGATATGTATCCATCGTAAATATTCGTCTATTACCCAAAAAATATTTATGTATGTATGTATGTATGTATGTATGTATGTACTCAGGCCCCTTCCCCATCATTCCTTTTTTATTTGATTTTTTATTTTTTTTCCTGGGGGTGGCCGACTCGAGACAGAGCGCGGATAGGGACAACACAACACAACAGAAAACAATGAACACACAAAAAACAAAACACAAATTCACACACATCTAGGTGACCCAAAATATAGGGAAAATATAGGGAAATGTATTGTTAATTATGAAAAGATTGCACTAATATGATGCAGACACCTTCAAAAATAAAATATAATTAATCATTGAGAAATCAGCTGCTAAATTTCTAAATTATTCATGGCATTAAAAATAAAATATTTAATAATATAAAATATGAAAATAAAAAAACGACCATTGTGTTAGTAAACCACCTCCTCTACGTAAAGTACGTAGTACCCGTCTTGCAACACAATCCCAACCCTACTACGTGCAACTCTCCAACCCAAGAGTGAAACGTTATTCTCAGGATTTCTTCTATTCAACTGCTGAGCTCTGGAACTCTCTCCCAGAATCAGTTTTTCCCTCTTCATATGACTTAAATTTCTTCAAATCGTTGTTCAGGCATTTTGGCTTCAACGTCCCCTTGTTTTTGGCCACTCCCTGTTTTGCTCTGGGGGAGGCACTCGCTACAGGTAGTTCTGCCTTTTGTCTCTCTCACTCACATAGAAAAACAAAAAAAAAAACAAAAAAAAACGAAGCAACAATCATGTCTACGATTGACAATTGTGAACCTATGGGCGATGAAGGTTGCATTACTCGCAACTTAACATCACATATTAAAGATACAAGCAATAACACAAGTATAAATAGAAATAAAATTAACAGAGACACACACAAACGCAGATAAATCGAGATAAAAGGGTTAAAACCCCCAAACCACACAGACGGATATAATTCACGCTGGCAATTGCTTTGAAAAGTTTCCTGCTAATCTGTTTTGGGTCGATGGCGAGAATTAAACGGATGTCGCGGTTTGGGGGGTGGGCAGGAAGGATGCGGAGTTTGCCTTCATTACGGCTCCTCTTAGAATACCGGGTAATGGACAACTCTTTTTTGTTTAACTGTGAGCTTTATTGGTGGTATTTGTAAACAACATACACAGCCAATGTAGTTTTTTTGATAACTATAAACACCTGCATTGCGCTAAAATATACTACTTTTCACTATGGGTACTAGTAAGGGAATAGGAATCATAGTAATAGAGACCCTATATTATCTTGAGATTATTTAAACGACTACGAATGTATAATAAATATAAATTACTCCTAATATTTCTTACTGTATCGATATATTCTGCACCATGAAGGAAGTGATCAATATACTTAAAGCAATGCTTTTACCTTATATGGAAACTATAGGCGAGATGTTGCAATTAACGTGTTCCCACTGTGTTTGCGTTCTATACTTCAATAAATTACACCACAAATATTTACCTCCATGGCTGTATAATACAACACAATGGGCATTACAATGTCTACTAGTACTAAAGGTTATAGAATCCATAGCACGCAGAAATATGTAGTTGTCCCATCTCTGTTTGGTGAAGGGAGTGTATGGTATTCATTATATGGGTGGTGAAAAGAGTGGTGTGGTGTGGTGGTGGGATGTTCGTGATCATTGTGGGGTATTTGATCAACGCCATTGAACACACACAGTTTATTCACCCATCACCTGTTTTGAAATGTTAAACATGCAGATACACACATACACAGAGGCCACACACATACCCCCCCCCCCCCACACACACACACATACACACACGTATAACGAAATTATAAACCCCAGTTAATTCGTGTTTTCCGAACAAAATTAGGAGGATAACACATGGTATTTTGAAATAAAATAAAGTACTAAAATCATCTTTTGAATTGATGCTTTATGTTGCTCTGTCAAATTTATACGGTGCAGTGAAAAGATATATACATGAATAACATTAAGGTGAGAGTATACATTAATTTAAAATCACATAGTGCAATAGAGAAAGCAATATTAATGCAACTACATGTATATTAAAAGTGTTTATGTTTTTTTCTTTGGCTGTGTTTAATTAAATCAGTATCAGTTTTACGGTCAGCTGTAGCTTACAAGTATTTTACACTTAAACAAGAGAGGTGTAAAAGGCTATGAGGTGTCGACTTATGAACAATTAACCATCCATGTTCTAAAATGTTGAAGAGTGAATGCCCCCCTTAGTGAAGTTATGTTAGTGAATGTTCTATTATTATGTGTCAAGTTAATGAGTGTTGAGCGTATGGCAATTAATATATTAACATAAAATATGGTGTATGCATATGAGGTGGATGGAAAGATAATGAGACCGAGAATGAGGCGAATGAAAGAGTGTTGACATATATTAATGAGATTGGTGCTACACTGGATGCAGTGTTTTGATTAAGTCGGAATTAATTCCCTGATTACCATTGTTTTCGTCCAACCCTCTATTATTAAGATAACGTCGAGTTCTAGAATGGATTTCACCCAGAATAAAATAGCATAATATAATTATATAATAAGTTACTATAATAGAATATCTACCATAAGATGTATGATCAAATAATAAACGCAGAATTATTCCAAGAAAAGGTATTTAGATTAACTACAAGTTGCTTATAATGTCAGACTAAACTGAGTTTAATAATCTCAAAATGCTAGGAATATCAATACAATAAATGGCTTATCTAAGAAGGTTTAAGTCAAGCTGGCTTCATTCATTCATACATTTTAGTAGTCACCCTACACAGGGGGAAACTGATTTATGTTTTCTTTGTATTGTATGCCAAGAGAAAATAATCCTTGTATTCCAAGCTGCTTACGACCTCCTCCCTTTACCTACCAACGACCCGTATAATACAGCCGTTAAGACGCAAACAAGAGGCCGGGCTAAGGTTCACACCAGAATATAGGTAGAGGCGTCTGTAGGGAGGTATGCCATATTATTATTATTATTTTTGTTTTCACCAACCAACTTCACTTCTAAACTAATTAATGAAATCAACAAATACATGTGGCACTCCAAGGACTCGAACCTAGGATACTCACACCGAAATTTCGCGCACTTATGCATTACGCTATCAAGGCGTAGGGAACCATAGTGAAATTCAAGCAAAAGGGATCTGCCTACCCAGCTTCATCTACCAGTTACTTTCTAAGTTTGACTTGGCGACTGACAGTAACTGGAAAAATATAATTCTCTGATCGAAAGGATTGCTAATATCACACTATAACTAGGTAAGCAACATGGCGATATATAGAAAACCAAACCAATGTGCCTCAACTCTCCCTAGGCATATGTTCGGCGGCTCCTGTGGCCCAGGGTGACAGGTGGGAGAGGAGAGACACCTGTGAGAGGGCCAACAACGGTAGGGCAGTGTTCGGTGGCACTGGGAGGATTGGGTGCCACTGCTAGGGGTACTTGATAGGCGAAAGGGGAGAGGTGGGTAGTGGTGTGGGTGATTGGGGGGTACTTACTATGCGAAAGAGGAGAGCTGGGTAGGGGTATATGGGTGGTTGGGTGGGTGGGAACGAGTCTGACAGCGATATTAGAGGCGGAAGAGAACAGGCTGTGGGTATTGTAACGGTGAGAAAGAACGAGGGGTAGGTGATTAGAGGCTTGTTTATTGCTATTGTAATTTACGTCGACAATGTTTGGATGTAAGTATGGTGATACAGTAGATATCGTCTCGAAAAAGAGAGAGAGAGAGAGAGAGAGAGAGAGAGAGAGAGAGAGAGAGAGAGAGAGAGAGAGAGAGAGAGAGAGAGAGAGAGAGAGAGAGAGAGAGAGAGAGGGGGGGGGGGTTAGTACCTCTCCTAGATGCCCTCTTTATTGTAATTACATTCGGCACTGATGGAGAAGCCTATATGCGGAATGTGATAAAGCGTTGGGCATGTTGTGTGAAGGTGTGGGAACGCTCTGCAGTAATAGGGGGGGGGGGGGGACAAACTGGGAGGATGACGAATAGGAGAGAGAGAGAGGCTGAGGATATTTCGTAATGATGAAGAAAACAATATGAGTAAATTCAATAATATAACAATGCATTTTATATATATTCGGTCTTAAAAATTATATAATTAGTTATACTTTTAATATTCAACATCAAGGTGCGAGAAAATATGTGTTAGAGAATCCAAAGAAAATCTTACAGGAAACGTATTGGTTGAAAGAACAAATATATAAATAAATGGGTCTGAATGTACTCTTATAGCAAAAAGTGACAATTCAAGATGCTTAAATATTTAATAAAAGTGTTAAATATGTATAGAAGTATTGAAATCGAAGGATTAAGGGATGATACAATGTCATTATAGTCTACCATGTAAAGTAGGGAGGAACTTGGAATCGAATTACATTGGTTTGCAAAAAACATAATCTGCAACAGTGTCTGCATGGTAAACGATAACAGCAATTTCTCATTTTATTAGAATGCCAAATTTCAAGCATGTGGTTGGGATGAGTAAAATTGATGTTCATAGAAATATGCGATGAAGATAATAAGAGTAAGGATAGATATGCTGAGTGTGGAATAGATGATAGCAATATTGGTATTTATTCACATGTGTGGCAACATTTTAGTGATATTTGATGAGCGTTGTCACATAATAAAGGTGGACAGAAGAGATAGTATACGGCATTTGGTAGACATTACCAAGTATGAATACAGTATAAAAGAATAGGTGATAGCAAATTATAGCAACATTTCCAAATAGGTGATAGCAGATTATAGCAACATTTCCAAATAGGTGATAGCAGATTATAGCAACATTTCCAAATAGGTGATAGCAGATTATAGCAACATTTCCAAATAGGTGATAGCAGATTATAGCAACATTTCCAAATAGGTGATAGCAGATTAAAGCAACATTTCCAAATAGGTGATAGCAGATTATAGCAACATTTCCAAATAGGTGATAGCAGATTATAGCAACATTTCCAAATAGGTGATAGAAGATTATAGCAACATTTCCAAATAGGTGATAGCAGATTATAGCAACATTTCCAAATAGGTGATAGCAGATTATAGCAACATTTCCAAATAGGTGATAGCAGATTATAGCAACATTTCCAAATAGGTGATAGCAGATTATAGCAACATTTCCAAATAGGTGATAGCAGATTATAGCAACATTTCCAAATAGGTGATAGCAGATTATAGCAACATTTCCAAATAGGTGATAGCAGATTATAGCAACATTTCCAAATAGGTGATAGCAGATTATAGCAACATTTCCAAATAGGTGATAGCAGATTATAGCAACATTTCCAAATAGGTGATAGCAGATTATAGCAACATTTCCAAATAGTACTAGAGTAAAAGAAGGTGAGAACAGATTATTACACATGTGGAAGTGAAAAATATTCCTGATAAAGTTGATTAAAGAAGATAGTTAGGATTAAATCTACTGTCGGAGGAAGTGGGTTTCATAGATTTAAAAAGGAAAATAACATGGAAATGCGCATTTAATCAAAGGAATTTGTTTAGCTTTCATAACAGAATGGATTATGCTGAGAAATATACTAAGATACCAATACCGCAGAATTTAGGGAAGTAGAATAGGTCAATGATGATGGAGATGGCTGGGGAGCGAGAAAAAGTGACAACAGCGAACAAGAATTTGGAAATGTATGAAGGATGGGAGGAATGGGAGTGACGACACGAAGGAGAGAATAATGATGGCCAAGGGTGATAGTCGGTAATTTGGGAGGGTGGGAATGAAGTAGAATAGTTACACCTAAAAAAAAAAAAAACACAAAAAAAAAAAAAAAAAAAAAAAAACACACACACACACACACACACGGACGATTACAAATGTAAAATTCAATTGAACAATATAGACAAATACAGACAGAAAAATAGTAAATAATAAAACCTAGTAAAACATAGGACAGTAAAGAAAGGGTAATTTGGGTGGGTGGGAATAAAGAAGAAGAGAAACACCTGCCTAAAAAAACACACACACACACGGACCATTGAAATGTAAAATCTAAGTGAGCGATATAGGCGAATATAGAGAGAAAATAGTAAAGAATAGAACGGTAAAGACAATAGATCAATATATTATCAAGCAGAGAACGAGTCAATACATAAGTTGAAAATAAAAGCACCCATATAATTATGGCAAACTATAAGGGAGTGCAATTAAAAGAAGAGGAAAATAATACACAAATATTAATATACTCATACGATTTTAGCAAGGCAACGTAAGCACTTCATAAACATTTGTCAAGGCTATATATTCATTCAATCATAATGTATAATTAGGATATATAATAAGCAATATTCGCACTCAGCATCAACATACAAAGGAAGTAGATATACAGAATATTACTTGTAGAGTAACTGAACTAGTAATTAATAAGAAAAGCACAACGGAAAGAAACGAACTAGGACTTCCGTGTCAGGATAGGCCTAGCGGTATAACATATGCAGAGGTGGCTTTTGGGTGTAGTGTGTCAGATGTATAGAATGTCAGATGTGTGCTATGTCAGGTGTGGGCTGTGTGTTTGGAAAGTCAGAGGTGTGCTAGGTCAGGTGTGGGTTGTTTGGGGCGTAGGAGTAGATATGTGTTTGGAATAATTATATTTTTTTCACCTACCAACTTCACTGCTAAACTCAATTAATGAAATCAACAAATACATGTGGCACTCCAAGGACTCGAACCTAGGATACTCACACCGAAATTCCGCGCACTTATGCATTACGCTATCAAGACAGTTAAAGAAATATGCACAAGCCTACGATTTATTATGCAGTTTCGAATCCTGCATATTAATCTGAGCATGTACATAAAGAAAAATGGATGGACTAATTAATGGGGCACTTAACCCTCGGGAAGGCCTCGCTATAAATTGCTCCTGAACCAGATGTGTGCTAGGTCAGGTGTGTGTTGTTTAGTGTGTAAGATTATATATGAGTTTAGAATGTCACATATGTGCTATGTCAGGTGTGGGCTATTATGGGCGTAGGAGTAGATATGTGTTTAGAATGTCAGATGTGTGCTATGTCAGGTGTGGGTTATTTGGACGTAAAAGTAGATATTCGTTTGGGATGTCAGATGTGTGCTAGGTCAGGTGTAGGCTGTTTCGGGCGTAAGAGTAGATATGTGTTTAGAATGTCAGATGTGTGCTAGGTCAGGTGCGGATTGTTTCGGGTGTATAAGAGTACTGTAGATATGTGTTTATAATTTCAGATGTGTGCTAGATCAGGTGTGGGCTGTTTCTGGCGTAAGAGTAGATATGTGTTAGGTCAGGTGTGGGTTGTTTCGGGTGTAAGATTATATATGTGTTTAGAATGTCAGATAAGTATGTGCTATGTCAGGTGTGGGTTATTTTTGGCGTAAGAGTAGATATGTGTTTATAATGTCAGATGTGTGCTAGGTCAGGTGTAAAGGTGTTAGGTGTATTTACAGATATACGTAGGATGTGTGTGTTGTAAGACTAGTTAGGCGTTTATAATGTCGTCTTCCTACTCCTCTATCTCTTCTTCCTCATCTTCCTCCTCCTCTTTCTCTTCTGCCTCCTCCTCTTTCTCTTCTGCCTCCTCCTCTTTCTCTTCTCCCTTCTCCTCTTTCTCTTCTTCCTGCTCCTTCTCTTTCGCATTCTCTGCTCCTCTTCTTAACACTTATGTTCGTCTTTCAATCTCTATTCTTCTTCATCTGTCCTTTCTTCCTACTTCTCCTCGTTCCCTTCTCTTCTATTCCTCCTCCTCCTCCTCCTCCTCCTCCTATTCCTCCTCCTCCTCCTCCTGACCTAATAGAGGTGTTCAAAATCTTCAAGGGATTCAGCAACCTAAATGTAAGCGAATTATTTACGATCAATCAAGCAAACACGGCAAACAATGGTTATAAGATTATAGGCAAGCGTTTTCATTCTCACGAGGCGAAGCATTTCTTCTTCAACCGCGTTGTGAATAATTGGAACAGACTACCCTCGAACATTGTAAACTGTAATACTGTCGAAACATTTAAGAACCATCTGGATAAACACATGGCAAATAACCCCCGATTAACACAGTTTTTTTTTTCAGAATAACGCGCAACGAAGTGTCAACGCATACCGCAATGTACATTGATTTTCATACATCTGTTCCCTTTCAGAATTGTAGTAATAGAGTTAGCTTAGATTACAAATCAACTTCTTTTTTCTCCCTGTCCTGTCCGAATTTCCGTGTCAGTTTTTCAATACTACATGGTATTTTTCCTATCTGTTTCAATGCCAGCATTAGCTGGAGAGAGTGGTGGGTGGGGAGGAGCCTTCTTCTTTGCTATCCTTTTCTCTACCTCGTAGTCAGTAGATTAGTAGTTTTAGATATCCAAACTGCCCCGTAAGGACCAATAGGTCTGTTGCAGTTTGTTCTCCTTTGTATTCCTTCTTTCTCCCCTCCTCCTCAGTATCCGGTGTAGGAGGTGTCAGGTGTGGAAGAGAGTCCCGTGGGAGGAAGGTGTGGTGCTGCTGGTTATACTTCACTCACACTCACACACATACACACACACACACACACACACAAACCTGTATGTGCGTGTGTGTGTGTGTGTTTGTATGTGTATGTGTGTGTGTGTGTGTGTGTGTGTGTATGTGAGTGTGTGGATAGTACACACACCAGCATACCTTCTCTCCAAGGAAGGTATGATACACTATTGGTAAGAGAGTTGCATACAGATAATGATACTATTTGCAAAAACACGACGATTCGGACTTCATGGGGTGTACTTTGTGGATCCCCTTCTCCCTCATATTTAGCCACATTAGTTTTGATATTTTAAGACGTTCGCCCCATTACTTTGGCGATTTAAGATTTTTTGCCCCATTATAGTTTTCAATTTCAAGACATTTCGTGCTATTTAGGTGTCGATCTTTTCCTGGTAGGCGATAGTGAGCCTGCAATATTCCTACCGAAATATGCACATATTAATCTCGAAGGGGGTATTTTTGTTAAGCTTGATGGAGGTCTATGAAAGAAAAAAATATATATATTATATATACCGGTATATACTGTATATCATTCTAAAAATAAACAAATACATAAAATCCGCCCCTTAAGCACTACTGTTACACGATTTATCAATATCATCATCATCATTATAATCATCATCATCATCCGTTTATTTCATATCATCGCCCTCCTACTTCTGCTCTTGCTTCTTCTACTGTATTCCATTACCTCCTTTAATTCCTCCTCCTTCTCTGCTATAGTATCCTGTTTTCCCTCTTCTTCCTTTTCAGTATATTTGTTATCATCCTTCTGTTCCTCTTCCTCTTTATATTATAATTTTTTCCTCTTCCTCCTCCTCATTTTCTTCTGTATTAACCTATTTATCCTCTTCCTCGTTCTTTTTGTCTTCTTTACACGCTTCTTCTCCTGTTTCTCCTCTCGTTTCTAACTGCATTCTATTCTTCCTTTCACTTTTCACGCTTTTCTCCTCCTCCTTCTCTTCTTCATCAAACTCCTCCTCTCCCTCACACTCCGTTTTCTTCTGGTCCTCTTCCCATGCTTTCTTCCTTCTACTACTACTACTCCTCCTCCTCCTCCTCCTCCTTTTTCAGCTTTACTATCCTTTTCTCTAACTAGTAGTTAGTAGCTTAGTAGTGTAGATATCCAAACTGCCCCGTAAGGACCAATAGGTATGTTGCAGTTTGGAGGTCCTTTGTTTTCTGTGTATTCCTCTACTTTATTATCCTTCTCTTCTTTACACCCCTCTCTCTTATGTTGCTCCTCCCTTTCTTTCTTCCTTCTTCCTTCTTCCACTCCTCCTCCTCCTCCTTCTATTCCGCCTCCTTTTCTTTATCATCCTCCTCCTCTTCCTTACATTATTGTCTCTTTGTTGCTCCTCTCTTTCTGACTTCCTTCTAGCATTTCTTCTCCTCCTCCTCCTCTTCTTTTTTACACTCCTCCCTCTTCTGTTACTTCTCCTGCTTATCCTCCTCCTCCTTCTCTTCTCCTTTATACTCCTCCTCCTCTTTCTTATACTCTTATTTCTTCTGTTGCTCCATCCCTTTCTGTCTTCTTTCTACCACTCCTCCTCCTCCTTCTCCTTCTCTTCCTTCCCCTCTCTCTTCTGTTACTCTTCTCTTTCTTTCCTACTCCTCCCCCAGCTCTCCCACGGGACACCACCAACACACACCTGGTCTACCTGTTAATTGGATTATGGTAATGAGGGGTGCACACCTTCCTCCGATATTATTACCTGCCCGCGACACCCACCCTACATACACTGAAAATATATATACCTCGGTGTAAAGGCAAAATCAATAGTTCGATGTTTGTTGTTTCTGGACCCCATTTTTCCTCATGTTTGGCCCCATTACTTTTGAGATTTTAAGACATTCGCCCCATTATTTTAGCGAATCTAAGACCTTTCGCTCCATCGTTTTGTCAATCTTAAGACCTTTCGTCCCACTTAGGTATCGATGTTTTACTGGTGAGCGCTAGCAAGCCTGCAATTTAGGACAAACCGGCCTTCAAAGCCGGAACATTGTTCTACCGAAAAATTTACAAATTTATCTCGAAGGGGGCTTGTGGGGGTATTATTCTATAGGTCGAGGGGTATGTAGGGAGCAAAATACAACCCTTCCCTTAACCGTGCTACAATAAAGTGCGTCATTTGAAGTTACGATCACTTTCCCTCGATATTTTTTATGTTTCTGTGTTTCTGTGTTTCAATAATTCAAGAGTGTCACAGAAACAGGAATTATACCCTATAAACTATAATATACTATCAACATATTGTATGTACTTCTCTTGATATCTATCTATCTCTTGCCAGACGATATGATCCCCAAAGGGGTGGTCACGAATGAATCGCCCCCATGTACCTCTGTCCTCCGTCAGCCGACGCACCTCCTCCCATCCAACACCACTTTCACGCATATACTTCTCAATTCCATCCTTCCACCTCACTCTCAGTCTTCCCCTCCCTCTCTGTCCTTCCACCTCATTCTCGTACACTCTCTTATTAGTCATATTCTCGCTTCCCATATGGCTGAACCAATTTAAGGTGTTTCTTTCCACACTTTCCAGCACATCCACATCCACACCACACCACTCTCGTACTTCCTCATTTGTCTGTCTATCCCTCCATGTAACCCCACACGCACTTTTCATGTAACTCCTTTCCACCCCTCTCACTCTTGATTTGTGTCTCTCCAACAACGTCCATGATTTACTCCCGTACGTCATTATCGGGATTACCACACTATCATGCATCTATCATGCACTATCTATTCCTTGTTACTGCTTTCAGCGCTCCTACAACCCGCTTCCCCTATAGTACCCTCTCCCGCACTTCTTGTTATATTGTAATCAATATAAACAAATATTATTGTAGCTAATAATTGTTATATGACATACAACAAATTTTATTATACAACGAAACATAGTATTTAGCTATTAATGACTGCATAATATAGTTTGAATAAGTATATTTATAAACAAAGAGGTGGTGTTAGATTAAGGTAACTAACAATGGTACATACCTTACGTTGAACCAATATTTCCGATTGGCCTTACACCATCACGGATCATCCTGAAAGTGAAAACGAAAAATGTTGATACTTTTACACATTAATTTAGCCAATATGAAAAACAGTTTTTATACTTTAAGCAAATATGAATCAAAGAAGTATCAATCATGCGATAGGATACTAAATATAGGCAGGGCAGATGCCTGAAGTCTCGCCCAGGTGGATCCCCCGAAGTGGAGTCGGAGGGTGAGTGCGGCTATGCCCTGTTACAGCGTGTGACCCCATTAATTGCTTTATGTTAATTGAGAGACCTGAGTTTTCTAAATACCTCAAATACTATTAATTAACTTGTTGCAAGACAAGTTACTAGGATAGGAATTGTTGAACTTTTTATAATCAATTACATTTTTTTCTTCAAATATGAGATGCAAAGAACCCCTTATGAGAAGCGTATTTAACAATTACTATATATAATATACTGTATTTTAAGCGCATACGCTGTATTAGTATTTTTGTTTAAAATAGTAATATATTTCATACTCATATTGTTGCACTTCTGATGCTCCTATATATTACAGTAATAAACACACACACACACCTATAATTAGCGTACATAGAGAGAGAGAGAGAGAGAGAGAGAGAGAGAGAGAGAGAGAGAGAGAGAGAGAGAGAGAGAGAGAGAGAGAGAGAGAGAGAGAGAGAGAGAGAGAAGAGAGAAGAGAGAGTTACAGTTAGCTAGCCAGTATGTGTCTCGCTATAATCGTTAACTAGTCAAGCTACGCCCTGGTCTATGAAACATGGTCTAGCATTATTATGATGGCAGATACAGTTAAAGGGAGATGTGCATTGTTTTGTTACTCTATAATTGTATTCAGTATTTTCTCTATTTTCATCCCAAGACCTCTATCAAGCTTAAAAGAATGCCCCCAAGACCCCCCTTCGAGATAAAGTTGTACATTTGTTTGGTAGAACAAATCTTCCTAAATAAAAGGCTCGCTATCGCTCGTCAGGAAAAAAATAAGACACCTAGGCTAAATGGTTCAAAAGTTCTTAAAGTCGCCTAACTAATTTAGCGAACGTCATAAAATTTCAAAACTAATAGAGCTAAATATGAGGGAGAATGGTGTCCAGAAATATTTAACCTCCCTCTAATAAGCATATATTGATAAATATATGGTTCAACAATATTATCCTTGATGACTAAGCTACCTAGATTTGAAAGAGACAACTTACGTTATTATTGTTTACCTATTCAATAATTGTAATTACTTGTATTTGTCAACCTTAATAAGTATTGACAGAACATATTTATTAACAAAATATACATGTATGAACTACTAAGCTGCAATATTAAGATAAACTAAACATATAACTTTTAAATAACACTTCAATTTCCTTGCACAAGAGCAAATCACTATCTTTCAAGAAGTAATTACAGTCAAGGTAATAATATATTATATGGAGGATACTCCTCAAAATTGGATGAATAATAATGCATTATCGTTACAACGCAACCTGTACAGATTTTCACAGAATATACTGCAAGATATTTGATAAAATAAAATATAATATCTTGTTACATCTGACAATTGACCTGATCTATTAGCGAGACTATAAATGAGTTTACAAATGACTGACAATATCATTAGAGTGTAGTTGCCGAGGCTTGGCTATCAACATACTTGTGAAGTATCATTTAAACTGCATTAAAGACAGAATTTCAAATTACGTAGGCTAGTGTAAGAATAATGTTTAGTTGGTTAAGTAATATGATTCAAGTCTGTGGGATTTTTTCCCCCGTGTCCGTAGAGAAACATTATACAATACATTTTGAGTTATTAAATCCTGCTAAATATTTGTTGTTTAAATCACGCTTATTTCTTCCTTTCCTTCCAATCATCAATGTTTAATCCTGTAACATTCGCTTAGGTGTTTCGATTTAAAATGGTATCTAGGATTATTTATGTGAGCTTCATTTGACACGACTATATGGTGCACTAATATTGTCATATCTTGTACATCCACACCAACTACTCCACTTTTGTGTTCAATTAATATTACCTTTGCTGAATCCATCTATTTGCCTGTTTGTTTGTCTGACTCCCTGTACGTCTCTCTCTCTCTCTCTCTCTCTCTCTCCAAGGAGTGCAGGTATAGAGGAGGATGAGCGGCGGGACGGACGTTTGCGGCGAAGGTAGGCCAGGTGAGTAATTCAATTAGCCTAATGACGTATTGTTCTCAGGTAAATAAGTACAGGGGGCCAGGGGGAGGGGGAGGGGAATGCAGGAGGCGAGGGAGGGGAAGGGGGAAGGGGAAGGAGGGATAGTGGGGCGGGGTATGTTTTGACGGAGCATCTATCACAGCGAGGGGGGTAGGGGGGACGAGGAGACACAAACTGCATTATAATTAGTGGGTATGATGTGGGTAATTTGGGATGATACGATGGGGGTGACCTGGAGTGTGTGTGTGTGTGTGTGTGTGTGTGTGTGTGTGTGTGTGTGTGTGTGTGTGTGTGTGTGTGTGTCTGTGTGTGTGAAGCTAGTTGTTTGTTTGAGGATGTATGTGTGTGGTTGCTTGTGAGCGCGTGTGTGCGTGTGGGGGGGGGGGTTGTCTGTGTGTGGGTGTTTTGTGTATTTAAATGGTTGTTTGTTTCTATGGGTTGTTGATAGCGTGGTTTATTGTTTGTTCGTCTTATTGTTTGTGCGTGTGCGTGTGTGTGTGTGTGTGTGTGTGTGTGTGTGTGTGTGTGTGTGTCAGAGTCATAGAGTCTGTTTCAGAGCTAGATAGATTAAAAGAACACTTGTGTTCAACTATTATTAACTTTATCAACTCCTCAAGTGTTTATGGTTCCCGTTCAGTTACCCCTATAACAGGGAGGTAGCTCTACCTAAAGGGGTCCTTGTCACATTCAGAATATTGTTTTTATTCGGAACCGATGCTACTCATTATTACTTTAAGTTATATATATATATATATATATATATATATATATATATATATATATATATATAATATATATATATATATATATATATATATTATTATTATTATTTCTTATTTATTTATTATTATTATTATTATTATTATTTTTGTTTTATTTTTTTTTTCCTTCCTAGACCTTCAATAAGCTTTAAATGTGTACATGTTTCGGTAGAAAAATGTCTTGACCAAAGGCCAGTTCCTCGTAAATTACCGGCTCGATATCGCTCGCTAGGTATTAACCAACACTAAAAAGGCACGAAATGTCCCCCAAAAATAGGGCGAAAATTCTTCATATCGCCAGACTAATGAGGCAAACTTCTTAACATGTCAAAACTAATGAGGCTAAAAAGGAGGAAGAAAGAGGTCCAGAAAAATTAACCCTCAACATCAATTGAGCGTTATTAATAATTTAAGGTACGGCCTATCTTAGATAATATACTAATTATGAAAATAATCACAATTTCATAAACGCAAACAAATCAATAAATAACAAGTAAAATAAGGTGAAATATTAGCGTTTTTGTTTTTTTCTCGAACATTTCTTCTTACATTTCCGTAGCTGTTCTCTTCATATATTAATCAGCGATGCTATGTTCTATTATTGATCAGTCATGTTGTGTTACTGATGAGTGATGTTATGGTATAGATCAGTCATTGTTATTGTTCTTCATTACAAAGCGATAAAACATATACGATTCAGTAAAAGTAACGATTTGTTTTGTATTCCCTTATTTATATGCACTCACTATTTATATATTTTAACATAATAACATATTTTGATATATTTACCTATGTGCGCTCAAGAGCATGAATCGCGACGCACCTATTTGTATCAGTATCGAACGCAAATAGCAAAATACATAGGTTAGTATATCCTAGATGCTGCAGAATGTGGCTTTAAAGGTAAAACAAACAAAACATTTATGTACCTTTATATGTGTCCACGACTGCACGTATATTTGATTATCCTATTTATATATTTACCTGTGTGCTGGCGTTTGGGGGAGGAATGGTAAAGAGGATTCTAATTGAGAGTGATATGGGGGAAGCGAGTTGATATTTCCTGTGACAGAAACCAATTAGTTTCAAATTTGTCCACATATACAGTAGCGCGCCAAATTTTTTATAAACACCCATTTGAATATTTGACCCTTTACACCATATTGTATTATTTAGCATCTATGACAGATACAATTATTGCATTGTCTCAGTTGGCTTACAAATATACAGTATATTCAAATGACTGCTTTGAACTTCGTGTGGCCAGGCATTTTAACCTCAACGTCCTTTGAAATTGGCTCTCTGTCACTCTTTTGGCTTTCGGGGAGACACTCGTTACAGGCAGTCTTCCTTTTGTCTCCTTCATACACATAGAACAAAATAGAGAGCTACTACTATGGTTCATGACTGTACAGCAGTGGTTAACTTTGCTCTAAGTTCAAACACTTGAACATGTATTTTGAAAATAAACAAAAGATATTAACGGATTAGTAAGCAAATTAGCACTATATTTATATTAGTAATATGGTTGTGCTAATAAGCGTAATATATATTTTTAATATTTAGCCTATCTTTAACTTAACATTGTACAATTCAAAATCACAAGTTCAGTATCATACTTATCTTCAACATTTACATTCACAATTGGAAGAAAACAAACTAGTAAACTTAATTGAAACCCAATACTGTAACCAGATAATCATTCCATCAGTAGTCATAGAATGATCAAATCTAAACCCTACCCGATCACGAAGGTCAAACATAATTGATCATAATGTACCGTAAACAGATGATATAGACAAATAAACAACAGTATTAGTCAATCAATATTACTGAACACGATTTTGAAAATGCCCAGTTTCTCAAAAGGAATGTGTGTGTGTATATACTAATACTATATATATATATATATATATATATATATATATATATATATATATATATATATATATATATATATATATATATAGTATACTGTATATATACGCATGCTGAATATAAGTAGTGTCAATTTGAAGACAGATATTAAGGTCATACACTATTATAACAAAGATCTAGTTAATCATAGATGCTAGCAAAATAAATGAAACACGTTACACATATTCAAGAGTTCATCAACATCAAATAAGAGCATGTGTCTCATTAATTACATCACCCAACCCAGTTAATTAAGAGCCAAGAGAGGGATCCCAGTCACTATAAACGAAGCTTTACAGACGCCCACAAAGACAATATGGGGCTGAAGAAAGACACTCCCAAATCTTCCCCCTTTCTTGTGGCTTTCTCTACCTGTTTATTTTATTAAGGTAATGGCGGCGGAGCAGCCCAATTTGCATATGAAAGGCAGATGGGGGGTGATGAGGGGGGATGGGAGGGGGAGGATGGGGGGATGATGAGGAGGGGAAGGGAGTATGATGGTCCCACTATCTTACCCCCACTTCTCCTACCCCATTAGGAGTGGGGGCAAGGGTGGGTGGGGGGAGGGGTAATAGATACTCATAGATGGAGGATGAAGAGACGGGGAGGGGGGAGAGGGAGGGGGTGAAGAAGGGGATTGATGAGTGGGAGGGAAAGTTGATTGGAGATGGTGAGGAGAGGAGAGAGGAATTTTGAAAGATAGAGAGGAGAGAAAGTTTGTTGGAGATGAGGAGAGGAGAGAGGAATTTTGAAAGATAGAGGAGAGGAAGTTTGTTGGAGATGACGAGGGATAAGAACATTATGAGAACCTTTCGTGCCATTTAAGTGTCGTTTTTTTTTCCTGGCGAGCGATAATGAGCCTGTAATTTTGGAGGAATCGATCGGTCTTTGGCCGGAACATTATTCAATCGAAAAACGTATAAATTCATCTAGAATCTAGAATGGAGGTCTTGGGGGTGCTTTTTTATATTTGATAGAGATCTAGGGAGCAAACTGAAAAATAATAAATAAAATCAAACTTAAGATGAGTAAGCAATAAAGCTAACAAAGACCTAAATATATCATACATATTGCTTTTAATCGATTGGTTCGTAAAACCATCAGAATTATTAATATACCTTTACTTATCGGTGTCATTAGTTAATTTATGTATTTATTTATTTACAAATTTATTATGCATGTAATGCTTTCAAGTAGGGAAAATACAAATTTAGCTCTTGAATACAAAGAAATGGACAGATATAATTATTATTATTATTATTATTATTATTATTATTATTTGTTTTTCGGTACAGAGTAGGTTTGGGAAAATCTCTATTCGAGGTACAATGTAAGTAGCCTCTCAATCTATTCGAGGTACAATGTAAGTAGCCTCTCAATCTATTCGAGGTACAATGTAAGTAGCCTCTCAATCTATTCGAGGTACAATGTAAGTAGCCTCTCAATCTATTCGAGGTACAATGTAAGTAGCCTCTCAATCTTCCTCCCTCTACTTCCATCTCTATAATTATTACTTTCTCCTCTTAACTTCCGCTTTAAGGGGAGTCACCGGCTTTTTTTTTATCTTTCTCTCCTTTTCTCTCTTTCCCTAGATACAATCACCCTCGTATGGATCAATATATCTGTTGTTGCTTGTTTTCCAATGTACTCCTTTGTAATCTATAAAATAAAGACTAATCCTTTACAGAAATACAAAATATAAGCATTACCAATTTCTACAGAAATACAAAATATAAGCATTACCAATTTCACACTAGTATATTTGACTAAGATAGTTTCTTCGGCTAAGTCAATCAGTCTTTCCCTCATCCTATGACTTAAATTGCTTCAAACTCCGTGTGTCCAGGCATTTTGGCTCGAACGTCCCTAAATTTTGGCCTTGTCTCTCTTTTAACTCTGGGGGAGGCACTCGCCACAGGCAGTTCTGCCTTTTGTCTCCCTCACTCACATAGAAAAATAAAAACAGTAAATATACCTCGGTCTAGCTAGGGAGTGTTACAAAGGAATCGTCATTGGCCTGAAATAGAACTAGGGCATACGCAGGAACATCCGAAACAATGATAAAACTGGCAGCTATAACACAAATAAATGTTACCGACTTCATGCAAGGGATACTTACCCTTGATCCATTATATCTAGGGACAATAGCTTTCCAGTAACTAGACAGGTTTGGTTATAAACATTAAATAACACACACACACACACACACACACACACACACACACACACACACACACACACCCACACCCACACACACACACACACACACCCACACACACACGCAAGTAGAACAAATAGACACACAATGGCAATACGCAAAGATGTTAACCCCTTGTGGACCAGCGACGTCTGTTATGTTTTATTCTAGCATTATTTAGACGATTATATGCAGCTTATGAAGGATCTGTTTAAGAGGTTTGATTGAGATAATTCAAAGACATATAATTACTAGGTGTCCTTCTTAAGGGGAGATTTCCACTGGAGGGATTTTTTTTCTGGACCCCTTTCTCCCTCATGTTTAGCCCCATTGCTTTTGAGATTTTAAGACGTTAGCCCTAGTAGTTTTGACATTTTAAGACATTTTGCCCCATTTCTGTCAATTTTAAGACCTTTCGTGCCATTTAGGTGTCGATTTTTTTCTGGCGAGCGATAGCGATCCTATAATTTAAGAGCAACCGGCCTCCGGCCGGGACATTTTTCTACCGAAAAATGTACAAATTTATCTTGAAAGGGGGTCTAGGGAGTGTAATTTTAAGCTTGATGAAAACGTAGGGAACAAACTAAATACCTCCCCTTAAACGGAATGAAATCGATTAGTAGTAGCCAGAATAAGCCGGTACAGAAGGGGTTTAACCCTTTCAAGCTCCATTACGCATTTCTGTTTTGTTTTCTGGTAATTATTAGACGATTTTATTCAGATTAGAAAGGGTATATGGAAGTCAGAGGGTTGATTGAGAGATTCTTTACCCTTTTAATACCCACAGATCCTTCCTAAGCTGCATAAAATCGTCTAATGATAGCCAAAATATACTGCTAAAACGCGTCAGAGCTTCAAGGGGTTAACATACAAACGTTATTTAAACCCACATTAAGTATTCTTGTACATGCCTCGTTTAAGAAATTAGTACATCCAACGGTACCTAAAGTCAAATATGTCAAAATGCAAAGAAAATGAGCCTGAAACAAAGATAATTTGGAGATAACGTAAGCAAGGAAGATGTACAGTATAAATAACATTACTTCCATCGAGCACATGTTGCAAACTTCCCTAATCAATACAAGAATGCCTCGATTCTAGCTATAACAATACAGACCCTTCCTATTTACAACCATGAGTAGCAGTAAGGCACACCAAGTAACAATGAAGATAACTAATAGAACACGAAAACATAAACAGTTCAACCTACAAATTGGTAATATTATTTATCAAACCCGTACTACTCCTAAAAATGCTTAAGAATAGAACACACCCAGTAACAATGGTACACATCACAGAGACAATATATAAATTAGGCCGTCTAAAAAAAAATGGTCATATAATTATTTAGCGGTCCTTATAGTCTCATATAATTTCTTGGAATAGCAAAAATATCTGAGGGTAGCTAAACCAAATCCTCCTACTTTTAAAAGGGCTGAACATTAGGGCATAGTAAGTAACACAACAGGAGTATGCATAGCCAGTTCCACCTCCACAGCAGTCAAATGTATTACTTAGATCTTTAACCCCTTCTGTACCGGCAACGTCATTTGTATTTAATCATAGCTATATTTAGGCGATTTTATGAAGCTTAGGAAGGAAATATGGTAGCTTAAAGGATTAATTTAGTAGTGTGTAGCCTTTTAATGAGTAGACGAGGTTCCTAAGCTGTACAAAATCGTCTAATAGTCGCCAGAATATAATGAAAAGTACACCACCGGTACAGAAGGGGTTAATTCAGTAAAATTGACTGAAGGCAGTACGGGGATACAATTGACTGAAGGCAGTACGGGGATACAATTTTACCACTCAAAAAATATCATTATGCAGGGAAGACTAAGCTATAATGGAAATAACTAAAAGAAGGCAAATATATTAACAGTTCCTTCTCCAGTGCTTAACCCCTTCTGTAACGGCGACGTCTTTTAATTTATATTGTAGCTATATTTAGACGGCTTTATACAGTTTAAGAAGGATCTGTGGTAGCAAAACCCTCAGGGTTAAGTGAGATGGTTCGAAGCCTATTATTTACGGGGGGCCATTTGTAAACCTAATATAATCGTCTAATAGTAGCCAGAATAAAGTTAAATGGACGGTACTGGTACTGAATGGGTTAAACTATTTACTAGGATCGTTCCTCAGTTTAGCAAAATTATCTGAGGGTAGCTATAATATATCGCCCCACTGTTTAAAATGTTCAAATGCATGACAAAGCAAATATTTAGGCTGATAACTTACAAGACCATAACATATAAACATTTCCACCACGGCAATGGTCATATTATGTATTAACATCTATCCTTCTTGTAAAACCAAGGAACTGGAATTCTCGAAAAATAGAGTTTATATACCTACTAGTGTGTATATACTTTGCTCGAAACGGGGCTCCAGTTCTGACGCTATTCTTGACTTAGTGTGCTGGCTTCATAATCCAGAAGGGTTGATAGCCTCTGAAGTTCTATTTTAACTAACTAACTTGTACAATTATTGTCTGAGGGTAGGTAAAACTAATCTTCCCACTTTTAGAAATGCTCAAATATAGGGCAAAACAGGAAACAATGGTAATAACTAACATACAGTAAATTGTGTAAACAATATCAAGCCAGAGATGGTCACATTACTTTTATTTATATAGAGTGACATATTTTCTAAGTAGAGCAAAATTGTCTGAGGGTAGCTAAAACGAATAGTCCCACATTTAAATATAGTCAAATGTAGGGCACAATGGCCATAAATACGAGGAAGAAAATATATAACCGGTATCACCTCCGCGCCTTGGGTAAACAACAATCTATATCACAGCTGCTGGCCCAAACAATTTTCTCAGATACTGGGTTGGTTGGTTGGTTGGCTGCAATACTCGAACACACCTGTGACACATACACATGCTTGTAACACCTGCCCACACTTACCAACTTGCATCCACATATACCTGGTTTACGTGTATTTCACAACTGACAATTCCCAGATCTTCCATGACTGCCAACGAAACATATATATATATATATATATATATATCTCAAACACATGTCTGGGATATGAATGAATGAATGAATAAATGAATGAACAAACATACGAACGAACGAACGATCGAACGAACGTACGAATGAATGAATGAATGAATGAATGAATGAATGAATGAATGAATGAATGAATGAATGAATGAATGAACGAATGAATGGATGATGAATGAATGAAAGGAACTCCATATGCTGGAATACGAATGTTTTATAACTACCTACTTCACATATCTTACACATGCCTCTGGTTAAATTATTTTCCACAACTGCCAACGACTCATATCGTCCACAACTTCCACCGCCACATATCTTCCACAACTGCCAGTCACATATGTTCCACAATTGCTAACGTAAAGTTGCTTCCACAACTGTTGAAGTTCAAGATCTTCCACAACTGCTAAAATCACACATCTTCCACAACTGCCAACGTCACATCTCCCATAACTATCAACGTCACACATCTACCACAACTTATGGCTAGACATACTTTCCCTTTCGCTATTTTATCTCTACCTTTCCCTCTATTAATTCCGCTTATGCTCGTTCAATAGTACATGAGTATTATGTCACCATATAAATCTGCATCGACTCTAAACGAGACAACACTATGCTTTACTAGATCCCAGATTATTAAGAAATTTGATTTAAATGTTCAAATATTCATATGGGTGTATCGGTGTATCCTTCTTAATGTGTTCGACTCTGCTTCTTACGCTCTCCCATCTCACCCCTTTAATTCCTCTAATTCCCGTCCCTCTCATTCTGTCTTAAGGGGGGTGACCTGTTTTTGTTCCGTCCTTTTCTATCTTTCTCTGGTTTGTATCCATTTGGCCCCATTCAGCCAACTATTTTAAGACGTTTATCCCCATCCAGGTGTCAATTTTGTACTGGTGAGCGGTAGCGAGCCAGCATATTTTGTATTTGTGTTTGACAGCAGGCTAAATTTGTACATTTTTCGATAGAAAAATATCTCCGGCGAAGCCGGATTTCTTCATATAATGCTGGCTCGCTATCGTTCGCCAGGAAGAAATCGACACCTAGATGGGGATAAACGTCTTAAAATAGTTGGCTGAATGGGGCCGAATGGATACAAGCCAGAGAGAGAGAGAAAAGGACAGAAATAACAAAAAGCAGGTCACCCCCCCTTAATGTGCTCGACTCTACTTCTTACGCTCTCCCATCTCACCCCTTTAATGCCTCTAATTCCCGTCCCTCTCATTCTGTCTTAATCCCTGCCCTCATCTCTTTTTCCCAATCCCCTCTCCCTCTGCGCTCTCTCTCTCTCTCTCCCATATTTGCCTCCTATTTCCCTCTCATACCCTCTCTAATTCTACCTCTCTTTGCTTCACCCCCCTCTCCTACACATCACGTCATACTCCCCAACCCAAATATCCCCCACTACCTCCCCTATTCCCCTGTCTACCTATCCCTCTTGCATCCTTCCTATACGCTAATCCCTCTTTTATCTCCCTCTCTACTTACTCCTTCACACAAATCCCTCTGTATACCTTCCTTCAACTCGTCCCCAATCATGTTTTCCCTTTCTCCTTCCTTCCACACATCCCTCCATACTCCAATAATCCCATACCTCCCTACTGCCAATCCTAAACATCCCCTCTCATCCCTCTCTGCTGCCTATCCCATATATCCCTCTCATTCCGCCCTTCCGTACCCCCATCCCACACTCTCTACTCCCGCCACCCCAAAACATCCCCTCTCATTTCTCCCTTCCATACTCCATCCCAAAGTTTATATACCTACTAATGTCTATATACTTTGCCCCATCTTACACTCCCGACTCCCCCCATCATCTCCCCCCACCCCCACCCCTCTCCGCCCTACCCCCTCAGCTTCTGGCCAACACAGTGTAAGATTTAATGGCACAAACCACTTAAGAAAATTTGTGCGGCCCTCGGTTCGACTCCGGACTGGTGGTCGTCACGGGGTCGTCGGGCGGAAGGAAGGGCTATAGAAGGCACTGTTTGTCAGGAGAGTTTTGCAGCTTGTTTTTTATTTATAGGTGCCATGTTTTGTACCTGTTTAGCTGTGGTTTTCTATAAATTCAACCAGCATGCAATTTTAGTCAGTATATGTCAACCAGTGCCAAGTCAACCAGGGCTAACTTAACCAGAGCCAATCTCAGGTCCTAGTTTAACAATACTAACCTACTGCACAATTACTGTAATAATAATGGCTAAGGGCCACTGCTTACGTTCAGTATACTGGTTAAAATGATCTTATACGTGAGTTGTCCTTTCACCGCAGTGAATGTTGTTATCATATAGGTATTAAGGGGAGTTTTTTAGTTTGTTCCCTATACCACGATCAAACTTAAAATAACACCCCCTAGACTCCCTTTGCAAGATAAATTTGTACATTTTTCGGTAGAAAAATGTCCCGGCCGAAGGCCGGTTCTTCTTAAATTACAGGCTCGCTATCGTTCGCCACGAACAAATCGACACCTAAATGGCCTGAAGGGTCTTAAAATTGACAGAAATGAGGCGAAAGTTCTTAAAAACGTCATAAAATCTCAAAATCAATGGGGCTAAACACGAGGGAGAAAGGGGTCAAGTGGATATCTCCCCTTAAGTTGTGATAATATTTGGTTATCTAGGTTCCACACTAATGGATCTTTGGCAAATAAATAACGAACGAAATAAAAGGAAAACCATAATTGTTAAGGTATTCTTCACCAAACACCTATTGCCGAAAAATATATACATGGTTTACAAGGCTCTGAATAAATGAATAGAAAAGAACTCCACATTACACAACAATCGACAACAACATCTAACAAGGCTAGGTGAACAACATGGCGACTACTGTACATAGGATGGGTGGCACAGGCTTTTAGTAGGGCAGACACACGGCAACCTGGGGACGAGTGCCAGTCATTACGGTAACGATAGTGTGTGTGTGTGGGTGGGTGTGTTTCTGGGTGTGAGTGTGTGTTTGTGTGTGAGTGTGTGTGTGGGTGTGTGTGGGTGGGTGGGTGTGTGTGGGGTGGGGGGTGGGTGTGTGTGTGTGGGGTGGGGGTGGGGGGGGGGGGGGGGGGGGGGGTGAGTGTGTGGGTGTATGTGGATGGATGAGTGGGTGTGTGTTTTAACACATTCAGTACCTGTGACGTCCTTTTCATTATATGTTGGCAACTATTAGACGATATTATTCAGCTTAGGAAGGACGTCCACCCCTTAAAAGGCTACAAATTATCTCAATTATATATAGCTACCTTACTGTATATCCCTCCCAAGCTTCATAAAATCGTCTACAATCAAACTGACATCAAATAAAAAACACGTCGCCGGTACAGAAGGGGTTAATATAGGCTTTCACACACGCAAATATACAATCCAAACACACACACACACACACACACATATGGTTTACAAGGTAGGGTTAGCAAAATGGCGGCTACTGTAAAGAGGTTGTATGGGAGGAACTCTTATTATGGCAAATACACGGCAACCTGGGAACTACTACCAGTCATCAAGGCTACGAGGGTATCTGTGGAATGGTCGGTGTGTGTGTGTGTGTGTGTGTGTGTGTGTGTGTGTGTGTGTGTGATTGTTTTATTTACGGCAATCTAGCACAAACACACCGACAAACACGTACACACACACAGACTCACGCGTCGCCTATATTGCGCAATTCCTCATATGTCTAATCAATTGTATTAAGATTAAGAATTACCTGTCAGAGTCAGAGGGTTAACTGAATCATAAATTAATGTAATACAGCATAGACGACACTATTGCACATATTAGCAAGAATTATACTATGAGCCAAAATATAGCTAGATGTAATATTGAAACAGCATTAAAAAAAAAAAAAAAAAATCAATTAACTCAGAGTGAAAATATACAAAGACATTACAAGCACAAAACCAGCACATATTGTACTTTCAAGTTTGTGAGAGTTTTCCTTAGACGATTTTACTTAGCTTAGGAATATGTAGCACAAGGTTCTTGTTCATTTTCATATACCTTTACTCTATTGAAGTAAATGCTATACCCAATTACACCGAGAGTGAGTTATGTGTACCGCCAAATAAGTACTGTAGTTCCATTACAGACCAATGAAAATTATAGTATTTGGGAGCAGTATTTGCATCTCTCTCTCTCTCTCTCTCTCTCTCTCTCTCTCTCTCTCTCTCTCTCTCTCTTATATATATGTACTTATAATTCTATGATTACCTATCTATCCGCTAATCTTATCTATTACATTTTTATTTATCACTTATATGTAATTATCAGTATCAATGCTCGTACATATAACTACATCTACATTGTCCTACCAGTGTCAATTAATCAACTTACACTTCTCTGGAGGTAACGACAAAATATAAATGTTAACCAAATTCATGTATTTAATAATGTTTCCCATTATCAAAATATAATGCAACAACAGGATTTGAATGACTGTAGAGTAAGAGTTTCTGAAAAGTTATTCTGAGAAAGTGAATAACAGAGAACAGTGATAAGGAGTATAAAGTATTTTTTAATTGCAAGCTTTCATTTATTTGAGGAGGACTGATTGGTAAGTCAAAGGGAAAGATCAAAATAGATGTCGCAACTGAAGGCAGATCAAATGAATATCTACCATAAGGGTATCCGTTTGACGACGTATTAGCTTTATATAAACTTAACATACACCAATCTCTCTCTTCCTCTCTCCTCCACACAAGTAATTCCGAGAGAGCGCAGATCACGGACGGAGCAGCCATTAAGGGGAGATGGGTAGGTTTTCTGGTCCCCTTTCTCCCTCGTGTTAAGCCCCATTTGTTTTGAGATTTTAGGACGTTCGGCCCATTAGTTTGGCGATTTTAACACCTTTCGCCCTATTTCGTTGTCAATTTTAAGAATTTTTGTGCCAATTAGGTGTCGATTTTTTTCCTGGCGACCAATAGCGAGCCTGTAATTTTAAGAGGAACCGGCCTTCGGGAAATTTGTCTACCAAAATATGTACAAATATTTCTTGAAAGGGGGGGGGGGGGGTCTAGGGGGTGTTTTCCTAAGCTTGATGGAGGTCTAGCGATGACACTAAGAAATAAAGGAATACATGAATTAATAGACCAACAAAAAACGGCCCATCCCCCCTTAACACCGATCACCAATGGCCTCCTCGTTATCTCCAATGGGGGGGACAAGGACCTAAATGGGTAGTAATGGCTCCCCTTCCATTCCTTCGTCGCCTACCACCGATTAATGGGGTGATATTATGATGGGTCGGCGGTGTATAGGGACTTGGGGCGAAGGGAGGATGTGTGCCAAGTTAGTTCACATTATCCGCCATGTTGTATGCCTGGTTTTGTGAATCATTGTGGCCAAGTAGAGAAAGAAACAGCGAATGGTATGAACAAAAAATAAAATAAAATAATTGAATATGGGAAATTACTATGACACTGTTTGGCTTTACAACTTCTTCAGGCTAAACAATTTGACCTGAAGAAGTTGCAAAGCTAAACGTTGTCCTAATGCCCCATTCTCATTGTTTCTCTTGCCATTGCAGACTTAAAACACCTGGGGGAACGTGGTCTAGTTGATAAGAGCTGCCAACTGTGGGGCAGAAGCTCGACGGATCGATTCCACAACAACTCAAATGGCAGTACATTACTGTATATGAAGAGATCACCTCATTCATGTAGTTATCCATTGTTCTACTGTGTAACAGCTACACCTACACAGGATGGCGCCTACAGCTTATACTTAAAACTAAATTATTTTTTTCTAAATGAAACTAAGCAAACACAGACACAAATTACTTGGTTTGTTAATAAAGATCGGCAATATGTTTTATCTACGAACACGGCATTTCAAAGTAATATCAATCAAGAGCTGTGGCGTATATAAGATGCCAGTTGCTGCCATATGGCCGCTAGTGAAGCTAAATCCAAACATTTCGAATATGTACACTAAGAATGTATTCAGATTAACAAGTCCAGGCATACAATATGACGCCGAGAAAAAATGGTCATACTACCCATAAATGACTAAGACCTGGAGGATGAGGTTCAGTAATGAGTATATTGGGAATAATGAATGATTGACGGATGTTTATTGGTTCAAGTTATACATAGACGAACGGACGAGGATACTGGGAGATTATTAATATCGAAACAATGAAGCTAATGTAATTAATACATATATCAATTGAACAGCAGCACTCTTTCGTGCATAGCTTGGTCACTGTTCCAAAGATTCGAAAAAGTGAGCCTCCTCAAACCGTGCTTACAAGCCTTATGCAAGTGTGTTTATTATAATGAGTCTATCCATTAAGACCTCCAACCTATCATATCTCAAAAAGGACTTAGGAAGACGAGCTGATATTTATATTATGTCGGAAAACTCGACCAGTAAATATACATGGAAATGTCCAGCCTCTTCGCTCCAGCCCTACCTGAGTTACAAGAGGCTAGGAGTCACAATGTATAGACTATGAACAGAGTATAGGACATACCATTTCTCCCTCTGGATATCATTCATCAAAGGTTTGGTAGTTCCTACAGTGATAAATGGAATCCGTTCCTGTTCCCATATCGGCACAAGTTGTTTGTGCTCTCATAATCATACAGTGACAGTTACTGACTTCAATGAGCGTTACGTTTGTTAATGAAGAAGACAATAATTCAAAGTTAAAATGCTACGAGCACCTTGACTATATAAACATGTACGGCATTTTCCTGTATGAACTGCACATGTCAGGTCCTGTGCGTGTGTGTTGAATTGTTTGAGTGTGTACAAGATGAGGGTGTATATGTGTGTGTGTATGTGTGTGTGTATGTGTATGTGTGTGTGTGTGTGTGTGTGTGTGTGTGTGTGTGTAGAAAGGTTTGAGCTTGCGTATACATGGCAAAGACGGTGTTAATGTGGTTTAATGTGAAGCAAAGTCTATGTGTGTAGGAAGGTGTGTGTGTGTAAACCTTCATGTTTGTGTGTGCGAATCAAAGTCTGTGCGTATGGAGGTTTGTGCTTGTAAACCTGCTTGTAAACCTGCTTGTGTGTGCGTGTGAAGGCCTGTGCTTGTATGTTTCCTTGTGGTGTGCGTATGAATGTCTGTGTTTGTGTGTAATCTTATGTGTGTGCGTGTGAAGGTCTGTGCTTGTATACATGCTTGTGTGTGCGTATGAAGGCCTGTGCTTGTATGTATCTTTGTGTGTGTGTGCGTATGAAGGTATGTGCTTGTATACCTGTTTGTGTGAGCGTATGAAGGTATGTGCTTGTATGCCTGCTTGTGTGTGTGTGTGTGTGTGTGTGTGTGTGTGTGTGTGTGTGTGTGTGTGTGTGTGTGTAAGTGTGCTTGTATGTTTCCTTGTGTGTGTGCGTATGAAGGTCTGTGCTTGTATACCTGCTTGTGTGTGCGTGTGTGCTTTCAATTACCCCCCAAGAGCTCTCTCCTGGATTATGAACCAGGTGGTGGTGGGTGGCGGGAAGATTTGCAGTGTTTGTTGACGACACGGCAAACATGGTCGAGTACACCATCCTACAGTCTGTTTGGTCGCTCTTGCCTTCAGTCATGCGTCTATTTTTAAGGGAGTGGGTTTTTTCTGGACCCCCTTTTCACTCATGTTTAGCCCCGTGAGGTTTGAGATTTTAAGACGTGAAACATGAGGGTCTTAATATTGAAAAAAAAAATGGGGCGAAATGTCTTAAAGATCGCCAAACTAATGGGGAGAACGTCTTAAAATCTCAAAACTAATGGAGATAAACATGATGGAGAAGGGGGTCCAGAAAGAAAAAATCTTCCCTTGAACTAGTAGGATATACAGTATATGTATATAATCATAACCCACAGCTGGGGATGGCCGACTCGAGACAGAGCCCAAACTGAAACAACATTTAAAGTTCCAATTCTTAGGGTCCGGGGCCACTTTCGCTTTCCCTTGTCCCTTTCTCTGTTTCGTCTAATAGGTGAACTATACAAGGGGAGGAGGATTCCTGGCCTCCTGCTATGAAACGGTTATTGAACGGCTCATAAGAAATTTGAGATATAAGTTGTAGGGGAAACTCGTACCGTACTAAATACATTTGATTATATCTTTATTTATATTGTTTATGTTTATAATAGAAGGTCCCACCCCTTTCTCATTCTTAAGTAAGCCATTATAGATTTACAAAAAAGAGCAACCATTATTTGCATTACTGTATGTCCACAAACATTTCAATTGTGTAAACATGTTTCTTTCGGATTTATTTTTTATTTTTTTATTTTTTTTACTGGTCCATAAATTCATAATCATATACCCTTTTTGACCAACTGATGAGCAAGTCGAAGATGAGTATTTTTAGACAACTGTACAACCATTAGTTAAAATTGAAGCTCTTCAATATTACTATTACGATTATAGGGGAGGTGTGGTGGAGTGGTCATAAAAAAAAAAAAAAAAAAAAAAAAAAAAAAAATAAAAAGTGATATGTAAATGAAAATTCAATGCAGTACAAAATAAATCGTATTTGTCATATACTGCACACAAATTCAACCCTTTTATTTATCTCGAAGATATATTTGCGTAACTGAGCCAATTCCCAATTCCCTATGAGATACTAAATTTACGATCAAAGCCAATCATACAAACTATTTGATTATATAAGGAAATGTATCAAACATCGCAATGTAACTCCTCTAAATAGATCAACTAGTATTTAATAACCAATCAAACTTTCAAACTAATGTCAAGCAAGTTGTACTAAGTTCTATATTAAATTTGTTATAAATGTATCATCTGCAAATACCATAATTCCATGAACCGATTTCATTCTGTCTAACAGACCACAACAATATATTACATTCAGCCTTGGAGTCGCATCTTAGTCAAGGGGTTAATATACTGTATATTCTTAAATGAAATGTATCAAAGAAATTTAAGATAAAATTAGGAAACCTACTCATTATCATACCACGTAAAGTGTAGAAAAATAGGTAGAACGAGAAAGAGAGAGAGAGAGAGAGAGAGAGAGAGAGAGAGAGAGAGAGAGAGAGAGAGAGAGAGCGCGCGGTAGGTATATGAGGGAGGGATCGGTTAGTGTTTAATGTTGTCATTTCGTCGTTGGTTTTGGTCTTGGCAGTTAATTAAGCTGTTTGGCTGGTGGCGTTGGAGGGGAGGGGAGGAATGGGGTGGGAGAGGGAGGAAGGGAGGAAGAGAGGAGAAGGTAGGAAAGAGGAAGGGTGGAGGGTTGAGAGGGGAGTGTCGGTAGGAAATGAGAAAGCTAAAAGGGAAAAGAGAAAGAGGGGAAAGGAGGGAAGAGGAGAAGCTAAGAAGATGAACATGATAAAAATATACGTGAGAGAGGGGAAGAGGGGATAAGAGAAGAAGGAAAAGGAGACGGAAGCAAGTGGAGGGGATGAAGAGGGGGAGAAGAGAGAGTAGTAGACAGAGGAAACAAACTAAGAGAGGAAGAAAGAGGAGAGGAAGTAAAGAGGGGATGAGAAAGGGGGAAGGGAGAAGGACGGGAAAGTAGTGAAGAGATACGTAATTAAGAGGAGTTTTTTTCTGAACACCCTTCTCGTTCATGCTTAGCCCCATTATTTGTGAAATTTTAAGACGTTTGCCCCATTAGTTTGGGGATTTTAAAACCTTTCGCCCAATTTCTTCACCAATAATAAAACGTTTTGTGTCATATACAGTAGGTGTCGATTTTCTCCTGGCGAGCGATAGCGATCCTGTAATTTAGGAGGGAGCGGCCTTCGGCAGAGAAATTTTTCTACCGAAAAATGTACACATTTATCTCGAAGATAGGTCTTGAGAGTGTTTTTTAAGCTTGATAGAGGTATAGGGAACAAACTAAAAATAATTATACATATTCATATATAAAAGAGAAAAAAGAATGGGAGATGGAAAACAAAGAATAATGAAGTGAGACGAAGGGATACAAAGAGAGGATAATGATCAATGATGAAAATATGAGAATGGATGATAAAAGATAAAAGAGGGAGCGGATAGAGGAAATAAGCATATAGAAGATAACAAGGCGAGAGGGAGAACATGGTACAGAAAATTACAGTGAAGGCGAGTCGAGGTAAACAATAAACCCGTCCAAAACAGAGATTATACAAGTCAACTAATTCTAAACAAATACACAAGTAAAGTGAAAATAGGATGCAGAGAGAAGAAAAGATCAATGGCTAAACAAAGAAGAGAAGCATGGAGGAATATAAACAAAGAAGAGAAGCATGGAGGAATATAAACACAGAAGAGAAGCATGGAGGAATATAAACACAGAAGAGAAGCATGGAGGAATATAAACACAGAAGAGAAGCATGGAGGAATATAAACAAAGAAGAGAAGCATGGAGGAATATAAACAAAGAAGAGAAGCATGGAGGAATATAAACACAGAAGAGAAGCATGGAGGAATATAAACACAGAAGAGAAGCATGGAGGAATATAAACAAAGAAGAGAAGCATGGAGGAATATAAACAAAGAAGAGAAGCATGGAGGAATATAAACAAAGAAGAGAAGCATGGAGGAATATAAACAAAGAAGAGAAGCATGGAGGAATATAAACAAAGAAGAGAAGCATGGAGGAATATAAACACAGAAGAGAAGCATGGAGGAATATAAACACAGAAGAGAAGCATGGAGGAATATAAACAAAGAAGAGAAGCATGGAGGAATATAAACAAAGAAGAGAAGCATGGAGGAATATAAACAAGAAGAGAAGCATGGAGGAATATAAACACAGAAGAGAAGCATGGAGGAATATAAACAAAGAAGAGAAGCATGGAGGAATATAAACAAAGAAGAGAAGCATGGAGGAATATAAACAAAGAAGAGAAGCATGGAGGAATATAAACAAAGAAGAGAAGCATGGAGGAATATAAACAAAGAAGAGAAGCATGGAGGAATATAAACAAAGAAGAGAAGCATGGAGGAATATAAACACAGAAGAGAAGCATGGAGGAATATAAACACAGAAGAGAAGCATGGAGGAATATAAACAAAGAAGAGAAGCATGGAGGAATATAAACACAGAAGAGAAGCATGGAGGAATATAAACACATACAAGTAGAGGAGTCTTAAGGGGAGATTTCCACTTGAGGGATTTTTTTCTTTACCCCCTTCTCCCTCATGTTTAGCCCCATTGCTTTTGAGATTTTAAGACGTTCGCCCCATTAGTTTGGCGATTTTAAGAACTCACCCAATTTATGTCACTTTTAAGACCTTTCGTCCCATTTAGGTGTCAATTTTTTCCTGGCGAGCGATAGCGAGCCTACAATTTAAGAGGAATCGGCCTTCGGCCGGGACATTTTTCTACTGAAAAATGTACAAATTTATCTTGAAAGGGGGTCAAGGGGGTGTAATTTCAAGCTTGCTGGAAGTCTAGGAAACACACTAAAAACCTCCCCTTAACAGCCTAACAAATATATTTTTCTTTACAGGTTTTAGTCACTTCCACATGTTTCTCGTTCCAGTCATAGGATACTTATTGCTTGTGGATAACACAGTAATCACAACAATGACTAATGTTCACAAAATGTCAGCCGTATGAAAACTTTAAATACACGATGCATTATATACACGATGGTTTACAACATGAAGGTTACTGTGTACATAAGGTGCGTTTATCTATCTATATGTACACTTGCTCACACGTCTAGCTGTGCCATATAGCTACCTTAAACCTGTTTTTGTTCTGTCCTTTTCAATCTTTCTCTGGATTGTATCCATTTGGCCCCATTCAGCCTACTGTTTTAAGACGTTTATCCCCATCCAGGTGTCAATTTGTTACTGGTGAGCGGTAGCGAGCCAGCATATTTTTTATTTTTGTTTGACAGCAGGCTAAATTTGTACATTTTTCGATAGAAAAAAGTTTCCGGCGAAGCCGGATTTCTTCATATAATGCTGGCTCGCTATCGCTTGCCAGGAAAAAATCGACACCTAGATGGGGATAAACGTCTTAAAATAGTTAGCTAAATGGGGCCGAATGGATACAAGACAGAGAAACAGAGAAAAGGACAGAAATAACAAAAAGCAGGTCACCCTCCTTAACGTATGATAGTTACTGTATATATCAGTATACAAATGGAAAGATCCAAAACAGACTTTAGTATTTAATATAACATAATAATATTGTACTTTTTATGGAGTCAAATGTATGTTTCAGTAAACCCTTTTGTCAGTCCAGTTTCTTCTCCGTTTTAACGGCGTTCAAAGTTAAATTTACTTTCAGTTATATAAATAAACTAGGTAAAACAACATAAATACAAGTAGGTATGTAACAGGCAGACGTGTAAGCAACTGTACGTCCTCTCCTCCTCCTCCGTGTCGCCCTAACCCACCCCTCTCGTCCGCCCATCCGCATAATCTCATATTTATCCTTTTCCACGTGGGCTGCCTTCCTTCCCCCCATTAGAGGTTACCCCTTCCACCCGTCCGCAGGGCCTCCGTCGGTCCGTCCATCCGCTGGGGGTCTCACATTTGTCAGCTGGGTTCTCATATTTACTCGTTTAACCCCTTCAGCACCATGACGTCTTTCTAACTTTGAATCTGGCTGAAACTAGATGATTTTATGTAGTTAAGAAGGACCTGTGCTACTGAGAGGGTTTAATGAAATCGTATTTACTCATTTGAGTCGCATAGGTAGACTAAACTAAAGCAAATCGTCTAATGGTAACCAGAATATGATGACAACTACGTAAGGGTGGTGAAGGGGTTAATGGTTTCATACACGTCCGCTACAGGGTCTCAATCATATCCTCTTTGTAAGGTCCTGATTTTAAATATGTCCACATTAGAATCAATCTCTTTTACAGTTTCAAACTGGACCGTATACGGTTTCACAGTATTCTGTTTCAGAGTTGCAGTCTCTTTATTTTCAGAGTTTCAAACTCGTTTGCTTCATGATATGAAATTCATCCAAAACTTACTTACTTATACACCAGGCTTAAACTCACCCAGCAGGTTAGGGTTTTTCTCTTTGAAAGATACAGATTTGTATCACATTCATGTGCAAATTATATGAGCATTCACTTGCATATAATCATAAACAGGGATTAAGAATCAGGTAATAGACCAATAACAGATACAACGCAGCCTGATTATTAGGTTTAACACGGTTTTACAGATTGAAACGAAGCTGCCCTTGCGGCTCAAGTTCAAGCTAAAAGGATCGATAGACGTGTGGTTTCTGGTGTCAGGGTTACTTTATAATTTGTGTCATCATAGTTTTAATTAGTTTCATCTCTCATTTTAACATACATTCGTTCAATAACGGTTTTAGCCTTTGAATAATGTGTAGGTTGTTGCATCAACCACAGGACGGCATTATTTAGGCAAAGAAAAATATCTTGAAGTCAAAGAGATAATAATTGACTAAATTGATCAATCCTCTGGGTATCACTTGATAGTCTAATTTTAATAAAACAAAATAAATAACGAATTGCATTATTATTTCATGTAAACCTGAGTGATGTCTACAGTATTTGTTTTATTTTTTCTATGGGTAAAAAGGGTGTAAGATTAATTGAGCAAGGTTTTATCATTATATTTTAAAACATCTCAATCTCCTGACCATGAGCAACTAATACTGAACAATAATATACAACATCACACATACTTATACTCACAGACGCTTAAAATTGGTAAGGTTCCCATTATAACATTAAGAATGATATTATGCATGTTTTCATATGTATTTACATATGTTTTGCTTAGTATATTATATGCTTATCATGCTTTCAGTTTTTTTTTTTAGTTTGGTCTCTAGATATCCATCAAGCTTAAGATTACACCCCCTTGAGCCCCTTTCAAGATAAATTTGTACATTTTTCGGTAGAAAAATGTCCCGGCTGGAAGCCGGTTCCTCTTAAATAACAGGCTCGCTATCGCTCGCCAGGATAAAATCGACACCTAAATGGCACGAAAGGTCTTAATATTGACAGAAATGGGTCGAAAGTTCTTAAAATCGTCAAAATAATGGGGCGAACGTCTTAAAATTAGAAAAACAATGGGGCTAAACATGATGAACAAAGGAGT